>JARGCV010000092.1:735000-1191275 GCA_034064705.1 Bothrops alternatus | reverse complement strand
CTTCTTCTCCTTCTCCTCCTCCTTCCTCCCTTTCCCTCTCCTCCTTTTCCTTCTCCCTTTCCTTCCTCTCCTCCTTCTCCTCCTCCTCCTCATCCTCCTCCCTTCTTCCTTTCTCATCCTTCTCCTCCTCTTCCTCCTCCTTCCTCTCTTCTCTTCTCCTCCTCCTCCCTTCCTCCTTCTTCTCATCCTTCTCCTTCTCCTCCTCTTCCTCCTCCCTCTTCTCTTCTCCTCCCTCCTCCTCCCTTTCCTCCTCCTCCTTCCTCCTCCCTTCCTCCTCCTCCCTCCTTCTTCTCTTCTCTCCTTCTCCTCCTCCTCCCTTCCTTCTCTTTCTCACCTCCTTCTCCTCCCCTCCTCTCTCCTCCTCCCTTTCCTTCTCTCCTTCCCTCTCCTCCCTTTCCTTCCCTTTCTCATCCTTCTCCTTCTCCTCCTCTTCCTCCTCCCTTTCTTCTCTTCTTCTCCTTCTCCTCCTCCTCCTCCCTTTCCCTCTCCTCCTTTTCCTTCTCCCCTTTCCTTCTCTCCTCCTTCTCCTCCTCCTCCTCCTCCTCCTCCCTTTCCTTCCCTTTCTCATCCTTCTCCTCCTCTTCCTCCTCCTTCCTTCTCTTCTCTTTCTCCTCCTCCCTTTCCTTCTCTTTCTCATCCTTCTCCTTCTTCTCCTCCTCTTCCTCCTCCCTTTCTTTCTCTTCTTCTCCTTCTCCTCCTCCTCCCTTTCCTTCTCTCCTCCTTCTCACCTCACCTCCCTTCCTTCTCTTCTCCTTCTTCTCCTTCTCCTCCCTTTCCTTCTCTTTTCCTTCTCCTTCTCCTCCTCCCTTTCCTTCTCCTCCTCTCCTCCTCCTCCCTTTCCTCCTCCTCCTTCTTCTCCTCCTCCTCCTCCTCCCTTTCCTTCTCTTTCTCATCCTTCTCCTTCTTCTCCTCTTCCTCCTCCCTTTCTTTCTCTCCTCCTTCTCCTTCTCCTCCTCCTCCTTCTCCTCCTCCTTCCTTTCCTTCCCTTTCTCATCCTTCTCCTTCTCCTCCTCTTCCTCCTCCCTTTCCTTCTCTTCTTTCTTCTCCTTCTCCTCCTCCTCCCTTTCCTTCTCTTTCTCATCCTTCTCCTCCTCCTCCTCCTCTTCCTCCTCCCTTTCCTTCTCTCCTCCTCCTCCTCCTCCCTTTCCTTCCCTTTCTCATCCTTCTTCTCCTCCTCTTCCTCCTCCCTTTCCTTCTCTTCTTCTCCTTCTCCTCCTCCCTTTCCTTCTCTCCTCCTTTTCCTTCTCTCCTCCTTCTCCTCCTCCTCCTCCTCCTCCCTTTCCTTCCCTTTCTCATCCTTCTCCTCCTCTTCCTCCTCCTTCCTTCTCTTCTCTTTCTCCTCCTCCTCCCTTTCCTTCTCTTTCTCATCCTTCTCCTCCTCCTCTTCCTCCTCCCCTTTCCTTCTCTTCTCTTTCTTCTCCTTCTCCTCCCTTTCCTTCTCTCCTCCTTCTCCTTCTCCTCCCTCCCTTTCCTTCTCCTCCTCCTCTCCTCCTCCTCCTTTCCTTCTCCTCCTTCTTCTCCTCCTCCTCCTCCTCCCTTTCCTTCTCTTTCTCATCCTTCTCCTTCTTCTCCCCCTCTTCCTCCTCCCTTTCCTTCTCTCCTCCTTCTCCTTCTCCTCCTCCTCCTCCTCCTCCCTTCCCTTCCCTTTCTCATCCTTCTCCTTCTCCTCCTCTTCCTCCTCCCTTTCCTTCTCTTCTCCTTCTCCTCCTCCCTTTCCTTCTCTCCTTCTCCTTCTCCCTTTCCTTCTCTCCTCCTCCTTCTCCTCCTCCCTTTCCTTCTCTTTCTCATCCTTCTCCTTCTTCTCCTCCTCTTCCTCCTCCCTTTCCTTCTCTTCTTCTCCTTCTCCTCCTCCTCCTCCTCCTCCCTTTCCTTCTCTCCTTCTCCTCCTCCTCCTCCTCCCTTTCCTTCCCTTTCTCCTCCTTCTTCTCCTCCTCTTCCTCCTCCCTTTCCTTCTCTTCTCCTTCTCCTCCTCCTCCTCCCTTTCCTTCTCTTCTTTCTTCTTCTTCTTCTTCTTCTTCTTCTTCTTCTTCTTCTTCTTCTTCTTCTTCTTCTTCTTTTTCTTCTCTCCTTCTCCTCCTCCTCCTCCTCCTCCCTTTCCTTCTCTTCTTTCTTCTTCTTCTTCTTCTTCTTCTTCTTCTTCTTCTTCTTCTCCTCCTCCTCCTCCTCCTCCTCCTTTTTCTTCTCTCTTCCTCCTCCTCCTCCTCCTCCTCCCAAACCCCACTCCCTTCTAGAACTGAAGACGTTACCTAGTAGGTAGGAAACATCTGCAAGAAAACCACCCAGCTCAGAGAGCACCAATGACCCTACAGTCCTCCTCCTCCTCCCTCCTCCCCACAAACCCCGCTTCCTTCCAACACTGATTATGTTACCTAGTCTGGTGATAAAACGTCTGCAAGAACACAACCAAACTCAGAGAGCACCAAGGACCACACAAGGTTTTCAAGTTTTAGAAAGGAGCTGGGGGTCCAGTCCTCCCCTTCTTTGTCCCACTCACCATGTACCACTGTTTATGGAACCATGGATCGGTGGGGACAATGGTGGCTGTTCTCTTTGTCCGTCTCTTCAGCATCTGCTGTTCAAACCACGGGATCTAGAGCCAAAAACGCTGAGGTTAAATCAAAGTAAACAATCTGTTTGTTCAATGGCCCCAAGCGGGGTGGGACTGACAGATTTGCTGGCTGAGGAATTCTGGGAGTTGAAGTCCACAAGTCATAAAAGAGCCAAGGTTGCCTACCCCTGGTCTAAGTATTATGCAATAGCAGGCTTGGGGCATATGAGCTGTGCTCTGCCCCTCGGCCCTAAGAGTGTCCCACCATCAGCGGCTGTGAGCTGAATGTGCTTGTACGTTGTGTGAATGAAATTTTTAAATTAATTGTGTTTTTAAATTGTTTTGCTGTTGTGAGCCGCCCTGAGTCTTGGGAGAGGGGCGGCATATAAATTAAATAAATAAATAAATAAATTGGCATGGGGGGAGGGGTCAGACTAGAGGGCCTTCAGGAGACCCTCTTGTCTATGGGCTTACCTGGCGGTCTCTGTTCAGGCGGAGATGCCACCCCCGGTGCTTGGTTAAAGATTTCTGAGCCATGCCTCTGTGCTTCAGATGGAAGTAGGGCTCTCCAGCAATCACCTGCATGCAGAAGGGCAGAGTTTTATCCCAGCTTCGCCACAAAAAGGAGTAGAGTAGGAATATAGAATAGAATAGAATAGAATAGAATAGAATAGAATAGAATAGAATAGAATAGAATAGAATAGAATAGAATAGAATAGAATAGAATAGAATATAGAATTCAGAATGAATAGAATAGAATTCAGAATGAATAGAATTCAGAACGAATAGAATAGAATATAGAATTCAGAAAGAATAGAATAGAATATAGAATTCAGAATGAATAGAATAGAATTCAGAATGAATAGAATAGAATATAGAATTCAGAATGAGTAGAATAGAATTCAGAATGAATAGAATAGAATTCAGAATGAATAGAATAGAATATAGAATTCAGAATGAGTAGAATAGAATTCAGAATGAATAGAATTCAGAATGAATAGAATAGAGAAAACAAAAATATAGAATAGAATTCAGAATGAATAGAATTCAGAATGAATAGAATAGAATTCAGAATGAATAGAATAGAATTCAGAATGAATAGAATAGAATAGAATTCAGAATGAATAGAATAGAATTCAGAATGAATAGAATAGAATATAGAATTCAGAATGAATAGAATTCAGAATGAATAGAATAGAATATAGAATTCAGAAAGAATAGAATTCAGAATGAATAGAATATAGAATTCAGAATGAATAGAATAGAATTCAGAATGAATAGAATTCAGAATGAATAGAATAGAATAGAGAAAACAAAAATACAGAATAGAGTAGAATAGAATTCAGAATGAATAGAATAGAATTCAGAATGAATAGAATATAGAATTCAGAATGAATAGAATTCAGAATGAATAAAATAGAATAGAAATAGAAATAGAAATAGAAATATAATATAATAGAATAGAATAGAATAGAATCTGGAAGGGACCTTAGAGATCTTCTAGTCCAGCCCCCTGCTGAAGCAGAGAGATGGAGGAAGAACTCGGCTAGAACATCCCTCTAGGATAGCATTTCTCAACCATGGCCACTTTGAGACAGTGGACTTCGATTCCCAGAATTCCCCAGCCAGCAGTGAGTTGAAGTCCACCTAGCTGAAAGTTATGAAGGTGGACAGGTTTTAAAAAATAGCCTAATTCCTGCCAGAAAGGTATTAACACCTGTGCAATACTAAAATGGCTTCTCCTCAATCCTCTGCAGTGTGGCTTCCTTCTACCCCACCCCAGGCCTCTAGTTGATTCCTTTGGATTTCCAAAGCCTCCTTTCTCTTACAGACTGCAAAATAAGCAAAGAGCCTCTTGGATCATAAAATTCACTTGGGATCTGCCTCCTCTTCTTCCTCCCCCCCCTCTTGGAAACCATCTCTCTCTCTGGGATCTGCTTTCCCAGGCCTGACTGCATATCTTTCAAAATAGATCCCATCAATCTGATTAAGCAGGAGATGGCCTGGTTTTTAAGGAGGAGGAGGAGGAGCAAATAGTTTAACAGAAATGATGCAAGATCTCTGCATTGCAAGACTCGGTTCTCACCCTCTGGAAATAGAAAGGATGGGCAGCGTATCAAGATAATAATAATAATAATAATAATAATAATAATAATAATAATAATAATAATAATAATAATAATAATAATAATAATAATAATAATAATAATAATATAGGACTTGGTAGGTAGACAGGAATGCCCCAAATCCAGTCTGAACACCTGGCGGACTGTGCAACAAACCAAAATAAAATAATAAACAATGTTTGATGCATTGGTGTCTCACAATATTTTCAGGTTTATCCATTCAGTAAAAACCTTCCCTGGCCAGGGGACCCCTAATGTGACCCCCCCACACACACATACATACATGCATACATGCATACATACATACATACACCCACAGGCTCCATGCAAGCAAGGAATTCTTGCAGTGTTTGCTTTTTCTGCTGGTTGCAAGATGGGTTGGGGGTCTCCATGTCCCATCTTGGGGCCCCACGCTTCAGAAAAGCCCCCTGGCACCTATCCAACTCAGAAACAACCCCCATGAAGGCTAGAAAAGGGGCTACAGCCCCCCCACGTACCATTTCCCCTTCTCTCAAAAGATTAAATTTAAATTAAAGCCGCCCCCCCAATAGAACAAAAAAAGCTTTCATAACTGAAGGTGCGACCCTTTTTTGGGGGGGGGAAACTACAGAGAGAATGAAGAGGCTTCCTGACTAAGTGGAGCCTCCACGTTCAGGAGCAGTCTACCTTGGAGTGCCGGCACAGGGGTGGGGACCATCCAAAGGGGGGGGCGCTGGGGGAGGGCGGAAGGAGGCCTGATACATGTCCCTCTGGCTCTATAATACGAACCCAGGACCTTTTCATGCGCCTAAGAAAAGCCTCACCCCCCCCAAACAAGCCATGTTCCTTTGGTGGAGCCTCCAAGAGCAGGGGCAGTCTACCCACTAACATAGAAAACGTTAGGCAAGGTGAGGGGTGGGTGGGTGGGTGGGAAAGGCTGGGGAGTTGTTGTTTTTCTGCAAAGGCACTCCACGTATGCTCAGAGGCTGTCTCGCTGCCCTCAGTCCTTCCCAGGACCAGGAAAGGCGACGCACCTGGCCCAGGTAGAGCAGCCCGTGCCTGCGGGCCAGGCGCTGGGCCTCTTGGGCGCCGCTAGGGACGCGCACGGCCCAGCTGCTCAGGTAGATGCTCGCGGCGCTGGAGGCTCCACCGCAGAGCAGCAGCAGCAAGAGCATCCAGACGCTAACCATTTCTGCGGTCGCTCCCGCCCCCCGCATGTCTTCCCCCCGCTCAAGAGCCACGGGCCCGGCCGGCGGGAGAGCCCGGCCCCTTATACATCAACGCGGCCTAGGGCCCCTTCGAAGCCTGGGCCTCGATTTGCACACCAGCGCCGCCTTCGGGAGACCCGGAGCAGCCGGGCGCGCTCCATGTGTTCGGAGGCGCCTGGTTGCCATGGCGACGGGAAGCCAAGGCGGGAGATTGGGGATTATCGGGCCGGGTGGCGCTGCGGGAAAACGAGCAGAGGGGGGGGGAGGAGGGTTGGCCGCAAGGGCTCCTGGGAGTTGTGGTTTCTGCTGAAAGATGCCTCTGTGATAGAACCAGGCTTAATTAACAAGGGATTATCTTAATTTCTTTCTGTTATCCACTAAAAGCCCAAGGGTTCTAACAAGGTAAGGCCATGCCCAGTTTACCACCATTTTGGTGAGACCTAACAGACTTTCATTGTAATGGAGCACCACCGTCACCCATCTCTCCCTTTATGAGTTGAAGGGGGAGGAACTTTTTGGATGGGAGACCACCAGGAAATCCTGAAGCTCTAGACTAGATTAGAAACAACCCCAGAAAAAGCAGAGATGAACTGGGTGTGCCAAAAAACTGTCCCTGAATTTGTTTGGAACGTGGCTCAAGATCCCAAAACAAACAAGCTCACTTGGAATTCCAGCAACAAAGTTTTATTTAAAAAGGAGCATTTGCAAAGGCTTGGTGAGCTGAAGCACACTTAGGAGTCCAGCCACACCTTAAAGAGCTGTTTGACACATTTTTATATCCTACCCCCCATGCAGATTCCCCCCTCCCCTATCGCACTCAACACCCCTTCCCTAATCAACCGATAAACTATCCAGACTGCCTAAAACTGCTGCCCTTCCCATGTTCCAGGAAGCCTCTTTGTGCACATCCTATCTATCACCATCTAATTTTCTATTAACAAAGCTCAATTCTTATAATTATCTCTATATTTGTTTGCAATTATACCTTTGCTACCTTAAGCTCTAAACTTTATCCTACTTGCAGTTTCAGTTAGATAGCAACTTCTGTTTTTCTTATTTGTATATAGTTAACTTGTTTGAGTTTATGACTTTCTGGTGGCTTCTCCCACAGACCTTTAGATTCATTAGAAATTTCTGATTAATAATCTGTTCCTTTCAAAGTGACCAGAAAACACATGAATTCGTTTGGAAACAGATTTTACAGTTTATTCCCCACCTGTAAAGTAGCACAGAGTTTTCTAGATAAATCTAGCTTGTTCAGATTGGAAATAACTTAAACTACATTTTAAAAAAAATGACCCACTTTTCTATTTAAGAAAAAAGTGGTGTGCTGTTCTAAAACCAATGCAGAGTGTGGAAGAATAAACCTTAAAGCCACAAAGCAGAGCTTTAAGGGTAGAGAAACCGATAAGAAGGCAAATTAAATGTATCTTGCAACGTTAATTTCAAGAGGAAATATATATATTTCGTCAAAACGTCACCAAGACACTTCCAATTTTACGCGGGAGAAAACCCGAATAACCAAAGACCCATATATATATATATATGGGTCTTTAGTTATTCGGGTTTTCTCCCGCGTAGAATTGGAAATGTCTTGGTGATGTTTCGACGAAGTCCCATTCGTCATCTTCAGGCTGGTGCTTTCGGCTTCGTGCTTCTAGGAGCAATGTGTGATTGTAGCTTCATCAAAACGTCGCCAAGACACTTCAAATTCTACGTGGGAGAAAACCCGAAGAACCAAAGACCTACATACAAACACCCGCAAAAACCTCAGAAAACATATACATACATACATACATGTATGTATGTATGTATGTATTTTATTGGTAATTTCTATCATGTTGTGAGCCGCCCTGAGTTCTCCGGAATAGGGCGGCATAGAAGTTAAATAAATAAATAATAATAATAATAATAATAATAATGTGTATGTATGTGTGTGTATGTGTGTGTGTGTGTGTGTATGTATAGGGATTTTTCAAGTTAGAAATTGATCTCCCAGCCTCTGCCTTTAAACCAGCATACAAAGAGTTAATTTGCAAGGCTTGTTTTCTTAAGCTTCAGGGAAACCCGGTGATCTGTGGCAGTTGGGTTCCAAGGAGCAGAATGCCAACTTTAATTGATATTCTGGGAGGCCTCATTAAAGGTAAGAGATCCTAAGTGCAGATGGGAGGCTTGGCTTACTTCCTTGAGGGCGCTGCAGAGATCGTGGCTGGGAGCAAGGCCCACTGCTCACCAGAAAACAGTGTGCTCTTGCCTCTAAAGAAACTGCCCGTGCACACCTATTTATTCATTGGAGAGGATTTTTACACAACTCTGTTGGGAAAGGTGAAACTCTGAAAAACCACATCAAGATGCACCTCCGCCTTCAATCCCATCTGCTTAGAGAGACATGTATGTGTAAGCAGTAACTTGCAAACTCACGGTGAGATTAAGCTTTTTTTTTTTTTAAACCTGGTTAACCTGAAAAATCAGGAAACCCCTTTTCCAATTGGTGAGCTGCAGCAAGGAGGTAATAGGGCAAAAGGCCTCCTGTTTTTTTGAATAATGTTTGAATGCTGGGGGGGGGGATTAAATTTTTTGTTTCTGTTTTGTTATTTATTTTGTATTTTTAAAAAACTTTTTAACCTATTTGTCCAGCTCAAATCACATCCTGACCTAATAAGAGAATATCATAATAACAGAGTTGGAAGGGACCTTGGAGGTCATCTAGTCCAACCCCCTGCTCAGGCAGGAAACCCTATACCATTTCAGACAAATAGTTGTCCAATCTCTTCTTAAAAGAGCATTCACCGCTTCTGGAGGCAGGTTGTTCCACTGGTTAATTGTTCTCACTGTCAGGAAGTTTCTCCTTAGTTCTAGGTTGCTTCTCTCCTTGATTAGTTTTTCCATCCGTTGCTTCTTGTCCTGCCTTCTTTAGGTACTTTGGAGAAGAGCTTGACTCCCTCTTCTTTGGGGCAGCCCCTGAGATATTGGAACACTGTTATAATGTCCCCCCTCGTCCTTCTCTTTGTTAAACTAGAGTACTACGGTAGACAGACCCAATTCCAGCAACTGTTCCTTATATGCTTTAGCCTCCAGTCCCCTAATCATCTTTGTTGCTCTTCTCTGCACTCTTTCTAGAGTCTCAGCAACTTTTTTACATCATAGTGATCAAAACTGGGTGCAGTATTCCAGGTGTGGCCTTACCAAGGCCTTGTAAAGTGGTATCAAACACTCCACGTGATCTTGATTCTCTCCCTCTGTTAATGCAGCCCAGCACTGTGTTGGCTTTTTGGGTAGCTGCAGCTTAGAGCCTGGATTTACATGACACACATGGGAAAAAACTGAGACAATTGGGTTGTTCAACAATAGAAGAGAATAGAATTCTTTATTGGCCAAGTGTGATTGGACACACAAGGAATTTGTCTCAGGTGCATAATTTAATTTAATATTCACATATGCCGCCCCTCTCCGAAGACTCAGGGCAGCTCACAACAAGAAATAAAATAACAATTTTAAAAATTAACCACATTCATACCACACACAAACACAATCATTGTACATACAAGCAATAGGGATAAATCATAATCACAATCAATATAAAGAATACATTCATTGTCAATCATAAGATATAATGGCAGCCAGATTACTGGCTCCAATCCTATAATGCAGGGGTCTTCAAACTTGGCCCTTTTATGACTTGTGGACTTCAGCTCCCAGAATTCATCAGTGCCTGGCTGAGGAATTCTGGGAGCTGAAGTCCACAAATCATAAAAGGGCCAAGTTTGAAGGCCCTTGCTATAATGCAATCAATTTATTCTAATTGAAAATAATTCCAGCTGAGTTTAGTGGCTTTGTTTTGCCTAACTATCCTGGTTATTGATAGATAGCCTGTTTTAACCTTGATGTTTAGAAGATGGTTTTTTTGGGGAGGGTTACTCTTAAATTCATAAGCACCCGGTGATGTCCAGTTTCAACAATCTGATGCCGAGCATTTGATGCTGACAAACAGGCCCCACAGAATTTGAGAAGACTTGCAATCAAGGCAAGGAGATTTTGGCCTGTAAGCCTCAAAAAAGACAATTCAGTAACGCATCAAGAAGGATCCAACTTTTTAACAATGGAGTAAGTCTCCGTTCACCTGTTCCTTCAGCACTAATTTGTTGCTTTTGATCACATCCAAAGGAGAAGCTTTTTTTTTTAAGAGTCCCAAATTCAGTTGCTAAGTGAGGCAGTTGTGAATCTTGCTCCATATTGTGGCCTTTCACGACCCACAGATAACAAGTGAATCACTGCTTCCCCATTGACTTTGCTGGTCACAAAAGGGGATCACATGATCCTGGGACCATCATAAATATGAACCAGCTGCCAAGCATCATGGGATGCCAAAATTCAGATGCTTGGCAGCTGGTTCATATTTTTATGACTGTCGCTGTGTCCCAAAGTCATGTGATCCCCTTTTGCGACAGTCTGAAAAGCAAGGTCCATGGAGGGGGGGGGAAAGATGCTGAGACTCTAGAAAGAGGGCAGAGAAGAGCAACAAAGATGATCAAGGGACTGGAGGCTAAAACATAGAAGGAACGGTTTCTGGAATTGGGGATGTCCAGGGGTAGGCAACCTGGGCTCTTTTATGACACATGGACTTCAACTCCCAGAATTCCTGAGGCAGCCTGGCTCAGCTTGGAAACCTCTCCCTTTCCCCTCAGTGTGGCTGGCTCAGGAATTCTGGGAGTTGAAGTCCATGAGTCATAAAAGAGCCACGGTTGCCCACCCCTGGTCTAGGTTAATGAAGAGAAGGACGAGGGGGGACATGATAGCAGCCTTCCAGTATCTCAGGGGCTGCCCCAAAGAAGAGGGAGTCAAGCTATTATCCAAAGCGCCTGAAGAGGGCAGGACAAGAAGCAACGGATGGAAACACATCAAGGAGAGAAGCAACCTGGAATTAAGGGAGAAACCTCCTGACAGGGAGGACAATTAACCACTGGAACAGCTTGCCACCAGAAGCAGTGAATGCTCCAACACTGGAAGTTTTTAAGAAGAGAGTGGACAGCCATTTGTCCGAAATGGTATAGGGTTTCCTGCCTGAGCAAGGGGTTGGACTAGATGACCTCCAAGGTCCCTTCCAACTTTTATTATTATTATTATGGATCATCGCACAGTCAGCCAGATATTCAGACTGGATTTGGCATTTTGTCTACCTATCGAGTCCTTACCCAGGACCTGGGATAGGCAGATGTGGATGTTTGATGGTATTACAGATCTCGTCGCAAGATGGAAGCAGTTCCTAGTAAGGCCGCCTTTTGCAATTGACTACTACTACTACTACTACTACTACTACTACTACTACTACTACTACTACTACTTATTATTATTATTATTATTATTATTATTATTATTATATTATTATTATTATTATTATTATGCCAGATTCACTTAATGACTGTGTTACTAAACAACCTCAGTGGTTCACTTAATTGTGGCAGGGTCACTTGACAAATGTCTCACTTAGCAACCGAAATGTTGTGGGCGTAGGTCGAGGACGACCGGGACCGCGGGCTGAATCTCGCCTCCCAACCTTGAGCTTATCCACGTGGCGGCCAACCTTTGCCATTCCCCGCCCTTCAGCCCCCGCGGGCCACCTGTCCTCCTCGCTCCCGATTGGCTGCGCCGGCTGGAGGCGGGCCCCACCTGGCGAGCGCTCCGCCCATCGCTCGGGGCTGATCGGCCGGCCAGCAGGTGCGCGGCCGGGCGTCGCTCGGATCCTGGGCCGCCATGGGGACCCCCCGGCGCCGCTTCGAAGCCTTCCTGGACCAGCCCGGCTGGCTGGGCGACGCGCTGGGGGCGCTGGAAGCCCAGACCGGCCTCAGGAGGTCTTACCTGGCCACAGGTGAGCGGCGGGGGCGGCGGAAGCACTCCGGCCCGGCCCCGCCTTCTGCAGGGGGGAGGGAAACTGCCTGGGGAGGGGGCGGCCTGGCCCCGAGGAGGGTAGCGGAGCCCCCCTTCTCTGAGTGGGGAGGGGGCTTCCTGGCCCCAAGCAGGATAGCGGAGCCCCTCTTCTCTAAATGGGGAGGGGGCTTCCTGGCCCCAAGCAGGATAGCGTAGCCCCTCTTCTCTAAATGGGGAGGGGGCTTCCTGGCCCCGAGGTGGGTAGCGGAGCCCCTCTTCTCTGAGTGGGGAGGGGGCTTCCTGGCCCCAAGCAGGATAGCGTAGCCCCTCTTCTCTAAATGGGGAGGGGGCTTCCTGTCCCCAAGCAGGATAGCGTAGCCCCTCTTCTCTAAATGGGGAGGGGGCTGCCTGGGCCCGAGGAGGGTAGCGGAACCCCTCTTCTCTGAGTGGGGAGGGGGCTTCCTGGCCCCAAGCAGGATAGCGTAGCCCCTCTTCTCTAAATGGGGAGGGGGCTGCCTGGCCCCGAGGAGGGTAGCGTAGCCCCTCTTCTCTAAATGGGGAGGGGGCTGCCTGGCCCCGAGGAGGGTAGCGGAGCCCCTCTTCTCTAAGTGGGGAGGGGGCTTCCTGGCCCCAAGCAGGATAGCGTAGCCCCTCTTCTCTAAATGGGGAGGGGGCTGCCTGGCCCCGAGGAGGGTAGCGTAGCCCCTCTTCTCTAAATGGGGAGGGGGCTTCCTGGCCCCGAGGTGGGTAGCGGAGCCCCTCTTCTCTGAGTGGGGAGGGGGCTTTTCTGGATGTATGCCGATTCGGGATCGGTTCTCGTTTTGCTACGCGCTCCGCCGAGTCCGCGAGCAGCAACGGATTTGCGGGCTCCGAGCGCGGCGGGAAGCGGCTGCGGCGCCGCCAAAGGAGAAAGTCGGGTCGTGCCCCTACGACCCCTCCCCCTTCCCCTCCCCCCCCCGCCAATGATCGCTTTGCCCTCCGATGGCCTGGAAAGCAAGGCCTCTGAGCATGTGCCGCCTTCTTCCTCTCTCCTTGCTGAGGAGTTGCAAGTGGGCTTTCCCTTCGAATAGAATAGCCCTGGAAGGGACCTCGGAGGTCATCTACCCCAGCCCCCCTTGCTCAAGCAGGGGAACCCGTCCTATACCATTTCAGACAAGTGACTCTTCTTTGCAGTGGGCTTGTTTCAACGGGCATTGGTCTGTCTATTTTGGGGAGGGGGCAACAGGCATCCACCACCCCCTTTCCCTCTGGGGGGGAGGGGGGTCTTCTTAGATCATTAATCCCCCATGCTTGTTTTATTTTAAATTACGGACCTCTGAAAGCTGCTGTGTGGGCAGGTAATGTGATAGAAACATAACGCCGTGGAAAAGAGAAATGATCTTTTAAAAACTCAAGAGTGAACAATTGATTAAATTGAAAAAAAAAGGAATTAATTGTAATTTGAAATGTTAAAAAATTGGCTAGGCTTCCCTCACTCTACTGCTGTGTTTGTGTGTGTGTGTGTGTGTGTGTGTGTCTGTCTGTCTTCCACCTGGATTTTTGTATTTGGGTCTTCAGTCTCTCCCTGGTTTGGGAGAGACTGAAGGGATCTCATTTCTCTGGGCCCCCTCCTTCTTCAGGGGTTCAGTTGCAGGGGGGGGCTTGGGGGGGAGGAATCCTGCCCCCACATGGATCAGGTTTTGTGGCCAGCAGGTGTGGAGAAAACCCAGGCAGGGAGAGAACTTGGTTATCAAGTGTATCAAGAAGTAACCCTGTTTGCTTAGTGACCATCCCAAGTTACAACGGCTGTCATGGTTCCGAGCGATGAAACTCTTCAAAAGAACTTCAAGGCAAAATATTGGACGAACAAGTGGATTTTAAACCTGAACTTTTTTTATTAGGCATCATGCCTGAAAAGACTAATAAGCAGAAATTATATTCAATTCTACATATCACCACAGCAGCAAGAATAATTTTTGCACAATATTGGAAGAATGAAGCTTTGCCATCAGAGGAAGAAAAATAATCAGGAAGATTTTGGAATGTGCAGAGATGGACAGATTGACTATGAGACTGAAAGATAAAGAAGATACAGACTATTATCAAATTTGGAATTTATTTTACACTTGGTTAGAGAAAAGAAGCAAGGATTAGGAATTGAATATGTATTAATTTAGCAAATTTCAGACACCTTGTTGATTGGAAAAAATTAACATATATGGGGGGGGAAATTAATAAAAAAGATTGGGAAAAAAAAGAACTTCAAGGCATGGTTTACCTTAAAGAGTCTTTATTTGGAGTAGCATAACTTCGGCGCTGCATAATTCTGGGAGTTGAAGTCCACGAGTCATAAAAGAGCCAAGCTTGCCTACCCCTGCCTTAAGGCACCGTGAGGTTCCTTAATGTGGGATTGGGTCTTGCTACGCCGAGCTAACGCCGAGCTAACCCCACCCGCCTTTGGCCGCGTCTCTTGTGCCTCCAGAATGGCTCAGAAATAAAACCCTCTTTTATTTAGGGAATAAATAAAATCCTGGAGCCGAACGAGGCCCCGCCGGCTCGCCGCGAGAACGGCGATAATCCTCTTTGCTCTCCGAAGTATATCAACCGGCGTGAAGTTCCTTTTTTTTAATGGTCTAAACTAGGAGGAAGAATAAGATTGTATTGGTTACGTATCTGGAAATGAATGCTAGGGCTGGGAAGGGACCTTGGAGGTCTTCTAGTCCAACCCCCTGCTCAAGCAGGTCTCCTATCAGGTCAGACAAAGGGCTGCCCAATCTTTTCTTTTTAAAAAATGGAGCGTCCCACAACTTCTGCAGGCAGGATGTTCCACTGACAGTTCCCCCTGTCAAGAAACAGGAGAAGGAACTAATCAAAGGCAGGAAGAGATAGGAAGGAACTTAAGCATATTCTCTACAGGAAGAGATAGGAAGTAACAAGCATATTTAGGTAGGTGAGGCATTAAGTCAAAAGTGCATGACCTTCTAGCTGCTTCATTGGGACAAACGGTATCAAAGGGTTATGAGGTTTGTGGGGAGGAAAGCATGGCAGTTTGCTGCGCGTGCATTTCCCCCCACAAGTAACAGAGTAATAAGAGAGTAACAGAGCTGGAAGGGATCGTGGAGGTTGTCTAGTCCAGCTCCCTGCTCTAGCAGGAAACCTTATACCATTTCAGACAAGTCACTGTCCAGTCTGTTCTTAAAAGCCTCCAGTGATGAAACACACACAATGTCTAGCGACAAGCTGCTCCACTGGTTAATTGTTGTCACTGTTAGAAAGCTCCTCCTTAGTTCCAGGTTGCTTCTCTCCTTGGTTAGTTTCCATCCGTTGCTTCTCTTCCTGCCTTCAGGCGCTTTGGAGAATAGGTTGACCCCCTCCTTCTTCTTTGGGGCAGCCCCACAAATATTGGAAGACTGCTATCGTGTCACCCCTGATCCTTCTCTTTATTAGACCCAATACCCTTACCCAGTTCCTGCCACCGTTCTTCATAGGTTTTAGCCTCCAGTCCCCTGATCACCTTTGTTGCTCTTCTCTGCACTCTTTCTATCTTTTTTATATCGTGGCGACCAAAATTGTACGCAGATGCCAAGTGTGGCCTCCCCATATAAAGCAGTACTACGGTATCACTTCTTCTTGTTCAAGCTTCAGAGATGCTTCCGTTTCTTGGCATATTCTCCCTTGGGTTTTTGGGGCCCAATGAATAAACCTGTGGCAATGAGTTCCACCGGGCCTTGTTTTGCAAACGTGAGGGGTTTTTTTTGTCTATTCTTATTTTTTTCCCCTTGCAGGTAAACCTGTTGCTACCTGAGGCTAAACAGGGCTGGGAAACATCTGATGAGGCCATAATCTGCTTGATCCTTTGCAAAAATAATCCTGTTCACAGAATGCTGTTGCATATTCAAGACCTGCTTGAGCTAATTAATTCCAGAGTGGCTCAGAGCTGGGTTCTCTAGTTGTGGGGAAAGCAGAAATAACCTTGGTCAACTAATTAGTGCACAGGCCTGATTCTCTGGCATTAAAACCTCTTCCTGTTGCTATTACTAGAACAGGAATGGAGAACTCTGGCCCTTTTATGACTTGTGGACTTCAACTCCCAAAATTCCTCAGCCAGCATGGGGGAACCATGGCCCTTTTATGACTGGTGGACTTCAACTCCCAGAATTCCCCAGCCAGCATGGGGGAACTATTTCTATTATTTCTATTTCTATTATTTCAATTTCTATTTCTAGATGTAACGGCAAGATTCACTCCAAACGGGGTAGATTGGATGACATCTAGGAACATATCCATCCGTTTAGTCGTGTAGTTTTTCTGGCATGATCACCGCAAATTTCCACGCTTATTTACGTCTATACTGCCATAACTGGAGCCACTGTAGTATCCACAAACATGAAGCAAGTCGGCCATTAAAATTCTCCCAAATTATTGCCAGTGTGAAAAATCGGTCATAAGTCACATTTTTCAGGGCCATTGTAACTTTGAACGGTGACTAGAGAATTACCCAGAATCCCCATTCATCTGTGTTCCTCTCTTCTTGGCAAAAAGCCTGCTTGACAACCTGGCCTTGTGTTCCAGAATGGGCCTTTTCCATCTAATCTACAGGTGAGGACGCACCTGGTTTTTTTGGCCTGCAGGGCCTGGGTGGGGGAGGGGGTGGGGGGGCGGAGGGGATAAAAACTGAACTGGAGTATCCGGTTCACCAGGGAGCACATCCGTGTTACAACTGTGAAGAGGATTCTTTATGGTTTGCAAAGCTTGTGGGTCCTACAGGAGTTCCAACAGTCCGCTTAGCGATGGTTCAAAGTTACAGCAGCCCTGGAAAAAATGGACTTACAACTGAATTTTTCATAGTGGCAATAATTGGTGGTAATTTTAATGGTAGGTTTGCTTCATGCTTGTGGATGGAATGGAATAGAATATAGAGTAGAGTAGAATTCAGAATTAGAACAGAACGGAGAATGGAATGGAATAGAATAGAATAGAATAGAATAGAATAGAATAGAATAGAATAGAATAGAATAGAATAGAATAGAATAGAATAGAATAGAATAGAATAGAATAGAATAGAATAGAATAGAATAGAATAGAATAGAAAAAACGAATAGAATAGAATCACAGAATAGAATAGAATAGATGGAATAGAATAGAATAGAATAGAATAGAATAGAATAGAATAGAATAGAATAGAATAGAATAGAATAGAATAGAATAGAATAGAAAATATGGAATGGAATAGAATAGAATAGAATAGAATAGAATAGAATAGAATAGAATAGAATTCAGAATGAATAGAATAGAGTAAGGAATAGAACAGAACAGAATAAGGAATAGAATGGAATGGAATGGAACTTTGGAGGACATCTAGTCCAGCCCCCTGCTCAAGCAGAAGAACCTATACCATCTCAGACAAGTGGCTGTCCAGTCTCTTCTTAAAAACCTCCAGTGATGGAGCACCCACCACTTCTAGTGGCAAGCTGTTCCACTTGTTCTCTCTGTTAGGAAGTTTCTCCTTAATTCCAGGTTGCTTCTCTCCTTGATCAGTTTCCATCCATTGTTTCTTGTCCTGTTCTCGGGTGCTTTGGAGAATAAGTTGACCCCCTCTTCTTTGTGGCAGCCCCTCAGATACTGGAACACTGCTATCATGTCTCCCCTAATTCTTCTTTTCTCTAGACTAGCCAAACCCAGGTCCTGCAGCCGCTCTTCGTATGTTTTAGTCTCCAGTCTCCTTGGATCCTCTTAGTTGCTCTTCTCTGAATTATTTCCAAACTTTGAGGCTTCTGGTCTCTGGGGTTGCCCTCCCCAGAGCTGCTCTCAGGCCTTTCCTTACATGCTTTAGCCTCCAGTCCCCTGATCATCTTTGTTGCTCTTCTCTTCTAGGTTAATCCATGTGTATGGGAGGCATCTCCTGGGTGGGTGGGTGGATGGGCGGGTGGGGAAGCACAAAGGACCCTTCCTCCTCAGGGATTCCATGACTACGGAAGGTTAAGACAATGGTGCAACAATGACCTAGAATGAAAGCTTCAACCCGGTTGCTTGTGCTTTCGGTCCCTTTCTCACGTGCAGCACAACTCATCCGAGCGAGCAGCGACAGCGAGCAGCGACGCTAAAGTGTGAAAAAAAAAAGGAAGGTGATGTTAATGAGCCAAGTCAGATCCTTGCGGCTCTTTTGAGCACAAAAAGCACGAGGAAACAAAACGGGAAGGGCAGAGTACAGTCTGCACACACCCTCCTTGTGTGTTTCACACACCTACACGGCTCTCGCTCTCTCCTGTCTTGCAGGCTCAAAGGACTGGGCCCCAGCCAGGAAGTTTTCATCAGCCCTTTGTGGAATATTGTTAGATGATTTTGCAAAGGGGTGTGTGTGTGTGTGTGTGTGTGTGTGTGTGTGTTTATCTATTGTGAATGAAGGCGACAGAGATACGTGTCCCAGGATAATGTTGCCGGATCCAATCTGGGTTGGTCACCGAGACCAAAATGTTATTCTTCCAGTTATTATTACAGGCTCGTGACGAATGGCCTGATTGTGGGTGGATATTCGTTGTTAATTAGGCTGTTGATGACCAGCTCTTAAGTCGTTAATTGTTGTTTCCTTGTGCCATTGTGCCCTAAGACCTGATAAGCTGTTTGTACTGTAAATCAGCACTCCTATTGACTGACAAGGGGCCCCTTTCCCAAGCTTCAATCATTTCTCTGGCTATTTTTGTCCCTGCTCAACCAACAATCTTATCTAGTAGCTCTGAAATTGAATGCATGTCCTTCTTTGGTGCAGTGCGAGGCAATCAGTGAGTTCAAGTCTTCTTGCCTGACCCCCTCGTTTCCTCCCGTCTGACCTTCATAGTCACAGGGGCAGTTGATCTACCCATCTACCTGCTTATCTCTCTCTCTCTCTCTCTCTCTCTCTCTCTCTCTCTCTCTCTCTCTCTCTCTCTCTCTCTCTCTCTCTCTCTCTCTCTCTCTCATCTCTCTATCTCTCTATCTATCTATCTATCTATCTATCTATCTATCTATCTATCTATCTATCTATCTATCTATCTATCTATCTATCTACCGGTATTTATTTATTTATCTATCTGCCTGTCTGTCTATCTATTGGTATTTATCTTATCTATCTATCTATCTATCTATCTATCTACCGGTATCTATCTATCTATCTATCTATCTATCTATCTATCTATCTATCTATCTATCTATCTATCTATCTATTGGTATTTATCTATCTATCTATCTATCTATCTATCTATCTATCTATCTATCTATCTATCTATCTATCTATCTATCTATCTATCTATCTATCTATTGGTATTATCTGTCTATCTATCTATCTATCTATCTATCTATCTATCTATCTATCTATCTATTGGTATTTATCTGTCTATCTATCTATCTATCTATCTATCTATCTATCTATCTATCTATCTATCTATCTATATTTATCTCATCTATCGGCATTTATTTATTTATCTATCTATCTATCTATATCTATCTATCTATCTATTGGTATCTATCTATCTATCTATCTATTTATCTATCTATCTATTGGTATTTATCTATCTATCTATCTATCTATCTATCTATCTATCTATCTATCTATCTATCTATCTATCTATCTATCTATCTATCAGCATTTATCTCATCTATTGGCATTTATTTATTTATCTATCTGTCTGTCTATCCATCCATCCATTATGTGGTTTCGCACTCACTCCTTTAGTCCACCCCACCCCCAAAGGTGCTTTTTCAAGAGGCAACTGGACCCTCTTTCCTTTTCCATGAAGATGTTTCGCTTCTCATCCAGGAAGCTTCTCCTGCCGAAGTGAAGCTGAATTGCAGAACTGAACTGAAGAAGCTTCCTGGGTGAGAAGCGAAACATCTTCAAGGAAAAACAAAGTCCAATTACCTTGTGAAAAAGTACCTTTGGAACAACCCTGACCTGGATGACTGAGAGTCTCCATAGACATCCCTCCCCCACCCCCACCTCCGTGTTTGGGCGGACGGAGTGTCCATCACAAGGCTGAGCATTCTTCAAATAGTTCGTTAAGCTCATTATCCAACCGGGTCACTGGATCCTCAGCCTGCAAAGAGGTTCACGTTCAGATCAAACAGATTCTGCTTCAGCCTGACGGTCAGAAGGCAAAGGGCCTTGTTGTTTTCCAGCTACGTCAACATCTGCTTGTGTGAACGCTCCCTCTGGGGTCTGCATATCTCCGGGGTCTGCACCTACCTGCAGAAGAGAGGAAGCATCAAAAAACAAACAAACCACAAACCCATAAGGAAAGAAAACCCAAAGCTTCATTTCCTTAAAACTTTTAACTTACTTAAAAAACTTTTCCAGACCTCCCTCTTCTGGATACTCTGGAATAACAACGGCTTAAAATCCAATCAATCAGAGCATTTTGTAAAGGGCACGATAAACATTACCCCTGCGAGGAAAAAAGTAGACGGTAAATAGCAAATCAGTTAAAAGTCACGGTGGCCTTAACGCCTTTGCAGAAGTCTTGGGAGAATGAATACCATTTGGGCCGGAGCCCAAAACACACAAACAGAAATAGGCTTGGTTTTAGGCCTTGGGCAAGGGTTAGGTTGTTATCCTTGCTCTTGTTGTTTTGAGCCGGTGTTTGGGTCCTTTATTTGGTGTCTTGTATTTCTGGGGTTTTAATCTTCTGATGTGCTGCCCAGAATGACTGAAGTGAGATGGGCAACCATATAAACTGGATGGATGGGTGGATGGATGGTGAAGAGGAAGGAAGGGAAGGAAGAGAGGAAAGGGAAGAAATGGCAAGGAAATGGAGAGGAAGGAAGGAAGGGAAGAAAAAGCAAGGAAATGGAGAGGAAGAGGAAGGAAGGAAAGAAAGAGAGAAGGAAAGAAGCAAAGAAATGGAGAGGAAGGGAAGGAAGGAAAGAAAGGAAAGAAGCAAGGAAATGGAGAGGAAGGAAGGAAGGGAAGAAGCAAGGAAATAGAGAGGAAGGGAAGGAAGAGAGGAAGGAAGGAAAGAAAGAAAGAAGGAAAGAAGCAAGGAAATGGAGAGGAAGGGAAGGAAGGAAAGAGAGAAGGAAAGAAGCAAGGAAATGGAGAGGAAAGGAAGGAAGGAAAGAGAGAAGGAAAGAAGCAAGGAAATGGAGAGGAAGGGAAGGAAGGAAGGAAAGAAGCAAGGAAATGGAGAGGAAGGGAAGGAAGGAAGGAAAGAAAGAGAAGGAAAGAAGCAAGGAAATGGAAAGGAAGGAAGGAAGGGAAGAAGAAGCAAGGAAATGGAGAGGAAGGGGAGAGGAAGGGAGGGAGGGGAAGAAGAAGAAGGGAAAGGAGAAGATAGGAAGGAGGTAGAAGGGAAGCAAGAAACGGAGCTTTCTCTTAGTTCTGCTCAGTTTTGTCTTTTCTGCAATAAAATTACTTTTTCCCCCCCTCCCCTCAAACCCCTTTCAACCCAAAGACGGGGGGCTGAACCCAGCCAGGCTTCCTTGTGCTGCAGTTGTGATGATGGGCTTAGGATACAAACCTCCTAATGGCCCATCAGGGCTGAGGAATTCTGGCCGGCTGACACAAAAAGTGTGTGTGTGTGTGTGTGTGTGTGTGTGTGGAGGGGGGGGCAGCTAAACCCTGTTTGTTGTGTTACATCCCCTGCAGGCTTCCTTAGTGTCGTGGGACTCTACCTGATGTTCGGCTACGGGGCCTCTCTGATCTGCAACCTCATCGGCTTCCTCTACCCGGCTTATGTCTCGTAAGTCTCCCCGCAAGAGGAGAATAGAACAGAATAGGATAAACAGAGTTGGAAGGGACCTTGGAGGTCATCTAGTCCAACCCCCCCCCCTGCTTGGGCAGGAAACCCTAGGCCATTTCAGACAAATGCTGCCTCTCCAATCTCTTCTTTAAAACTTTCCACTGTCAACTTCTGGTGGCAAGTAGTTCCACTGATTCACAACTTCTGGTGGCAAGTAGTTCCACTGGTTAATTGGCCTTGCTGTCAGGAAGTTTCTCTTGAGTTCCAGGTCACTTGTCTCCTTGATGAGTTTCCATCCGTCGCTTCTTCTCCTGCCCTCCGGTGCTCTGGGGAATAGCTTGACTCGAACTGAGCGCAGCCCCCCACTCCCCGTTTGGGGCTCCCTTGAGGTCAGCTAGACAGGGCTTAAAATGCTCTCGTCCCTGGGGGTGAGGGGTGAAGGGAAGAGCGAATTCATTACAGATGGTCCTCAGATAATGATCAGAACGGAGGCCAACCTTTTTTTCCCTGCTCCGTGAAACAGTCAAGGGAGCTTTGCCCCATTTTACAACCAGCTCTTCAGTTAGTCACACGGTCGTTAAGTGAAGCTGGCTTCTGAACTCTGGTGGCGCAGTGGTTAGCATGTGATCCTGCAGGCTAATTCTGCATGCCACTGCCAGGAGTTCGATCCTGACCGGCTCCAGGTTGACTCGTCCTTCCGTCTTTCCGAGGTCGGTAAAAGGAGGACCCCGATGGTTGGGGGCAAATAGGCCGACTCTGTAAACCCGCTTAGAGAGGGCGGTGGAACTGCTGTGAAGCGGGATATAAGTCTAAAGTGCTCTGGCTATCGACTCTCCCCGTCTCGGTTTCAGCATCCGCGCCATCGAGAGCCCGGCCAAGGATGACGACACCACCTGGCTGACCTATTGGGTGGTCTACGGCACCTTCAGCGTGGTAGAATTCTTCTCCGACACCTTTCTCTATTGGTTTCCCTTCTACTACGCCGGCAAGGTAAACCGGAAGGAAGGCAGGCAGGCAGGGCGGGAGCCTGGGAAAGAGCTGGCGGGTGGGGGGGGGTGTCCCCTGCCCTCACCGGATCCACTCTGGTCACTCATCAGTGGTGATGGTCCCCAGACCCTCCGCGTTCAGGGGTAGTCTATCTGAGGGTGCCCGTGGGAGGCTGGGGCCAGAGTTGGCTTCCCGCCGTCGACGCAGGCCGGATCGGGTGCAGGGGGAATTCCTAGAGACCCCTCCCCTTCCCAGGCAGGTCCTCACCCTATGGACCCTCTGCTACGCCCCCCCTCCCCAGTGCCTCTTCCTGCTGTGGTGCATGGCGCCGTTTTCGTGGAACGGCTCCCAGGTGCTCTACCGTAGCTTCATCCGGCCCTGGTTTCTGAAGCACCACCGGACGGTGGACAGCGTCTTGAGTGACCTCACCGGACACGCTGCCAGCGTCGCCTCCGCCGCTTCCCAGGAAGGTAGGTGGTCGAGTCCCGCCTCTGTGTGTGTGTGTGCGTGTGTGTGTGTGTGTGTGTGTGTGTGGAGGGGTGCCCCAAGCCACCTGTGGGAAGGGGAGGCCTCAGTGGGCATGGATGAAGCTCACAGGTGCGCTTGCAAAATGGAAGGCAGGATGATCTACATGGCTTCCTTGGAGGGAGGGGTCCGGCGGCTAGATCCGGGGCTCCCCTCCCCCAGGTGCCTGAGATGGAAGCTGCTTACCTGCATTCCTGAATCGGGCCCTTCCCTGGCTCTTCCTTGCCTTCCTTTTCAGAGCAGGTGGGCACACCCGGAGACAAAGCCCAGGGCGGACGCCCCCTCACCCCACCCCATCTCCATACTGGAACACCCTCTGCCCCTAAAAGGGGCTCAGGGGCATTCTGGGAAAAAGGCCCGACGCCGGACAGTGGAGTCGGTTTCAACTTTGCAGTCCGCCCCCCTCCCCTCCCAACGGGTGGGCCACGAAGGGGGATGTCGGGGGTGTTGATTTTGAGACTTTGAGATTTTGAATTCTGAAGATTTTTGAATCTTGGAAGATTTTTGAATTTTGAATTTTGAAGATTTTTGAATTTTGAAGATTTTTGAATTTTGAAGATTTTTGAATTTTGAATTTTAAATTGGAGAGTTGGGATTTTTGAATTTGAATTGTGAGTTGGGGATTTGAGATTTTTATTTTTTTATTTTTGGTTTTGAGATTTTTGATTTGGGCAATTTGGGCATTTTTTGTTTTGTTTTTCCGGTTTTTGATTTTGGATTTGGGGATTTTTGATTTTGAGATTTAGATTTTTTTTTTATTTTTATTTTGAATTTGGATTTTTTGGTTTTATTTTGAATTGGGATTTTTGATTTTATTTTGAATTTTGAATTGGGGATTTTTTGATTTTTGATTGTGAGATTTTTTTTAATCTGGGCATTTTTGTTTTCTAGTTTTTGATTTTTGATTGGGGGATTTTTGATTTTGAGACTTTTTTTTTATTTTGAATTTTAAATTTGATTTTTTGGATTTGGGGATTTTGGATTGATTTTGGATTGCCACCCATCCATCTCATTCAGGGGCGGCTCTTTTAGGTGAGGGAAGAGGCTTTATTTTTCTGCCAAAATTCCCAATGCAGGCAGCCGTCGACTTAACCCTTTCTTTAGTGACCGTTTCAAATCAGAGCAGCCCTGGGAACAAAAAGGACTTTGTGATCGGTTTTCACTCTTAACGGCTGTTGCAGCGCCCCCTCCACCCCCCCCCCCCCGTGGTCATGTGGTCAAAATTTGGGCCTCTGGCAACTGGCATGTCATTGCACCGTTCGGGGGGGGGGGAGTGTCACCTTCCCAGCCAACTTCCGACAAGCAATGGGGGAAAGCCTGATTTATTTAATGACCATGTGATTCACTTAAGAACGGCAGTGATTTGCTTCACAGTGGCAAAAGCCGTAAAATGAGGCACGGCGAGTTTATCTACTCTGTTCAATCCACTAGTGGCTTGCCCTGTCCGTTTTGGTGGGAGAGTGTTTTTTTTTCTTCGCTTGGTACTTCCTTGATTGGGATATTGGTTGATTGTTTGTCTGGGGTTAATCCCTGCTTATCTGGATGTCTCTCTCTCTCTCTGTGAATTGCTTGGTGCTCTCTGAGGCTGCTGGCTTTCTTGCAGACGTTTCATGACCTGACTGGGTAACATCACCAGTGCTACTACGATCAGGTGGCTAACCTCATCTAGTGTTTTTTAAGGTTCTCTGGAATCACATAAAATGAAAGCTTGGGGGGTCTCTGAGCTAGGAGAACCATTGGCCCAGGACAAAGTCCCCATCCATGGAGGCCCCTCCTTTCCAGCTAAGGAACTTGCTTTATTCTCTTTTTCTTTATTTTGCAGGAGTCCTACCACGATCCCTGCAGGCAGAGGACTGAGTGGCGCCTTTTTGACAATCAAAATAAAGGATCTCCAAATTTGAGCTGGAAGCTCTGCAACAAATGTGCCCCTTTCCTTGGTCAATGAGATGATTTTGATTTAAAAAAAATAAAATCCTTCCCAACGGCTTGCCCTCAAAACCGTAGAGCGCATTCAGAGGCCACGGACTCCTTCACGGGTCCACTTAACTAGAAATTGAGGCTGTCAGTTTGAGGCTGTTAGTCTCCAAGCGACCACTGGGTGGCAGCAAAGAGGGATTTTTATAAAAAATCTTTGGTGCCATCTTGTGGTCAACTAGAGATTTGCTGCAAATTCTAACGGCGAAGCTCAACCCAGGAAATCCTCAACTTACGACCACATTGGAGCCCAAAGTTTCCACTGCTCGTCAAGACAGCTAAGCGAGCTTTGCCTCGTTTTACGATCTTTCTGGCTTCAACTTCTTAAGTGAATCATTGCAGTTGTTTAGTTAGTCACACAGTTGTTAAGCGAATCTGGCTTCCCCGTGGACTTTGCTTGTCAGAAAATTGCAAAAAGGGATCCTGTGACGCTGTGACCGTCATAAATACGAGCCAGCTGCCAAATGTCTGAATTTAGATTACGCAACTACAGGGACGCTTGCAACAGTCAATTTCGAGCCAGACCGGATCGAACTGCTGGCAGTGGGCAGAATTTGCCTGCAATGCTACATTCTAACCACTGAGCCACCAGGGCTCTTACAAGAAGGAAGGAAGGAAGGAAGGAAGGAAGGAAGGAAGGAAGGAAGGAAGGAAGGAAGGAAGGAAGGAAGGAAGGAAGGAATCACGGGACGGAGTTCTAGTTCCACTTTAGGCCACGCTGAGGGGAAAGGGAGAGGTTTCCAAGCTGAGCCATGCTGGCTCAGGAATTCTGGGAGTTGAAGTCCACCAATCATGAGGGGGCCATAGTTCCCCCATGTTGACTGAGGAATTCTGGGAGTTGAAGTCCACCAGTTATGAAGGGGCCATAGTTCCCCCATGCTGGCTCAGGAATTCTGGGAGTTGAAGTCCACGAGTCATGAAGGGGCCAAGGTTGCCTACCCCTGCCTTAGTCCCACACACTCAGCCCCTCCCACCTCATAAGACTTTTGTTGGGAGAATAGGAAGAAGAGGGAGTATTAGCCGTGTTACATGCACACAGGCACCCAATGTAAATAAATAAAATTACCCAAAATCTCTATCAGTCCGTTTTACTCACTGGAGGTCAAACACTAAGTGAGTTTTGACGTAGCTGTTGTGATTGATTCATGGGCTCATGTAACATTGCCCAAGAAAAACCACTAAAAGTTTGGGGAACACGGCTTTATGCAGTATTTTGAGTTTTGGGGTGGCATGAAACCTTCAGGGGAGAAACACACACACACACACACACACACACACAGACTGCTTTGATCTTCCTTGAGTTTGTTGGATGGAGACGATGCTTACTCAAAACAAGCATGGGTGAATACATGCACAGTGTTAATGGAGAGGGTGGAGGGAGTGCCCCATGGATTTGGGGGGTCACCCTGAAGCTCTGCAGCCTCCATGCCTCTTCTGAAGATTTCTTCAGCCATCGTCTTGCTTGGCTTTGGCTGGGGAAAAAAATCCCTTTGATGTTTGCCCGGGACGCTACATCTGGTCATTAGCCCCATTAAAGTTCAAAAGGAAAACATAGTGGTCTAAAATGCTTTTCCCCCCTCTTCTTGTGGTGTTTGTTTGGAAAGACTAGAGGGAAAATAGCAATCTCAACCTGCCTTTTAAAAAGTAGCTGAATAGAATAGAATTAGAATAGAATTAGAATGGAATAGAATAGCAATAGAATAGAATAGAATAGAATAGAATAGAATAGAATAGAATAGAATAGAATGTGGAATAAAGAATAGAATAGAATAGAATATGGAATAAATAGAATATTGAATAAATAGAATAGAATATGGAATAGAATAGAATGTGGAATAAAGAATAGAATATGGAATAAAGAATAGAATAGAATATGGAGTAGAATAGAATATGGAATAAAGAATAGAATAGAATGTGGAATAGAATAGAATGTGGAATAAAGAATAGAATAGAATGTGAAATAAAGAATAGAATAAGAATATGGAATAAATAGAATAGAATATGGAATAGAATAGAATGTGGAATAAATAGAACAGAATAGAACAGTTATAAATTGAGAACTTCCTGTATTATTACAACTTCTGGAGGCAGGTAGTTCCACTGGTTAATGGTCCTTCCTGCCAGAAATTTCTCCTTAGTTCTTAGTTCTGCCCCAAAGAAGAGGGAGTCAAGCTATTCTCCAAAGCGCCTGAAGGCAGGACAAGAAGCAACGGGTGGAAACTAATCAAGGAGAGAAGCAACCTGGAACTAAGGGAGAAACCTCCTGACAATGAGAACAATTAACCAGTGGAACCACCTGCCTCCAGAAGCGGTGAATGCTCCAACACTGGAAGTTTTTAAGAAGAGACTGGACAGCCATTTGTCCAAAATGGTATAGGGTTTCCTGCCTGAGCAGGGGGTTGGACTAGATGATCTCCAAGGTCCCTTCCAACTTTACTATTATTATTATTATTATTATTTTGCTTCTCTCCTTGATTGGTTTCCATCTGTTGTTTCTTGTCCTGCCCTCTGGTGCTTTGGAAAATAAGTTGACCCCCTCCTCTTCTATGGGGCAGCCCCTCAAATCTCGAAAGACTGTTATCAGGTCACCCCCCAAAATCCTGCAACTGTCCTTTGTGTGTTTTCGTCTCCTGGCCTTTAATCCCTTTAGTTGTTGTTCTCCTCTGCCCTTTTTCCAAAATCTCAACGTCTTTTTTTTTTGCAATGTGGTGACCAAAACTGGATTCCAGATGTGGCCTGACTAAGGCTTTATAAAGCAGTATTAAGACTTCTTGATTCTATCCCTCTGTTTACACAACCTAGGCTTGTGTTAGCTTTTGGGGCTGCTGCTGCAGCACACGGCTGGCTCATGGTCCAGGCAGAGATTGTCCACTAGGACTCCCTCTCACAGTTACTGCGAGAGTAACGGGTGGAAACATTAAAAAGAAAATCATGAAGAGAGAATTTATTTATGAAATAGATCTACATGGCCACCCGACTCTCATAGTTCAGGGATCCCAAGCTGCATACAACATTTTTAAAAAAAAACCTCACTGGAGGTGTTTAAGAAAAGACCAGACGGTCACTGGTCTGAAATGGGTCTAGGCTAGGCCAGCGGTTCTCAACCTGTGGGTCGCGACCCCATTTGGGGTCGAATGACCGTTTCATCGGGGTCGCCAAACACCGCAGTCCGCCATTTTTTTCCCCATTTCCCCTCGGCCGTCGCGCGCGCGCCACACATGCGCAATTCGGCCTGTCGCGCCGCGCATGCGTGGTTCAGCTCGTGCGCATGCCGCGCATGCACGGTTAGGCCCATCGCGCTGCGCATGCGCGGTTCGGCCCGTCGTGCGCACCGCACATGCGCAGTTAGGCCCATCGTGCATGCGCGGCGCGGGTCGGGGTCACACCGCACATGGACGGCGCAGGTGGGGTCTCGGCCTGAAAAAGGTTGAGAACCGCTGGGCTAGGCTATAGTCCTAAAAGGGCCAAGTTTGAAGACCCCTGGTATAGGGTCTTCTGCTGGTTGGACTAGATGACCTCCAAGGTCCCTTCCATCTCTGTTCTGATTGAAAAACATCAATGTAAAAGCCACAGGAAACCCACCCCCCCCCACTCCACAGGGCAGCAACAAAAACAATCGTATGAGTCACTTGATTAGCTCCAAAATGGGACTGGGGTCTCCACCCTATTTTTTCAGGGTCTTTTGGAAAAGTAGCATAGAGGGAGCTGCCCTTATTTCCAGGCCATTGAGGGTCCAGAGGGGCCACTAGAAAAAAAAGACCCTCTTTCTGGGCCCCAACAATTATTTCAGAAATTGTAGAATGAACGGTTGCAGGAACTGCAGCAGTTTTAAGAGAATAATGGAAGGGACCTTGGAGGTCATCAAGTCCAACCCCCAGCTCAGGCAGGAAACCCTACACCATTTCTGGACAAATGGCTGTCCAGTCCCTTCTTAAAAACCTCCAGTGTTGGAGCATTTACCGCTTCTGGTGGCAAGCCGTTCCACTGGTTAATTGTTCTCACTGTCGGGAAGTTTCTCCTTAGTTCCAGGTTTGCTCAATGCAGTTAACTGAAAACTCTCCCAGGTAAACGGATTTTAGCCCGTGATCTAGTTTTCAGATGGCAGACAGCTATAGCACCTGCTGGCTACTATGGCCCCAGCCAAGTGGATCTTAATTAAATCAATTTTCTTTTAATTGAGCTTGGTTTCCTCTCTCCCTCATTTCTGGTCCCTTTAATTTGTACCAGGTGTGTGTGTGTCTGTGCGTTGGGTCTCTCTCCCTCTCCCTCTCCCTCCATTTCTCTCTCCCTCCGCCTCTTTCCCTCTCTCTCCCCATACCTCTCCCTCTCCCTCCCTCTTTCTCCCTCCGTATCTCTCCCTCCCTCCCTCTCTATACCTCTCCCTACCCCATATCTCTCTCCCTCCCTCCGTACCTCTCTCTCCATACCTCTCTCCCTCTCCCTCCCTTTCTCTCTCCCTCCGTCCCTCCCTCCTTCTTTCTCTCTCTCCCTCTGTATCTCTCCCTCTCTCTGTACTTCTCTCTCTCCATACCTCTCCCTGTCCCTCCCTCTTTCTGTCTCTCCCTCCGTTTATCTCCCTCCCTCTCCCTCTCTCTGTACTCTCCCTCCCCATCTCTCCCTCCCTCCGTCTCTCTTTCTCTTTCCCTCCCTCCGTACCTCTCTCTCTCCATACCTCTCTCCCTTTCTCTCTCTCCCTCCCCCTTTCTCTTCCTCCCTCCGTACCTCTCTCTCTCACACACACACACACATACACGCGCGCGCGCGTGCGCGCGCGCATTCACACGACCACGGAGCCTGGAACCGTGTCAGCTCCTTTCAACCGCGAAAACGAAAGCAAAACTCAGTCCAGATCTAGCCGACCAACGGGCGACGGCGCCGGGGGTCTCCGGAAGAAAGGGGGGGCGTCCCAGCCCCTGTCGGCCTCAGCAGGTCTGCCCAGACCCTGGAGAATCCAAGGGGAGGGGGCGGCGCAGGGAAGAACCAGAGGGTCCGGGTCCCGGTCCCCCCCCCGCCACTATCTCATTAAGGATCCGACCCGGCCGGGGTCACTCGCCCCCCTGCCGCCCCCCCCCGCCGGCTGCGAACAAGCTTCATTAGTGCCGCTGCGCTGCGTTCCTTTGGAGAGCCCGGGCGGGGGGCGGGAGAGGGGGGAGGTTTCGAGGAAACGGGGAGGGTCTTCAGTTGAGTTCACACAACCCGCCGATCCGGGTCAAGGAAGCTTTTTAGGCTCTAAATTTGGGAAGGGGGGGTGTCGGAAACTTTTCTTTTTCGGGCTGGTTGTGGGTCAAAGAGGCGACCCCGAAAAGGGGTGAGTGTCTCCCCGAAGGCGACCCCCACCCCGGGAAGGCAGGAACCGCAGGAGAGGAGGAAGGCGTTGGACTACAAGTCCCATCCCTGCCGCCTTTGCGGGTGGAGTCTGAACTGGCTGAACCAGAGCCTGGACTTGCGTGACCGTCGCCCGGATCGGGTCAGCGCTCGTGTGAACACAGCCCGGAACTGGCGGGGGGGGCTGGTGGAATCCCCCTTCGTTTGGAAATCGACGGGAGGCACCAAACGCGGATCCAGATACGAGTCCTGCGCCCTTTCCGGCTTTTCCTGGGGAGGAGCGGGGGTCCAACCCCCCCCTTCGCCCCCTGCTTTCTAGCTCTGCCCCATGGCAGGGCAGCGAAGGGACCCCACCCCAAACCTGGAGGGGGCTGCTCTCCTGGCCTCACACTGGGCCTAGATGCCCTATAGCCTGGCCTACCTCGCAGGGCTGGCCGCCGCAGAGGGGGAGCTGGCTGCCTGCAGGGGTCGGGCCTGGGAGAGGTGGGGAGCGGAGGCCCCCTTGGCCCGGCAGGGCACCCGTGGGGAGGGGGCAGCGAGGCGCCAGCTGGCGGCTGCTGGGGGATAAAGGCGGATTAATCCCAGCTACTACTAATAGAAACCGAGGCGGAGGAAAGGCGGAGGAAGCGGCCCAGCCCGCTGAAGGAAGGAAAGGATGGGGCTGGCTGTTCGTAAGGTGGGTAACTTGTGAACTCTCCAGCGTCCTCCGTCCCTTACATATTCAAGAAGGACAGATATTTAATATTTATTTGTCATGTACATGTAGGGGTGTGGGTGTATACATTTGTTGTACGTAGTATGTTTTAGGTGTGTGTCATGTATGTGTTTCACTTTGGGAGCAGGCAACTAAGTTTCATTTTTGATGTGTGCCGTTGTGCCCACAGTTAAAAAAAATGACAATAAAGGTTATCTTATCTTAGCGTATTTTGTCATGAGTAGAGCAGAGCAGAACAGAATAGAATAGAATTAGAGCAGAACAGAACAGAGCAGAATAGAATAGAATAGAAATTAGAATAGAAAAAGAATAGAATAGAATAAGGAATAGAATAGAATAGAATAGAATAGAATAGAATAGAATAGAATAGAATAGAATAGAATAGAATAGAATAGAATAGAATAGAATAGAATAGAATAGGAGAAAACAAAAATACGGAATGGAATAGAATAGAATATGGAATGAATAGAATAGAATAGAATTAGAGCAGAATAGAATAGAAATTAGAATAGAATGGAATGGAATAGAATAGAATAGAATGGAATATGGAATAAATAGAAAATAGAATAGAATAGGAGAAAACAAAAATACGGAATGGAATGGAATAGAATAGAATATGAAATGAATAGAATAGAATAGAATTAGAGCAGAATAGAATAGAAATTAGAATAGAATGGAATGGAATGGAATGGAATAGAGATAAAGCAGAACAGAATAGAGCTGGAAGGGACCCTGGAGGTCTTCTAGTCCAACCCCCTGCTCAAGCAGGAAGCCCTCTACCATCTCAGACAAGTGACTCTCCAGCCTCTTCTTAAAAACCTCCAGGATTTCGGAAGCCAGGCTGTTATTGTCTATTCATACACAAAAAGGGGAAGTGAAGAGCAGCAACAGCTGAACCAGCCACCCCAAGTTGGAAAAAGAGGAACAGAAGAAATACAGAATCACAGGTAAGTCCCCAACTTACAATGGTCCATTTACTGACCGAAGTTCACAATGCCACTGAAATATGTGACTTATGACCATTTTTTTCACACTTATGACCTTTGCAGCATTCTCTCCCCCCCCCCGTCATGCCATCAAACTTCAGACGCTTGGCAACTGTCCCACATTTGTGACGATCGCAATGTCCCGGCGTCACGCAACCCCCCCTTTTTGTGACCCTCTGAAAAGCAAAGCCCATGAGCAGGGTGTGAGTTTGGCCCGTTACGACATTTCTGGCCACCGTCATTCAGTGAATCAGTGCAGTCGTTAAGTGAGCAACACGGTTGTTAAGCAAACCGGGCTTCCCCCATGGGCAGGGGTAGGCAACCTTGGCTCTTTTACAACTCATGGACTTCAACTCCCAGAATTCCTCAGCCAGCATGGGGGAACTATGGCCCCCTCATGACTCGTGGACTTCAACTCCCAGAATTCCTGAGCCAGCATGAGGGAAACTTTGGCCCCTTCATGACTCGTGGACTTCAACTCCCAGAATTCCTGAGCCAGCATGGGGGAACTATGGCCCCTTCATGACTCGTGGACTTCAACTCCCAGAATTCCTCAGCCAGCATGGGGGAACTATGGCCCCCTCATGACTCGTGGACTTCAACTCCCAGAATTCCTGAGCCAGCATGAGGGAAACTTTGGCCCCTTCATGACTCGTGGACTTCAACTCCCAGAATTCCTCAGCCAGCATGGGGGAACTATGGCCCCCTCATGACTCGTGGACTTCAACTCCCAGAATTCCTGAGCCAGCATGAGGGAAACTTTGGCCCCTTCATGACTCGTGGACTTCAACTCCCAGAATTCCTGAGCTAGCATGAGGGAAACTTTGGCTCCTTCATGACTCGTGGACTTCAACTCCCAGAATTCCTGAGCCGGCCTGGCTCAGCTTGGAAACCTCTCCCTTTCCCCTCAGCATGGCTGGCTCAGGAATTCTGGGAGTAGAAGTCCACCAGTCATAAAGCGGCCTAGTTCAGGGTAGGCAACCTTGGCTCTTTTATGACTGGTGGACTTCAACTCCCAGAATTCCTGAGCCAGCATGGGAGAACTATGGCCCCCTCATGACCCGTGGACTTCAACTCCCAGAATTCCTGAGCCAGCCTGGCTCAGCTTGGAAACCTCTCCCTTTCCCCTCAGCATGGCTGGCTCAGGAATTCTGGGAGTTGAAGTCCACGAGTCATAAAAGCTGAGGTTGCCTACTCCTGCCCATGGGGGAAGCCCGGTTTGCTTAACAACCGTGTTGCTCACTTAACGACTGCACGGATTGGATTCACTGAACGACGGTGGCCAGAAATGTCGTAACGGGCCAAACTCATTTCATAGCTGTCTTGCTTAGCGATGGAAATGTTGAGCTCAGTTGTGCTCGTAAGTTGAGGACTTGAGTTACGGCCGTTCGGTCAGCGACCCAAACGACACAAGGGCGCTGAAAAAAAAGAAGGACTTGCGACCGATCTTCAAAGCTCCAGAAGATTTTCAGGTACAGGCAATCCTTGACTTACGACTCTAGCTGAGCCCGATATTTCTGTCGCTAAGCGAAACATTCGTTAAGTGGCCCCGTTTTTCGGCCTTGCCACCGTTGTTTAGGGAATCTGTCACCTCTGCTACTGGCCTGAATCGCCTGCAGTTAAGTTAGCGACGTGGTCGTTAAATGAATCTGGCGTCCCCCATTGACTTTGCTTGTTCAGGTCGCAAAAGGGGATCGCGTGACCTTTGGACACAGCGACGGTCATAAACAGGGACCAGTTGGCAAGCATCTGAATTTGGATCACCTGCTGCAAAGGTGGCGACTGTGAAAAAACGGTCGTAATCCTTATTTCTCGGTGCCGTTTTAACCTTGGAACGGTCACTAAACTAACTGTTTTAAGTCGAGGACTTACCTGTATGTGGTTTCAGTAATGAAGGAAAACTGGGGAGCAGTGGAAGCCTTCAACCTGCCTGTGGGCTGGTTGTCCCCAAAATAAGAGAGGCCAGAAGTCTCTGTGAATTGTGGAACCACCTGCCTCCAGAAGGGGGTCAGACTAGATGACCCCCGAAGTCCCTTCCATCTCTCTCGTTCTGGTAATTAATCAGAGGAATGACGTGAAGTGGTGGGCGCTCCATCACTGGAGCTTTTTAAGAAGAGACTGTACGGCCATTGGTCTGAAATGGGATAGGGTCTCCTGCCTGAGCACGGGGTTGGACTAGATGACCTCCAAGATCCCTTTCAGCTCTGTTATTCTCCTTCTCCTCCTCCTCCTCCTTTTTAAGAAGAAATTGGACAATCATTTGTCTGAAAGGGCACAGGGTCTGCTGCCCGAGCAGGGGGGGTGGACTAGATGACCTCCAAGTTCCTTTCCAACTCTGTTATTCTGTTAATCAGTGGGATTCCTTGCCTCCAGAAGCTGTGAATGCTCCATCACTGGAGATTTTCAAGAAGAGACTGAACAGCCACCTGTTTAAAATGGTATAGGGCCTCCTGCCTGAGCAGGGGGTTGGACTAGATCAGGACTTGTCAACCAGTGGTACGGCTACCACCTGTGGTACATGGGCACCTGGCAGGGGGTACGTGACCATCCTAGAAAAGTGGTAATGGGGGAGGGGAACGAGCTGAACCGGGGGCAGCACCGCACAAGCCTGAGCCAGAGACGGCTGGAGCTGCAGGGCTGTCGGTGCTCAGCGGAAGCCCCAGGATCAGTGCCGCTTTCCAGCTGATCGGCGCTTCTTCGGGACTGTCAGGGCTCAGCGGAAGCGCCAGGATCAGCACCAGGCTCCAGCGCCGATCAGCTGGAATGTTGCAGCATCTCCAGGCATTTGTGATTTACATTCAGATGCTTGGCAACTGCTTCATATTTATGACCGTCAAAGTGTCATGTGAAGTGACCAAAACCTGCTGCAACCACCCAGCAGACGAAGGGAATAAAAACCAAACACCCCCCCACCCCACCCCTGCTGCCAATCCTCAACAGAAATGCTTACAACAATGAAAACCTCGGACAGGAAGAAGAGCGCTGCCGGGCGGGCAGGCAGATGTCTTGCTCGGCTGTGCCTTGGGGGACACGTTTTTCAGTGCCATTGTAACTTCGGACAGTCACTAAGCGAACTGTTGTAAGTCGAGGACTATCTGTACTTTATCACTTTTTTCCTTTTGGGGGGGGTTCATCAAGTTTTTGACACCTTGCTAGGTGACTGGTGGTACTCGGATATTGCCATATCCTAAAAGTGGTACAATGGGTGAAAAGGTTGAAAAGCCCTGGTATAGGGTCTCCTGCCTTGAGCAGGGGGTTGGACTAGAGGACCTCCAAGGTCCCGTTCAACTCTTGTTATTCTATTCTAGTTGCACAGAGAGGCCTGGGGTAGCAACTACATGCCCAGAGGGTTGGACGAGCGAGGGCTGAGGTTATATATACATACAGTCCTAAAGTGAATCCATTGTTCGCTTTGGGGTGTTGTTTCCCCCCCCCCAGAAACCAGAACGTAAATGCCTGTCAAGGTAATAATTGAACAGCTGACCAGCCTGTATAATGTGAGATGTATGATGCAACGATGGGAATGACTCAGCAGGGTCTGTGTCCCTTTAAGAGCCTCTGTATAAAAGGGAAGGTTCTGCTTCTGTGCTTTTTTCTCTTCCATTTCCTGCTGTAATTGTGGTTGTTTGGATCCTGCTGTATCAGCACGTGCATGTATATTGTTCCTGGTGTATGATTGTAAATAGTGTAAGATAAACCACCATTTAATACAAACCACTGTTTACTGTGTTTACTCCTGGGGTGATCTCAGCGCAATAAACCTGTGCATACTTTGACAATGCCAGATTTTTTTTCTTCGCAAACGCACTGACAATTGCGGTCGCCTGGCTGCGGGATGCTGCAATCGGTCCTCAAGGTCACGAGACTGCAGAGGGAAAAGGAATGGTCACTAAACAAACTGTCGTAACTGGAGGACTGCCTGTATAGCAGCCAAATGGGTCCAGTCTGAGATCTATCAGGGGTTTCTAGACGCCCCTCGACCCAGAGGTTTATGCAGCAGCCAGTTTTGGTTGCGTAGTCCAGCCAGGACCACCAAGACAATCAAGAGGGTGGCCACACCCATTGCATAGACTAGAAGACCTCCAAAGTCCCTTCCAGCTCTATTCTGTTCTGTTCTGTTCTGCATTCTATTCTGTTCTGTTCTGCATTCTATTCTATTCTATTCTATTCTATTCTATTCTATTCTATTCTATTCTATTCTATTCCTTATTCTATTCTATTCTATTCCTTATTCTATTCTATTCTATTCTATTCTATTCTATTCTATTCTATTCTATTCTATTCCTTATTCTATTCTATTCTATTCTATTCTATTCTATTCTATTCTATTCTATTCTATTCTATTCTATTCTATTCTATTCTATTCTATTCCTTATTCTATTCTATTCTATTCTATTCTATTCTATTCTATTCCATTCCATTCTATTCCTTATTTCTAATTCTATTCTATTCTATTCTATTCTATTCTATTCTATTCTATTCTATTCTATTCTATTCCTTATTCTATTCTATTCTATTCTATTCTATTCTATTCTATTCTATTCTATTCTATTCCTTATTCTATTCTATTCTATTCTATTCTATTCTATTCTATTCTATTCTATTCTATTCTATTCTATTCTATATTCTACTCTACTCTACTCTACTCTACTCTACTCTACTCTACTCTACTCTATTCTATTCTATTCTATTCTATTCTTATTTCTATTCTATTCTATTCTATTTCATTCTTATTTCTATTCTATTCTATTCTATTCCATTCCATTCCATTCCATTCCATTCCATTCTATTCCTTATTTCTAATTCTATTCTATTCTATTCTATTCTATTCTATTCTATTCTATTCTATTCTATTCTATTCTATTCTATTCTATTCTTATTTCTATTCTATTCTATTTCATTCTTATTTCTATTCTATTCTATTCTATTCCATTCTTATTTCTATTCTATTCTATTCTATTCTATTCTATTCTATTCTATTCTATTCCATTCTTATTTCTATTCTATTCTATTCTATTCTATTCTATTCTGCTCTATTCTATTCTATTCCATTCTTATTCTTATTCTGTTCTGTTCTATTCTATTCTATTCTATTCTATTCTATTCTATTCTATTCTATTCTATTCTATTCCAGCCTGGGCCTTTGGGGGGGGTCCCAGAGGATGTACCCAGGTGCACAAAAAAGGGTGGGGCTTTGCAGATCAGGGCACCCCCCTCCGGATACCCCAGGGCAAACATGACCAAGCACACCTGTTCGGAAAACCAATGCTCTACCTCGCTTTATTCTCGGTGGACCCAGCCCTGCTCAGATATCACTCCGGGATTAAAGCCATAATTTGGGGAATGGCTTTGGGACCCCCAAAGCTCCTCTGGCTGAGCCCTCCACTGGGAAGGAAGCCTGCCCGAGGCCCCCAAGCCCTCCTCCCGCGGTCAGCGTCCGTGTCTCCCACGGGGCGAATGTCCTTCCCCCGCTGCTTTCCTTTCTGATTCCCCAGCCTTACATGGATCCCGGCGGATATTTTGAGGCAGGGATCCCTTTGGCCGATCCCACTGGTCCTTTTCCGGTCAGGGATCCCGCAGGGAGTGGCAGACGAGACAGAAAGATACCCGCTCTGTCTATTTTGAATGACGGCGGCACGGATCGTACTTCGTCTTGGAATTTGGCGGCGGGTTTAAGATGCGCGCCTTTTTTATTTTAACTTTATGTAAACTTTGGTTTTTGCTGTTCTGACCAGGGGTGTTTCCTCACAACGACGACAACGGTGACAATTACCCTGAGAAGAGTCCAGGTGTTGTTTTTTTTACTTGTCTCAAAGCTGCTTTTTCACAAGGCAACTGGACTTTCTGGTTTGGCTTATTTTTGGTTTTCCCCCCCCAAAAAACAAGAAAGTCCAGTTCCACCTTTGGGACAACTATGGATGACTGAGAAGCACCAGGTTTTTTTCTTGCTGGTTTTTCATCTTGCTGGTTTTTAATCCGGCCAGCCTGGAAAGCCCATCCTACGCTGGCAGTCCTCGGCTTATGACCACAACGGAGCCCAAAATTTCTGTTGCTAAGTGGGAGAATTGCTCAGTGAGTTTTACCCCCCTTTCTTGCTACAGTTACTAGGTGAATCACTGCACGGCTGCTAAGTGAGTATCGCTTCCCCCCCCATTTTGACTCGGCATATTAGAAGGTCCCCAAAGGGGGAATCGGGTGATCCCGGGGATTCTGCAACCGACATAAATGATGAGTCATTTGCCAAGCGTCGGAATGTTGATCACCTATCCATGAATTTCGGTGCTGCAGCGGTTGCTAAGTGTGAAAAATGGTTGTCAGTTACTTTTTTTTCAGCACCGCTATAACTTCCAACAACCACTAAGAGAATGATTGTAACTCAAAGGAGCATTTGTAGTAGATGCTAAATCAGGGGTTCTCAACCTTGGCAACTTTAAGACTTGTGGACTTCAACTCCCAGAATTCCTCAGCCAGCAAAGCTGGCTGAGGAATTCTGGGAGTTGAAGTCCACAAGTCTTAAAGTTGCCAAGGTTGAGAGCCCCTGTGCTAAATGAAGGTGGAACAAAATTGCAAGAGAAAAACCAAAATAAGCAAAATATAACGGGGGATGGAGCAGAAAGCTGCTCTCTCCCTCAAAACAGCCTTGCACGCCCATTCTGAAATGGTGCAATTTCGCTGACATTCCACCCTCCCAGCTGGCATTCGGTAGAAAAAGAACAAAAAGCAAAAAAAAACAAAAACCCTTGAGGTTCCTCCGGAATTTGCCTTTGGTTTGGAAGGAGATGTTTCGAGGCCTGCAGAGATTCTCTGCTAAATTCTACACCTGCCTGTAACAACAACTTCAGCAGTCCCGCAAGGACAAATGCACCGCACAGAATTCTTTGCCGGCGGATCCCACTGCTTCCACCAATCTGGTGTGAACGAAAGCATCTTCCCTTGCGAATGCTGCGTCTAGCGTGTGCCCTGGCGTCAATCCACTTTATAGCTGAGGTCTGTGAAATGGAATCGGAGAGCCGCTCCCTTTCCGCGTGGTTGCTCAACGCATCCCCCCCCCGATCGCACGAGAAACTAAGCGACATCTTGACCGAGGAGGGGGGGATCGTAAGAGAGTCTCCAAGGGTCCTGCTCAGCCTGGTTGGTGTTTTGCTACGGCAAGGCGGCCTGACCCGTCATCAAATGGACTGCCAGGTTTTGTCTATGGTCTGGATGTGCTCCTTCGCTTTCATGCGCAGCGAAGCGATGCTGGAGTTCCGCTGGTCAAGGTCCTCCAAGGGATATTTGTCCACAAAAGTCGTGGCGCACTGGTAGGCCATGGGCGCCATGGGTTGCATGCTCTGGGGCAGGGCGGGGGGGTTATTGAGGAAGGCGTGGGCTGGGTAGGTGGGCTGGAGGGCCTGGCTGGGCCCCATCAACCCCGCCAGGCTGTGCACGGTGGTGGCGCTGGAGATGGGCGAGGTCAGCCATGGGTCTAAGGGGAGAGAGTTGCCGATCGGCCCCATGTTGGCCGCCATCGGGGGCCTGCTGAAGGACAGCACAGGGGTGTCGTGCAGCTTCATGGCGGTGGCTTCCATCTTCTCCTGACGGCGCCATTTGGCGCGCCGATTCTGAAACCAAACCTGTGAAAAGAGTGCCCACCCCCAAGAGGAATGAGAAATGACATTTGCATCTTCAGGGGTCTTCCCCACTTGGCTACTTTAAGACTTGTGGACTTCAATTCCCAGAATTCCCCAGCCAGAAGAATTGTGGACTTCAACTCTCAGAATTCCCCAGCAAGAATTGTGTTCTTCTCAACTCCCAGAATTTCCCAGCCGGAAGACATGTGGACTTCAACTCCCAGAATTCCCTGGCTGGCTGGCTGGCTGAAGAATTCTGGGAGTTGAAGTCCACAAGTCTTAAAATGGCCAAGGGTGGAGACCCCTCACCTAGGGGAGATAGTAGGACCACTTGCTAATTCATCTCCTGAACATTTCCCCAAGAGAGTGTTTCTCAACCAGGAGAAGCCTAGCAGGCTTCAACTCCCAGGATTCCCTGGCCAGCTTGTGTCTGGTTCTGTTACAGGTAACCCTTGACCTATAACCTGTCTTTAGTGCCCGTTTGACATTGCAACGGCACTGAAATCGACGGGACTTAAGGCCGTTTTCACACTTCACAACCGTTGCAGCCTCCCTGTGGTCACGTGATCAAAACTCAAGCACTGGCCAGCTGACTCATACTTATGAGGGCTGCGTGATCCCCTTTTACAACCTACTGACAAGCAAAGTCAATGGAGAAGCTGGATTCACTTAACAACCATGTTATTAACTTTAATAATAACGGTTATTAACGTAATAACTCTTGTTTGGACAGCCATTTGTCCAAAATGGTCTAGGGTTTCCTGCCTGAGCAGGGGGTTGGACTAGAAGACCTCCAAGGTCCCTTCCAACATTATTATTATTATTATTATTATTATTGTTGTTGTTGTTATTATTATTACTACTACTACTACTATTACTACTACTATTACTATTCCTCTCCTTTGCATAGTTTTTAGTAATATTTAAACAGTTTGTATGGTCATCCTTCTCAAACCAATGACTTCCACTAATATTATAAAACTGGTATGAGGCAGGCCGATAGGCAGGAAAATAAACAGAGCCAAGAAGGTAAATTTGGATATCCAGAATCTCTATCAGACACCCAGCTGGCTAGGGAATTGTGGGAAATAAAGTCCACTTTTTTGGGGGGGGGAGGGGGTACCCTCCCATAGGAAAAACACAACTAATCAGTATTGAAAACAACCAACCATAGGATGTGGTACAAACCATAGCTGGCTTGAGAATGGTTTGTTCTTATCTCACCTAATAGTTCTGTACTCATATTTCTGTTAACATAAGAACGTAAGGAGAGCCCTGCTGAATCAGGCCAAAGCCCATCGAGTCCAGCATTCTGTGTCACCCAGTGGCCCCCCAATTGTACATGGGGATCTTGAGAGGAAAGAGAAGGCAACCCCCCCATTTCCCTTGACCCCCAACAAATGGTACCCAAGGGAATCCTGCCTGCCTCAACCAACATAGAGGCGGCACATGGACATCCGTTTTAATAATAGCCACCGATACACTTGGCCTCCATGAATCTATCTGACCCTGCCTTGAAGCTATCAAGGCTGACAGCTGTCACGACCCCTTCAGGAAGTGAATTCCATAAATCAACGACCCTCTGGGTGAAGAAATGTTTCCCTTTATTTGTCCTCACTTTCTTAGCTATGAGCTTTAGGGAGTGCCCCCTTGTCCTGGTATTGTGTGATAGAGAAAAGAATTTTTGTTGATAGGTTGTTGTTAATTACTGTTAGATGCTAAGAGTCCCTTTGTTGAGACGAATAGCCATAGAAAAATAAATAGTGTCATCTGGTCACTAAGCGGGCAACTGACTTTGTCAATTGCGAGGCAGGAGCACAGCCTTGCTGTAACTTACGGACAAAATTGTTTCTCGTGTCTCTGGAGAGTCTCCATCATCCAGATCACGCTGGTCCCAAAGGTGATTTTTTTTCAGGAGGCAACTGGAATTTCTTGTTTTTCCTTTGAAGACGTTTCCCTTCTCATCCCAGAAGCTTCTTCAGCTCTGACTGGATGGAGGGGAAGGGAAGGATATTTATACTACTTGCAGAAAGTCGTTGAGGCCACCTGGAGGATGCTCTGTGTCTTCAGGGTCACCTGAGGGGTGCAAATGAGTGTGGAGCCTTCTTGGAACTGCTGAAGGGACTGTGTTGTAGACAATGTTGTATCCCCCCCCCCATTTTTTGAGAGAAAGGGCTGTTCAATTTGGACCTAGATGCCCTCTTGGACCCCTCTCCCAAGCCAGTGGTCCTCTCTGTCCAAAATGTGGATTTCCTGTCTACGAAAGAGCAGCCTTTGTCCTTTAAATACAGACGGACGGCTGACTCTGGTCCTGACAGGTTGGTTCTCCTCCGTTGTGCCAAGCGCTTGTGAAGTGGTTCTTTTGTTTCCCCAATGCAGAGATCTGCCCACGGCTCCCCTGCATTGTCCTGCACACGTTGCTCAGTTTGTGTCTGGGTGTTTCCTCCTTGGGGTGGACAAGCTTCTGCCTTGGTGTATTTGTGGGTTTGAAGTGTGCACGTATGTTGTATTGGCTGTTGAGCCCTCTCTCAGCAGAGGGGGAGGATACAACACCACCCTACCTCCAGTCTACCACACCGTCCTTTCAGCAGTTCCAAGAAGGCTTCACACCCATTTGCACGACTTAGGTGAGGACACAGACAAACCTCCGAGTGGCCTCAACGACTCGCTAAAAGGAGGCAAACAAGCGGCTGTCTGCAAGGAGTATAAATCCTGCCATTTCCCCACCATCCGGTCAGAGCTGAAGAAGCTTCTGGGATGAGAAGGGAAACGTCTTCAAAAGAAAAACAAGAAAGTCCAGCTGCCTCCTGAAAAAAAAACCATCGTTGGGATTGTTTCTCGTCTGAATGCTCCCCGTTGAGGAAAAACAAGAATTTGTAGCTCACAGAAGTACGTTTCGTGTTTCCTCCTTGACAGTTTAGATTTCTACGTGCAGGGAAGTTGGCTGCGAGGCTTGGCCATAGACTAGGCGAGGTCACACTCCTATAATCTTCCACCCAGATATTAAGTAGCCACAACTGGAACCAGAATTTTTCACTGCTAAGCAAAGCGATCGTGAAATGTCCTATTTACAACATTTATTTTTTTTGCTAAGCGAACCTCACTGCAGTTGTTCAGTGAATCACACGGTCGTTAAAACGAGACCCTTTTCTCCTCATTTTACTTCACTGGTCGCTTGCGGGATCCCTGGGAGGCTGCAACCGTCGGAAGCACATGGCCGTGGCCAAGGGAGCGAATTCGGATCCTGCCATCGCAAGGGTGCTGCGACGGTCGTAAGTACATCACCTTTTTTTATTCCCCAGAGCTGTTGCAGCTCGGAGCGGTTGTTAAAGAAACAGCCATATGCCGAGGACGACCGGGAGCACCGTCTCAGCCTGGTGCTCCTGAAATCCTGGGTCTAATCCTGGCTTGTTTCGTCGCCCAAACCCACCGGGCCCTGCTTACCTGAACCCGAACCTCCGGCAGGTTGACCTTCATGGCCAGCTCCTCCCGGCTGTAGACATCAGGGTAGTGGGACTTCTCAAAGGCCCTCTCCAACTCGTGGAGCTGGTAGGTGGTGAAGGTGGTCCGGTTGCGCCGGTGCTTCTTCTTGGACAGCTCCTCGTCCAGCGGCTCCGGCGTGCCGCTGGCCTCCTCCACGCCCCTCCGCAGCTCACTCGGCCCCCCCTCCGGATTGCTGAGGAACATCCTGGAGCCTGGAAAGCAGAGAGAGCGAGAGAGAGAGAGAAGGAAGTGGGATCGGTAAGGCAGCCAGCCGGCCTGGTGTGACGCTGCAGCAGGAGAGGCCGACACCATTGGAGGCTGTGGGATGGGCTGGATTCCTGCTGTCCTACTCAGAGCTCCTTCAGCCTCCGGTCCTTAAATTGTGGGCTCTCCATCCCTGGAGGTTTTTAAGAAGAGACCTGTCTGAGATGGCATAGGTTCTCCTGCTTGAGCAGGGGGCTGGACTAGAAGACCTCCAAGGTCCCTTCCAACTCTATTCTGTTCTGCTCTGCTCTGCTCTGCTCTGCTCTGTTCTGTTCTGTTCTATTCTATTCTATTCTATTCTATTCTATTCTATTCTATTCTATTCTATTCTATTCTATTCTATTCTTCTATTCTATTCTATTCTATTCTATTCTATTTATTCTATTCTATTCTATTCTATTCTCTTCTCTTATCTTCTTCTATTCTATTCTATTCTATTTATTCTATTCTATTTATTCTATTCTATTCTATTCATTCTATTCTATTCTATTCTTCTATTCTATTCTATTCTATTTATTCTATTCTATTCTTCTATTCTATTCTATTCTTCTATTCTATTTATTCTCTTCTCTTCTCTTCTCTTCTCTTCTCTTCTCTTCTATTATTCTCTTCTATTCTATTCTATTCTATTCTATTCTATTCTATTCTATTCTATTCTATTCTATTCTATTCTATTCTATTCTATTCTATTCTATTCTATTCCCCATTCCATATTCTATTCTATTCTATTCTATTCTATTCTATTCTATTCTATTCTATTCTATTCTATTCTATTCTATTCTATTCTATGCATTGAATTTGGCTACATGACCACTGCCCAGAGTCACCTTATTACGGTACTATTAGGGGGCTGCTACGAAGAGTAGGGGGGCAACTTATTCTCCAAAGCACCAGAAGGCAGGAGAAGAAAGAACGGATGGAAACAGATCAAGGAGAGAAGCAACCTGGAACTAAGGAGGAATTTCCTGACAGTGAGGACTATTAACCAGTGGAACAGCTTGCCACCAGAATCTGTGGGTGCCCCATCACTGGAGGTTTTCCAGAAGAGACTGTCTGAAATGGTAAAGGGTCTCCTGCTTGAGCAGGAGGCTGGACTAGATGACCTCCACGGTCCCTTCTATTTCTGTAATTCTGTTATACCATATTATTAATATTTCTGATTTTATTTTACTCCACGGAAACTGCTTTGGTCGCGCTGACGGATGATCTCTGGCGGGCCCGGGATAGGGGATTTTCCACTATCCTGGTGCTACTTGACCTCTCAGCGGCTTTCGATACCATCGACCATGGTATCCTTCTGCACCGACTGGAGGGGCTGGGAGTTGGGGGCACTGTTTTGCAGTGGTTCACCTCCTACCTCACTGGTCGGTCGCAGTCGGTGTTGGCGGGGGGTCAGAGGTCGACCCCTAGGTTCCTCCCTTGTGGGGTCCCTCAGGGATCGGTCCTCTCCCCTCTGCTGTTTAATATCTACATGAAACCGCTGGGTGAGATCATCCGACAACACGGGGTGAGATATCATCAGTATGCTGATGATACCCAGCTTTACATCTCCACCCCGTGTCATTTCAGTGAAGCAGCGGAAGTGATGTGCCGATGTCTGGAGGCTGTTAGGGTTTGGATGGGTGCCAACAGGCTCAAACTCAACCCTGACAAGACGGAGTGGCTATGGGTTCTGCCTCCCAAGGATAATTCAATCTATCCGTCCATCAGCCTGGGGGGGGGAGCTTTTGACCCCCTCGGAGACGGTCCGCAACTTGGGTGTCCTCCTCGATCCACAGCTAAATTTGGAACATCATTTTTCAGCTGTGGCTAGGAGGACATTTGCCCAGATTCGCCTGGTGCACCAGTTGCGGCCCTATTTGGACCGGGAGTCTCTTCTCACAGTCACTCATGCCCTTATCACCTCGAGGCTCGACTACTGCAATGCTCTCTACATGGGGCTACCTTTGAAAAACGTTCGGAGACTTCAGGTAATGCAGAATGCAGCCGCGCGAGCAGTGTTGGGCTTGCCTAGAAATGCCCACATTTCGGCATCACTCCGCGAGCCGCATTGGCTGCCAATTGGTCTCCGAACCCAATTCAAAGTGTTGGTTATGACCTATAAAGCCCTACATGGCATCGGACCAGGTTACTTACGGGACCGTCTGCTGCCCCATGAATCCCAGCAGCCGGTTAGGGCCCACAGAGTCGGCCTTCTCCAGGTCCCGTCAGCCAGACAGTGTCGCCTGGCGGGGCCTAGGAGAAGGGCCTTCTCTGTTGTGGCCCCGCCCTCTGGAATCAACTCCCCCCCGGAGATCCGTATCGCCCCCACCCTCTCCGCCTTTCGTAAACTGCTCAAGACACACCTCTGCCGGCAGGCCTGGGGCAGTTAACATCTTGCCCCTAGCCAGTGTATGTCTGTGTGTATGCTGAATGATTGTTTTTTTCTTAAATTAAGGGGTTTTATATACATGTATTTTTATATGTTGATTTCTAATGTTGTGAGCCGCCCTGAGTTCTCCGGAATAGGGCGGCATAGAAGTCAAATAAATAAATAAATGTAATAATAATAATAATAATAATAATAATAATTTTATTTTTTGGTCATGAAATACAATCCTTGGGGAATTTGTGCTTTTCTGAGTGTTAACAAAAGGAGGAGAAAGTCAACCCCATTCACAAGAGGGTAGGAAACACATCCGGACCCATAAAGGGTGTGAAGAAACGGACATTTGGCTGGAATATTAGAAGAGACTCGCATGGAATGTGGGTTTACACATACTGCTGTGACGTTTAGCCACAGCTTGTTGACCTGGGGGGCTTGTTATCTTTTTTTCCTGCTTTTATCTATTTCTTGAGGATTAGCATTCTTATGATTTGGGATAAAGTTCCTAGCTTTGAACTTTTAGGCTCAACTTTTCTCAAGCTTGGCAGCCTGAGGATGCCTGGACTTCAACTCCCAGAATTCCCCAGCCAGCGTGAGGATGCCTGGACTTCAACTCCCAGAATTCCCCAGCCAGCGTGAGGATGCCTGGACTTCAACTCCCAGAATTCCCCAGCCAGCGTGAGGATGCCTGGACTTCAACTCCCAGAATTCCCCAGCCAGCGTGAGGATGCCTGGACTTCAACTCCCAGAATTCCCCAGCCAGCGTGAGGATGCCTGGACTTCAACTCCCAGAATTCCCCAGCCAGCGTGAGGATGCCTGGACTTCAACTCCCAGAATTCCCCAGCCAGCGTGAGGATGCCTGGACTTCAACTCCCAGAATTCCCCAGCCAGCATGGCTGGCTGGGGAATTCTGGGAGTTGAAGTACACTCATCTTCCAGTTGGCAAGGCTGAGAAACAGCAGCCCCAGTTAATTTTGCAAGCAAGGGGATACTGGAGTAATTCCAATCTAGCTTTTACGCACATATGGGAGGAGGAAGCTGAATGGAGCCTCCATATTTATTAACAGTCTACCTCTGAACGTCAGCCTTTGGATACACTGCTGCTGGTTTGGGGTTCCCAAAAGTCCTTTGCTGCTGGAGGAGTCAGGAAAGTCAAGATAAAGTCCCCAGGGCATCTTGCGGTTAGATCCCCACCTGCTTTTCGTTTGCCTGGCTGCCATCTTGACTTTTTTGACCACATCTGGGCAGGAAAGCTGCTGTTGAACTGTTGGATCCCCCACTTTCCGAATCCACAGCCCCGAGAACTTCAGGACTCCAAGCCCCAGAGGAATTCTGGGAGTTGCAGTCCAGGATGTCTTGGGGTTTCTGGAGTGGGGTATTTCTCCAGGGACACCCCCCCTTTTTTTTGTTTGCTAAGCCCTTTTATCCAGAGACTGTTCCTCCTTTCCCCCCCCAGCTAGTCTGATCTGGATTAGCAAATGTTTTTTCTTCTTTCTTTTGTTTTTTTTTTAATCTGCCGGGAGCTAGCCGAAATCTTTAAATAAAACAGCCCCCGAAAAGACATAATCCCTTAGGAATTTGTGCAGGGAGAAGTGTGATCCGTTCTTTGCTAAGAAAAAAGACACGGGCAGGAGCATCCTTGGATCTGCAAAATTCGCAAGCCTGTTTTGGGGAAAAAAAACTAGGGGTGCCTTTTCTCCCCTGGTTCAAGGCTGGGGGGGGTGAGATTGTTTTCCTCCTCCTCAAAAATCTTGAGCTACAAAACTCCGAATTCCTGTAGGAGGCAGCACAGGGGAGCTTTGCAGCAGCTTTTGCTGCCCTCTGCTGGTCCCTCAAGGATTTGCATTCCTGATCAGCTCCAACTGTGTTTCTCAAAACGGTGGAACTTCAACTCCCAGAATTCCCCCAGCTAGCCATGAAAAGCTTGAGAAAGGGCGGGATAAAGGATGGAAAGTACAGATGGTCCTCGACTTAACGGCCGTAAAGGGATGGCTGTAAAGCAGAGCTTCATGGGACTGGGCCCGAGTTTATGATCCTTTTCTGCAGGGGTTGTTAAATGAACCGATTCTTCGTTGAAGGGGCATGTGTGCCGAAGCCCAGAAGCGAACCCTGGTTTTGGGCAAAAAAAAAATTGGGGTCAAGGGAGCGAGAGATTCTGCAACCGGTGGTAAAGGAGGGCTGGTTGCAGGACTTTGTCTGGGGCACTTTAAAGAAACTTTGGAACTGAGTTGTAAGTACTTTTTCGGGGGACGTGTCCATGGCAACTACGAATGGTCACTACATGAGCTGTCCTAATCCGAGGGCTACCTGTATTTGGATTCAGAATGGTCCACTGGTTACATTTCTTTCAGATATGGTAGGATGGAGCCCCTAGGAAGGGATACATAGAGATATAAAATGTTTCTGCCTGCCTGCCTGCCTGCCTATCCATCCATCCATCCATCCATCCATCCATCCATCCATCCATCCATCCATCCATCCATCCATCCATCTATCTATCTATCTATCTCTATCCAATCATCTACCCTTTATGTCTGAATCTCTATATATATGTCTATCATCTATCTATAGATAGATAGATAGATAGATAGATAGATAGATAGATAGATATAGATGAGAGAGAGACAGAGACAGACAGAGACAGTCAGTCTGTCTCTGAGAGAGGGACAGATATAGATAGATGATGGATTAGAATAGAGAACAGAATACAGAATAGAGTAGAACGAATAGAATAGAATAGAACAGAACAGAATAAGAAACAACAGAACAGAATACAATAGAACAGAACAGAAATATTGGAATTCAATATAGTGCAGACACAAATAATACAACATAATTAAATCAATGCCTTAGACTTTAAAAGAGCTGATTTTAACAAATTTACAGAGAGAGCTTGGGAAGGATTCCATGGATGAAAATCCTAAAGGGGAAAACAAGCCAAGTAGCTTGGGAAACTCTAAAAAACATGATCATAAAAGCCCAGTCCAACACAATACCACTAAAAAAGAAAAACAAGAAATCCAAGAACAAAACCAACATGGTTGCACAAAGATCTCTCTGATAAACTGAAAGACCAAAAGGATAAGTACAAAAATTGGAAAGAGGGACACGTAACTAAGGCAGAGTATCAGCAGATAGCCCGAATCTGCAAAGATGAAGCCAGGAAAGCAAAGTTCTCAAAATGAACAAAGACTTGCCACCCAAGTCAAAGATAATAATAATAAAAAGTTACTTTCAACACATAAAAAACACAAAAAAAGTCAAGGAAACAGTCGGTCCGCCAATGGGAGATGATGGCAAGGAAGTAACAGGCAGCAGAGAGAGAAAGCAGCTTCAAACTTCCCAGCCTCTGGGTAGATGACCTAACTTTGAGAAAGATACAGACCACCTATAAGGTTGAGAAAGGGTTTTTCCCCCCAGATATAGATGCACATATAGATATATAGATGTAGATTAGCAATTGCATCAGGCATACAATGTTGGTGGAAAGATTGAAAGTGTGAAGCCCAAAACTTTAGCAGCTACGTGCCTCTGTGTTTCAACTTGCCTTTAGAAAAAGGGGGTGGAGGCGTTACTTTCAAGTCAGTAGATGGAGACATGAAGCTTCTTCCATTCAGCTGCAGACTGAGGGAGCCTGAAGCCTTGTCAAGGACCCTAGAACAGGTGTGGATTTGAAGCAGATGGTTCCCATAACAAAGTGGAACGTTAATATAGATTACGTATGACGTTGGGAGTTTGGCTGGGAAAACTATTGTTTAAGTCTATGAACTGGGGACCTCAGAGTTAGTTTTGCTTTGACAGAACCATGCCGTGTATTCAATAAACTTTTAAGATTTTCGGAAACGGAATAAATCTGAAGTTTTATTTGGATTCTCGAGCTGGCTGGTGACAGGAGAGCTGAAAGATCAGGAGGGAAACTCATCAGCCCTGTTGATTGAAAGCATCAGCCAACCCCCCACCCCTGCAGAACTGGCCAGGGCAGGGAAGCCCCCCCCCCCATATGTCAAGACCTCCAACTCTTCTCTTACCACAACCTTCAGCATTCTCAGCAAAATAACAGAAATGTAATGTAACCACCACCCCTCTAAAAGGGAGTGCACTATTTGGGCACTGTAAATTGGGGGGGAGAGGGAAGGAATGGAGTCACCTGGGTGAGGGCTGGCCGGCCAGAAGGCCGAAGGTGAGCATCTCTCCATGGCACCGTTTGATAGAGGCCCTCCTTGCTTAATCCGCAAGGCAGACTCCTGATTTAATCTGGAGTTTAGATTTTGGTTTTTAGGATGCAAAGTGCCTTTTCTGGGACCGTCAAGATCAAATTAAGAAGCAAATAAACATTGATTTAGAATTTGATCTGAAAAGACTGCAAGGCTCCTGGTTATGAATTTTCTCTCTTGTGTTCTGCTTTGCAGAACCCATCTGGAAAGGGTGAAAAAAAAATTCAAGACGGTGTTTGCCACTGTGCATTTGAAGCCCTGCCTACTTTTTTCAAAAATATTTTTAAAAACCATTCATTAATTTTTTTTTAAACCACCTGACAGTCAAAGCTGCCCTCTGGGCAGTTTGCATTAAAAACAAATGCACTAAAAACATAATGTGAAGAAAGCGCAAAATAAATACACCGTATCAACTAAGCAGCTGCAAGGCACTTATTCAGAAACTGAAAACATTGAAGTACCATTCAAACCTTGTTCAAAAGCCTGGAAAATGGCACCCAAATGATGCCGGCACCGGGGACAGCTGCGCGCAGGGTGGGCCTCCAATCACAGTCACAACCGTCACGCTGGTTGTGTTGATGCACACAATGTCCCCACACCCTGTGGACATGCAACATCTGGAGAACTCTATAAACATTATTTATTTTTTATTTTTATTTTATTCGGATTTGTATGCCGCTCCTCTCCGAAGACTCGGAGCGGCTTACAACATATATATATATAAACAATTGAACAAATCCAAACAACATTAAAAATACAAACCCCATACATACTCATCAATCACACCACAATCAACAATTATCCATTGCCCCATCTGAGGCCGGCCAACGGAAGGACGGCCCGGCTTAAAAAGAAAGGCTCTTAAGAGAACGATTTGAAACTGAGGTGCAGCATTTGAACCCAGGGCCCCCTGGCGCCTCCTCCCTCTCTTATGCCACTGTTGAAGTTGCTTCTCCTGAGAGATGCCGAGAAATGCATATCCGAAATGAAAAGGGCACCAGGCAGTAATCTTCTGCCAGGTGGAGCGTTGGCCCGCCAAGCCTGAAGGGGGCGACCTTGGGGGCTTCTGCCCCACGTTTCCGGATCCTCCTGTTTTCCGGTCACCTAGGAGCCGTGGGGCACTGAGTTCATCCCTGGCCTGGCAAAACACAAACGACCCTCGGCCCTTCGTGGCAGGTCAGGTCAGGCAACAGACAACGCAAGGACTATGGACTCCTGCTTTATTGCTGCAAAATGTATTTATTTATGAATTTGGCAAATAACACAAAGAGGCAACCTATCCCACACAGTTTCTTCCTCCTCTTTTCCCCACAACAACCCTGTGTGGTGGGCAGGGCTGAGAGGGACTGGCCCAAAGTCACCCAGCTGGCTTTCGTCACTAAGGCGGGACTAGAACTCCCTGTCTCCTGGTGATTGGCCCAAACTCACCCAACTGACTTTCCTGCCTAAGGCGGGACTAGAACTCACCGTCTCCTGGTGATTGGCCCAAACTCACCCAACTGACTTTCCTGCCTAAGGCAGGACTAGAACTCACCGTCTCCTGGTGATTGGCCCAAACTCACCCAACTGACTTTCCTGCCTAAGGCAGGACTAGAACTCACCGTCTCCTGGTGACTGGCCCAGTCACCTACCCGGCTTTTATGGCTAAAGTGGGACCAGAACTCACCGTCTCCTGGTGATTGGCCCAAAGTCACCCAGCTGGCTTTCGTGGATAAGGCGGGACTAGAACTCCCTGTCTCCTGGTGATTGGCCCAAGGTCATCCAGCCGCCTTTCAAGAAGAAAGCAGGACTAGAACTCACCGTCTCCTGGTGATTGACCCAAAGTCACCCAGTTGACTTTCACGAAGGTAGGACTAGATCTCACCACCTCCTCATGTTTGGCCCACAGTCACCAGCTGGCTTTCATTTCTAAATCATGGCTACAACTCACTGTCACCTGGTGTGGTCTCAAAATCACCCAGCTGGCTTTCACGCCCAAGGTGGGCCTAGAACTCCCAGTCTCCCGGTTTTAACTTGGCGCCTTAACCACTAGACCAACCTTCCTCTGCCAGGGTTGGGAAGGGTCTTCATTTCTCAATGGCGTCCTTATCTCGTAACGGTTCTGCCAACAGCTCTTGGAAAACACGAATTTTTGGCAATGGCAGCGCTTTCCCCGATTGGGTCTGGGGTGCAAAGTGTCCACCTCCTCCCTCCTGCTGGCAGGACCCTCCTGATTTAATAATAATAATAATAATAATAATAATAATAATAATAATAATAATAATAATAATAATAATAATAATAATGATAAACTTGGAAGGGACCTTGGAGGTCATCTAGTCCAACCCCCTGCTCAGGCAGGAAACCCTAGACCATTTCGGACAATCACCGCCCCTGGGCCCCGGGGCCTTTTTTTTAACCCCTTATTAGGAGACTTGTTCTACCACAGCCACAGGGTGGACAATGCAAGCCACACTGCAGACACATTCCCGAAACAGCCTGAGAATTGCGGCGGGAGGGAGGAAAATGTGGAGGGGGGGGGTGGAGAGACGCCTGGTTCAGCTTCTCTATAAACAGCGGAGATGTTTTCCCTTTGGTGCCTTGGAAAAGCAGCCTGTGGATTCTAGTGAGTACCTTGACTGTGGGATAAAACTCACGGAAGACCCCATGAGAGTTTACTCTCCCCCAGGAATGAGATGGGGGAAAATGCATCTAAGAATTTATAATAATAATAATAAAGTTGGAAGGGACCTTGGAGGTCATCTAATCCAGCCCCCTGCTCAGGCAGGTAACCCTATACTATTTCGGACAAATGGCTGTTCAGTTTCTTCTTAAAAACCTCCAGTGTTGGAGCATTCACCGCTTCTGGAGGCAGGTTGTTCCACTGGTTAATTGTTCTCACTGTCAGGAAGTTTCTCCTTAGTTTCCAGGTTGCTTCTCTCCTTGATTAGTTTCCATCCCTTGCTTCTTGTCCTGCCTTCAGGTGCCTTGGAAAATAGCTTGACTCCCTCTTCTTTGGGGCAGCCCCTGAGATACTGGAACCCTGCTATCATGTCCCCCCTTCGTCCTTCTCTTAGTTAAACTAGACATCCCCAATTCCAGCAGCCGTTCCTTATATGCTTTGGCCTCCAGTCCCCTAATCATCTTTGTTGCTCTTCTCTGTACTCTGAACTCTTAACAGGATAAACAGGGTTGGAAGGGACCTTGGAGGTCATCTAGTCCAACCCTCTGCTCAGGCAGGAGACCCCATTAATATACTCCAATTAATTCTCATTTGATCATGTTCTAGGTGAAGATCGGACTCCCTGCTCTTAAGCCGAATTTTCCTTTGTGGGAGGAAGCTATTAAAAAACTTCTTAATATCTGCTTGATGTTAGTAAGTAACAGGGTCTCAAGAAATGCAGTTAAAGTACAATTCCTTGTTGTGTCCCACAAGCATTTTCTTGACTAGCACTGGTGATGTTCCCTAGTTTGGCTCATGAAACGTCTGCAAGAAAACAAGCAAGCTCAGAGAGCATCAAGGACCCCACAGTCCTCCTCCTCCTCCTCCTCTTAAACTCCACACCTTCTAACACTGATGATGTTACCTAGTTGGATCATGAAACGTCTGCAAGAAAACAAGCAAGCTCAGAGAGCATCAAGGACCCCACAGTCCTCCTCCTCCTCCTCCTCCTCCTCCTCCTCCTCCTCCTCCTCCTCCCTAGTATTGATAATGTTAACTAGTTGGGTCATGACATGTCTGCAGGAAAACCACCCAGCTCAGAGAGCACCCGGGACTGCCAATATTCTCCTTTATGGAAACATTTTCTTACATTTTCTTGACTCTTAGGCTGTTGAGGTCACCCAGCCTGAGTCCTTTCTCAATCCAAGAACTGCCAATCAAACCATCTTATATCTAGGATTGGCTTCAAGACATCCAGCCAGTTTCCTCCAGGGAAATTTCTTCCTTAACATCCTGGCAGAATTTGCAACTTAAATCCACAATTCGAAATCCTGAACCGGGCGATAATACAGAACGATTCTTTCTCCAACATTTTTCCTTCTCTCGCGCGTTGTGTGTGTGTGTGGGGGGGGGGAAACTGACCCTGACACCCTGAAAGCGAAATCTTTAAAACGCCTGGGGAGGGGGACACACACACACACACACACACACACACACAAAATACCAGCCCAAACCTGCTGAGCAGGAAGCCAAGTGTGCGTCTGTATATCTGCCGCATCTGCCACATTCAAGGTGCAGCTTCTTGACCATTGCAATCGGAGCGAAATTGTAAACGGATGGCAGAAATAATTTAAAACACACCCCGGCGGGTTGTTGCTGCTGGTTAATAAGAACCGCAACCACAGTTAACAGTAAGAAGGCGTCCTCTCTAAGCCAAGGCCGGGATGTTCCCGCTTACGGATATATCAACCGGTTGATTTATTCTTATCGCTTGTTTTTTACTGGTGGGAAAGGGTTGACCACAAGGGATTCCTTTCTCCCTCCTTGTGGCTGTTTTGCTTTTTGCAGCAATCAATCCCACTTGGGGTTTTTGAATTTTACGGAGTTTGGCAGGCAACCCCCCCCTTCACCCCCACCCCAAGGCCGGTTCCTTCCAAACCATACTTTCCTGGGTATCCCAAGAACAGGTCAAACCTTAGCTTAGCTAGCTTATGTATTATGCAGCTTAGGCATTGTGGCCGTGGCGCCCGCTGGGTTAAAATATTGAAATGTCCTAAAAGTGGGACACCGCACCCAAATGCGTTTGCCCAAGGGAGGGGGCCGGCTAGCTAAATTAGAAAAAGCTCCCCCCTCCCCAGTACACGCTGGGGTGTTCAAGCAGAACCAAAAGAAAAAAGAAAAGCGGGTGGGGGGGAGCAGATGTTTTTCCCCCCCGACTTGTAAGGGGTGAGATTCTTTTTCTGAGAAAATTGGATGGAGACGGGGGGGGGGCGCCTTTCTCTGTGCTTGGATTCCTTTTGGAAAAGGGGGGGTGTGTGGCAGGAAAGTAGCCCCAACTGTTGACAGAAGGGAATAGAACAGAATAGAATAGAATAGAATAGAATAGAATAGAATAGAATAGAATAGAATAGAATAGAATAGAATAGAATAGAATAGAATAGAATAGAATAGAATAGAATAGAATAGAATAGAAATAGAAAAAGAATAGAAAAAGAATAGAATAGAATAGAATAGAATAGAATAGAATAGGAATAGGAATAGGAATAGAAATGAATAGAATAGAATAGAATAGAATAGAATAGAATAGAATAGAATAGAATAGAATAGAATAGAATAGAATAGAATAGAATATGTGGAATGGAATGGAGTGGAATGGAATGGAATAGAATAGAAAGAATAGAATAAACAGAGCTGGAAGGGACGTTGGAGGTCTTCTAGTCCAGCCCCTTGCTCAGGTGTGAAATTTCAGACAAATCTCTTCTTTAAAACTTCCAGTTTTTAAGGGGACCCTTGCCTATCAAGGGGGCCTCTGGGCCCTATTAAACTGCTCCCCCCTCTTTTTTCCCCCAGCATCTGACTCGGGACTCCACGGGACGTCTTAACAAAACTCCCTGCCGGAGAGGAACCAACTTTTCCCGAATCAGCATCCCCCCCCCGTGGGAAACCGGGAATCCCCGCAGGCCAGCGGCGGGGGGGGGGTGTCTTCCCAAAGGGGCATCGTTTGCCAAAGCCGAAGCGGGGGGGCAAGCCAAGCCAATCCCAGCTACAGAGGCAAGCCTAACCATGATTACCTGGCTGGAGCACCTGGGCAGGTGGAACTTTATATATATCTATATCTATATATATCGATATATATATATATATTTGCGCACGAGTCTCTCTGCAGGGTCTCCCGGCCGGCTGGGCGCCCCCGAGGCTGCTTCGGGTCTCGGAGCTGTCCGCGGACCTCGCAGATTGCCAGCGAGTCGCGGGATTAAGTCGGGCTGATTAATTGGCGGCCTTCCCCTTTAAGAGTGATTGACAGCCACCGTGCCGGGCAAAGTAATTGCTCTAAATGAGCCTCTTTCCTCTCCCCCCCCCCACTTCTCCCCGTCCAGCAGCCAGCAGAAGGTCCGGGCTGGGCTGGGTTGGGGGGGCGGTCCCTTCCCCTGCCTCCCACCCACCCCCCAACTGTCTCCCCCTGCACAAAAGAGTCTTCCCTTGTAATCCCCTCATTATAGAAAAAGGAAGAATTAGAAACAGAAGGAATTGGGGAGGGGGGGTCAAGCTGGAACAATGGCCTTTGTCCTTGGGCAGGCAGGGGGGGAGAGGCGAGGAGGGAAGGGGGGGGGTCTGGAGGCTTGCTGGGGGGCTGGCTTGGCAAAGCTGTGCAGCTGGAGAGCTGGTGTGTGTGAGAGGGTCCCATGGGGGGGGTTACAGCGGAATGCAAAGCGGTGGGAATATCGTGGCTGGCAGGTTGGGGGGTGGCAGGCCTGGAGCAGCCACCCCGGAGACCCCCGTCAAGGCAGCCAGGAGGCCTCCGATTGACCCTCCACGATCCCACTCCCCAAAAGAGACTGGGCTCAAAGCAGAGAGCTCTCCTGTAATAGCCCCTTCCACGGTTCTTTGCAATCTAAAAAAAAACAAAAAACATTATTATTATTTTTGGGGGGGATCTTTTTATAACAGCAAGAACATAAAGGCCCCGGTTCTCTCCTGGACACAAAGTGGGAACCCTGAAAGTGAAATAGATCGGAGTGATCCAGAGTGGCAGACGGGCCTCTCCCTCCTTCTTTAAAATCCACTCCCAAGATTGCAGAAGGATTTATTCAGGTTATACCCTATCTCTATTCTTTTTTTTTGTTTGCATTCCCCCATTAACACCCCATTAATCCCCAATATTAATACTGCTTTATAAAGCCTTAATAAGGCCACACTTGGAACGCTGCGTCCAGTTTTAGTCACCACATTGCAAAAAAACAACAACGATGGACTTTGGAAAAAGAGCAAAGAAGAGCAACTAAGGTGATTAAAGGCCTGGAGCCAAAAACGTACAAAGAACAGTGGCAGAAATTGGGTCTGGCCAGTCTAGAGGAAAGAAGGAATGGGGGGGGGACAGGATAGCAGCATTCCAGTATCTGAGGGGCTGCCCCCAAGAAGAGGAGGGGGGGTCAACTTATTCTCCGAAGCACCAGAGGGCAGAACGAGAAAGGGTGGAAACTGACCAAAGAGAGAAGCAACCTAGAACGCAGGAAAAAAGTTCCTGACAGTTAGGACAATTAATCAGTGGAACAACCTGCCTCCAGAAATCGCGGGTGCTCCATCACTGGAGGTTTTTAAGAACAGACTGGACAGTCACTTGTCTGAGATGGTATCCTGCTCACGCAGGGGGTTGGACTTGAAGACCACCAGGGTCCCTTCCAGCTCTATTCTGATTGATTGACATTTGCATCTTGATTGATTGACATCTGATTCTTGAGACTGATAAAAACCCTGCAGTTTTCCTGGTTGTCTTTTGGAAGTGGTTTGTCATTGCCTCCTTCCTAGGGCTGAGCGAGAAGGACTGGCCCAAAGCAACACTCTAAGTCTAAGCATAAAGCTGGAATAAAGATAGAATAGAATAGAATAGAATAGAATAGAATAGAATAGAATAGAATAGAATAGAATAGAATAGAATAGAATAGAATAGAATAGAATAGAATGGAATGGAATGGAATGGAATGGAATGGAATGGAATGGAATGGAACGGAATAGGAATAGGAATAGGATGGAATAAATAGAATAGAATAGAAAATAGAATAGAAAAATAGAATAATAATGGAATATAGATTAGAGAATAGAATAGGATAGGATTAGAATAGAATAGAATAGAATAGAGCAGAATAGAATAGAATAGAAAAAGAATAGGATAGGATAGGATAGGATAGGATAGGATAGGATAGGATAAGATAGGAATAGGAATGGAATGGAATAAATAGAATAGAAAATAGAATAGAAAAATAGAATAATAATGGAATATAGATTAGAGAATAGAATAGGATAGGATTAGAATAGAATAGAATAGAATAGAATAGAGCAGAATAGAGCAGAATAGAATAGAATAGAAAAAGAATAGAATAGAAATAGAAAAAGAATAGAATGGAATGGAATGGAATAGAATAGAATAGAATGGAATAGGAATAGGAATGGAATGGAATAAATAGAATAGAATAGAAAATAGAATAGAAAAATAGAATAATAATGGAATATAGATTAGAGAATAGAATAGGATTAGAATAGAATAGAATAGAATAACAGAGATGGAATGGGACCTTGGAGGTCATCTAGTCCAACCATCTGCCCCTAAAGGAACTCACTGTCTCCTGCTTTCTAGCCTGATGTCTTGTTTAATTTATTCATTTTTCAAAATTTTCTACACTGCCCAACTCCCCACAATGATTCTGGCTGATTTTTCAAAACCACCTTCAGCCCAGCACCAAGCTGGGTCTTGATATCTCCACTCAGAGGGCCCCCATTTATAGATGGCAAAGATGCCCTGGAAAAACCTGATTTTGAAGCTCAGCATGCGATTTATTTATTTATTTATTTATTTATTTCAGTGCGCCAATCAATTGATTATATTGACTTCGTTTGGCTTTGGAATCTCACCAGATCAGATCTCGAAGCAGCTGAAAGAATCCAGGGAAGGAAAATAAGAACGGAAGTCTGGCCTGTGAAAATACACTTTTTAAAAAAAAAAAAAAAGAAAGAGAAAAAGCTCGTTTTAAATGTACTTACAGGTGGTCCTTCACTTATGACCAACGATTTCTGTCGCTAAGCAAGGCAGTTGTTGACCTGTGACCGATCTTACGATTTCTCCCCTCCCCCCCAACTGCTTTAGGAAAAAGCAAGTTTTTCCCAAAGTTTGTTTTCCTAAAGGTTGTTAAGCCAATTTCACTACAGTTGTAAAATGAATCCTGCGGACGTTAAGCGAATCCAGCCATTTTGCGAAGCCATTTTGGAATTTTGAGCATGTGACCATGGGGCCGTGATGACGGTCATAAATACGAGTCTGGCCAATGAGTCACATTTGTTTTTTAAAGAACATTTTATTGATTTTCTAGTTTTACATTTAACTATTTGAAAAGCAACGTGGCGGCTGAGTTGGTCAATAATTCAACAGCGGTCGTAAGTGCGAAAAACGGTCATAAGTTACTTCTTTTAGGGTCATAACTTTGAATAGTCACTAAACTAAGTCGAAGATTACCTGCCTATGTTTCTTTCTTTCTTTGTTTGCTTACTTATTTATTCATTTGATTCCTGCTTTCATTACTTTCGCAAATAAGTAAACATATAAGAACATAAGAGCATAAGAAGAGCCCTGCTGAATCAGGCCAAAGCCCATCGAGTCCAGCATTCTGTGTCACCCAGTGGCCCACCAATTGTACATGGGGATCTTGAGCAGAAAGAGAAGGCAAAACCCTCCCTTTCCCTTGACCCCCAACAAATGGGACTCAAGGGAATCCTGCCTGCCTCAACCAACATAGAGGCGGCACATGGACATCCGTTTTAATAACCATCGATACACTTTGCATCCATGAATCTATCTAGCCCTGCCTTGAAGCTGTCAAGGCTGACAGCTGTCACGACCCCTTCAGGAAGTGAATTCCATAAATCAACGACCCTCTGGGTGAAGAAATATTTCCCTTTATTTGTCCCCACTTTCTTAGCTATGAGCTTTAGGGAGTGCCCCCTTGTCCTGGTATTGTGTGATAGAGAAAAGAATTTTTCTCTATCCACCTTTTCTATCCCATGCATGATTTTATACACTTCGATCAAGTCACCCCTTAAACGCCGTCTTTCAAGGCTGAAGAGACCAAGGCGTTGCAATCTGGTTTCATAAGGGAGGCGCTCCATTTCCTTGATCGTTCTTGTTGCCCTTTTTCTGCACCTTTTCCAGTTCCATTATACAGCACAATGAGTTTCCTCCTCTGCTTTTCTTCACAACAACCCTGTGAGGTGGGCTGGGGAGAGAGAGAGAGAGAGGGAGGGAGGGAGGGAGGGAGAGAGAGGGAGGGAAGATGCAGTTCTGATGATGGGCAACTGCTGGGCCCATTCCTAGCCAGGCAAGGAGCGGGGCGAGGGAGGGAGGAGGGGCCTTCTGCCCTGGGAAGGGGGCACAACACGGTTTTGAGCTCCCTCCGTCTCCCCCCCCAGTTCCCCCAGATTGGCTGGTTTTTCAAAGTCAGCTGGATTTACAGATGTTCCTGGAGCAGCCATTAGTTTGGAACCTTCCTTCCTTCCTTCCTTCCTTCCTTCCTTCCTTCCTTCCTTCCTTCCTTCCTTCCTTCCTTCCTTCCTTCTCTTTTCCTTCCTTCCTTCCTCCCTTCCTTCCCCTCTCCTTCCTTCCTTCTCTTTTCCTTCCTTCCTTCCTTCTCTTTTCCTTCCTTCCTTCCCCTCTCCTTCCTTCCTTCTCTTTTCCTTCCTTCCTTCCTTCTCTTTTCCTTCCTTCCTTCCTTCTCTTTTCCTTCCTTCCTTCCTTCTCTTTTCCTTCCTTCCTTCCCCTCTCCTTCCTTCCTTCTTTTCCTTCCTTCCTTCCTTCTCTTTTCCTTCCTTCCTTCCTTCTCTTTTCCTTCCTTCCTTCCTTCTCTTTTCCTTCCTTCCTTCCCCTCTCCTTCCTTCCTTCTCTTTTCCTTCCTTCCTTCCTTCTCTTTTCCTTCCTTCCTTCCTTCTCTTTTCCTTCCTTCCTTCCTTCTCTTTTCCTTCCTTCCTTCCCCTCTCCTTCCTTCCTTCTCTTTTCCTTCCTTCCTTCCTTCTCTTTTCCTTCCTTCCTTCCCCTCTCCTTCCTCCCTCCCTCCCTCCCTTCCCTGTATCTGGACAATAGTATAACAGAATAAAAGAGCTGGAAGGGACCTAGTCCAACCCCCTGCTCAAGCAGGAGACCCTATGCCATTTTAAATAGGTGGCTGTCCAGTCTCTTCTTGAAAACCTCAGTGATTGAGCGCCCACAACTTCTGGTGGCAGGTTGTTCCACTGGTTAATTCTTCTAACTATCAGGGAAATTCCTCCTTAGTTCCAGGTTGCTTCTCTCCTTGATTCGCTTCCATCGGTTGCTTCTCGTCCTGCCTGCTGATGCTTTGGAGAATAGCTTGACCCCCTCCCCCATTCTTTGCGGCAGCCCCTCAAATACTATAATAACACTATCATGATTTAAATATAATTAGTCCCTGGAATTCAGGTGGCTGCCAATTCTCTCCCCCCCCCCCAGTTCAAAGGCTTCCCTCTGTTTGATGTGGGCTGATCTGAAGCCATTAAGTGCTGCAAGGAAAATGCCTTGCAGGGGCCATAAGGCAAAAAATAAAGTTATTTTAAACAGATGTGCTTTATCCAAAGGGCTTCCTTAACCCTCCCTTTGAATTTTTCTTCCTGTACTGGGTTCTCCTTGAGTCTGACTTAAAAGAGAGCAAAATCAGTCCACAACATCATCTATAGAATAGAATAGAATAGAATAGAATAGAATAGAATAGAACAGAACAGAATAGAACAGAACAGAAAATAATAATAGAATAGAATAGAATAGAATAGAATATAGAATAGAATATAGAATAGAATATAGAATAGAATATAGAATAGAATATAGAATAGAATAGAATAGAACAGAAAATAATAATAGAATAGAATATAGAATAGAAAAGAATAGAATAGAATAGAATAGAATAGAATAGAATAGAATATAGAATAGAATATAGAATAGAATAGAAGAATAGACTAGACTAGACTAGACTAGAATAAAATAATAGAATATAATAGAATAGAAAATATGGAATGGAATAAATAGAATGGAATAGAATAGAATAGAATAGAAAATAAAAAATAGAATAGAATAGAATAGAATAGAGTTGGAAGGGATCTTGGAGGGTAGGGTAGTATAGAGCAGAATAGAATAGAATAGAAAAAGAAAAAGAATAGAATAGAATAGAATAAAAATATAAAAAGAATAGAATAGAAATAGAAATGGAATGGAATGGAATAGAATAGAATAGAATGGAATGGAATGGAATAGTAAGAGTAGAGTAGAGTAGAGTAGAATGCAGAATAGAATAGAATAGAATGGAAAGGAATGGAATAGAATAGAATGGAATGTAGAGTAAGAATAGAGTAGAGTAGAGTAGAGTAGAGTAGAGTAGAGTAGAGTAGAGTAGAGTAGAGTAGAGTAGAATGCAGAATAGAAATAGAAATAGAATAGAAATAGGAATGGAATGGAATGGAATAGAATAGAACAAAACAATAGAAAATATGGAAAGGAATAGAATAGAATAGAATAGAATAGAATAGAATAGAATGGAATGGAATGGAATAGAATAGAACAAAACAATAGAAAATATGGAAAGGAATAGAATAGAATGTAGAGTAAGAATAGAGTGGAGTGGAGTGGAATAGAATGGAATGGAATAGAACTGGAGGGGACCTTGGAGGTCTTCTAGTCAAGCCCCCTGCTCAAGCGCGAGAGCCTATATACCATCTCAAGGAAGGAAGCCCCAAGCCCAGAGACCACCCAAGACCCCTCAGTTCAACCTTGAGCTACCCATATTTTCCTTCATTGGTTCCATTTTTGGCAAAGGACTCCCTCAGCCTCCCTGTTTGGAGAGCAGCAGTGCCAACGCAGCCTCGGCCGTGCCATGCCATGCCATCCCAGGGCAGCGGACCCGGCTGCAAGCGGCAGACCTCTTACCCCTCCCCCCTCCCAAGACCAAAGAAGAAGGAAGAGGATGCTGGACTGAAGTGCCAGGCTGCCAGGATGGGGCACCGAAAAAGCCAGCAGCCGGAGGGCTCCCGGGCACGCCCGCTTAGGAGGCTGTCCCTGCGCCGCCCTTGGCCTGCTTGGCAAGGTGAGGGTTTAGTGCTTCCTGCCGCCTGTCACCAGTTCCCTCCTCTTCCCAGCAGGGCGCTGGGTGCAAATCTGGCAAAGGCCAAGGAGGCGGGGAAGGATTATTGCACAAAAGATGCTCGCGGCCCCGGGAGGCGTGGAGCCCCCCCCCATTGATTTCCTCCCAGAGGCCGGGGCGGGTCCCGTAATCGCCTCATCACTTTAAAATATTAATGCTGCCTTCCTCTGTGGGCTTCCCAATTACCCTAATTGAAGGCAAATTGGCTAAAGGAGAGCCGGGGAGATATGAAGCGGCTTTAACTCACTCAAATGACAGTTTTAAACTTGGCTAAACCTATTAGACACCCAGGCTCAGAACACTTAAGAGGCACTGTCTCGGCTTACTCTGGTGTGTGTGTGTGTGTGTTTTAAAATGTCCCCAAGGAGTCACAGAGGTCCACATAGGAAGGACCCTGGGAGGCAGGAGGAAGGGCTCCAGTCGAGGCAGCCGTCTGCCAAAGGTAGACGAGAAGATTCGTAGTTTAAGGTTGAAATGTGGGGGTCTCTGAGCTGGGTGGCTTCCTTGCAGACGTTTCTTGACCCAGCTAGGTAACGTCATCAGTGATAGAAGGGGAAGGGGTTTGTGGAGGAGGGGGAGGACTGTGGGGTCCCTGGTGCGCTCTGAGCTTGGCTGTTTTCTTGCAGACGTTTCATTGCACAGCTAAGGAACATCATCAGTGCTAGAAAGGAGTGGGTTGGTGGAGAGGAAGAGGAGGAGGGGGAGGAGGACGACAACTGTGGGGTCCCTGGTGTGCTTTGAGCTTGGCTGTTTTCTTGCAGACGTTTCATTACACAACTAGGTAACATCATCAGTGCTAGAAGGGAGGGGGGTTGTTGTTGATGATGATGAGGAGGTGGACTAGAAAACCTCCAAAATAAGATAAGATAACCTTTATTGTCATTTTGTTTTACTGAGGACACACTGGCACACATTAAAAAGGAAGTCCTGTTGCCTGCTCTCAAAAGTAGACAGATACACAAGCATGCTATATACAACGTAAGTATAAACCTACATCCTTATGTATAAATACATATAAATATTAATCGCCGTCCGTTTTGAACACGTAGCGGAAAGAGGAAGCTGCAGAGTTCACAAGGTGGAGGCTGTATGGAACAAAACTGCGACTGAATCTGGATCTTCTGCTTCGGATACCACGAAGAAGCCCCCCATTCCATTCCAGAAGGTCACAAGGAAAACAAGTTGTGAAGAGAATGTGTGGCATCCCAGACAATCCTGTGGATCTCTTCCAAATCTGTTATTCTATTACCTATACTATTCCAGATAAATAGCTGTCCGGTCTCTTCTTAAAAACCTCCAGTGATGGAGCACCCACAACTTCTGGAGGCAGGTAGTTCCACTGGTTCATTGTTCTGTCAGGAAATTTCTCCTTAGTTCCAGGTTGCTTCTCTCCTTGATCAGTTTCCATCCGTTGCTTCTTGTCCTGCCTTCAAAGGTTTTGGAAAAATAAGTTGACACCCCCCCCTTCTTTGGGGCTATTTATGCTCTGGTTGCTAAACAAGCAGTCATTAAGTGAGGACGATCTGTGTTATCCGTTTTTTCCCTAGTCTTTAAGAACTGGGAATTTTGTTCCTTTTCTCCAGGGTTTAATGAACCTTTTATAATAATAATAATCGGTTACTGGTGAGGTTCCGGGTGCGATTGAGTGTGCTACATAATCTCTTATAAAGCAGGGGTCCCCAACCCCTGGGCTGGTACTGGGCTGCGGCATGCCAGCAACCGATCTGCACAAACAAGCAAAGCCCCATCTGTGGGATGCAGGCAGCACACAAAACCACGCACTCTCCCGTCCCTGGAAAAGCCTCTCTCCACGGGACTGGCCCCTGGTGCCCAAAGGGTGGGGGGCCTCCGTTACGAAGCCCCTCGTGGGCGTGGGGCTGAATAACGGCCCGTTTCCCATTGTTACTGCCCGTCGCGTAAGATCAGACACGGTGGGCTTGCTTAGGGCCCTGCATCTTGAGCAGCATCTTCTGAAAGGGGTCCAGGAAGTCAGCCTGCTCAGTGGTGGTGCCTGTACTCTGGAACTGAGCAACTCAGCCCAGCCCTGATGATGTTACCTAAGTGGGTCATGAAACTCCTGGAAGGAAACAATTAGTGACGGTTAGAGCAATTAACCAGCGGAACCGCCTGCCTCCAGAAGCGGTGAATGCTCCAACACTGGAAGTTTTTAAGAAGAGACTGGACAGCCCTCTGTCTGAAATGGTCTAGAGCAGGGGTAGGCAATTTGGGCCCTTTTATGACTGGTGGACTTCAACTCCCAGAATTCCTGAGCCAGCATGGCTGGTTCAGGAATTCTGGGAGGTGAAGTCCACAAGTCACAAAAGAGCCAAGGTTGCCTATCCCTGGTATAGGGTTTCCTGCCTGAGCAGGGGGTTGGACTAGATGACCTCCAAAGTCCCTTCCTATTCTATTCTATTCTGTTTTTTAAGAAGCGATTGGACAGCCATTTGTCTGAAATGGTTTAGGGTTTCCTGTCTGAGCAGGAGGTTGTACTAGATGACCTCCAAAGTCCCTTCCTATTCTATTCTATTCTCTATTCTAACCCTATCCTATTCTCTAATATATATTCTATTATTATTCTATTTTTCTATTCTATTTTCTATTCTGTTTTATTTTCTATTCTATTCTATTCTTCCATTCCATTTCTACAACTGTTTATTTAGCCACTGTTCAAGGTTACAACGGTATCATCATCATTATTATTATTAAAATAGTCAGTCTCAGAGAGCACCAAGGGGCCCACTGTCCTCCTCTTCCTCTCCACAAACCCCATTCCCTTCTAGCACTGATGTTCCCTAGTTTGGTAATGAAACATCTGCAAGGAAACAACCAAGTTCAGAGAGCATCAAGGACCCCATTATTATTATTATTCTCCTCCTCTCCACAAACCTTCCTCCCTCCCTTCTAGCACTGATGATGTTCCCTAGTTGGGTCATGAAAGGTCTGCAAGAAAACCACCCAGCTCAGAGGGCAACAAGGACCCCGCAGTTCTCCCTCTCCTCCTCTCCATAAACTCCACTCCCTTTCAGCGCTGACGTTATCTACTTGGGTCATGAAAAGACTGCCAGAAAATAACCAAGCTCAGAGATCACCCTTGACCCCCACAGCCCACCCCCTCCTCCCTCCCTCCACACTCCCCCCCCTAGCATTGAGGATGAAATGTCTGCAAGGAAACCACCAAGCTCTTGCCCTGGTCTTTTGAAATGTGCCTTCATCTGCTCTTTTTCCCCAAGGGCCTGAGACTGTTTGGGGTGTGACTCTAACTCGACGGAGTGATGTGGCTCAGTTTATGGTGTGCGTCCGCAGGTTTAACCTCCTGTGGTTGTGAGCCACCCAGAATCGTGGCTGGCCTCAGAAACCTAAATTACAAACGAACCACAAGCTAGGAGATAACTACAACATTAGCAGGTGGCACCGTTCTGACTTTGGAAACTATCTTGTGTGCTAAATCCAGTTGGTCCCTACTAACACCTGGCAGCTTGTAGTAACATGCCCCCTGCTGGGCACCACAGATACCTGCGTTTGGGGAAGCACTCCCCTTCTCTTTGGAACGGTGGGCAAACTCTTTGCCAAGTGACACCCTAACAACGTTGGCCGCTCTGCGTTCATTTGAAAGCCGATTCTTTTATGCACAAAGACGCAGCTCTGAGTCTGGTTAGCTGTTTTTTCAAAAGGAGACATAACGTGGCGGATCGAAACGCCACTCTTCCGCTCCCACTCGGCGGCCTTCCTTTCTCAAATCCTACAGCCTAGTTTAAACGTGTTCAAACCAGCTTAGCCTGCTGGGAACAGGAGATCCAGAGAGATTAGCCGTGGCAAAAATAGGGAGGCATTAAGTATCTGAGCTGCCATCCACCAGCCTGGTAGGGTGGCGACAAGCGTGTCAAGGAGAGGTCTCAAGTTCTTCTCAAAAAGGCTGAGACTGGAGGTGGAGACGGGCGATCGTCTCGCTCTCCTCTCCATTCTTTCGCTTCGAATCACACGGGCAGGACTTGAACCCAAGTCAGTTTCCGACCTCTCCTCTTTCCTAGCCTCAGGGCGAAGAGAAGCAGGCAGGGGAGAAGTGCAAAACGTGCGTTTGAAAGGAGTAGATGTGAGGGTGGAGGTGTGTTCCATGAGCTTGTGGGTTGGTTTCGTTACCAGGCTTGGTAACGTCTTCAGTGGAGTTGAGGCGAGGTCAGGGTTGGTGCTTATAAGGGCTTCAGGGGTGAATGTGTTGAGTGAGGATCTTGTGATGGGAATAGATGTTGCTCTCCTCTTGCTTTGCACAAGGTCTGCATATCACACGGGGCTCTGAGCCGAAACCTGGCCTTGGTTTAGCTCAGCTGAAGGCAACTCGCCCCAGATTATTCCGTGAACGGTGGTGAACTACATTGGGACCATATATGAAACTAGCAGGTTTAACGAATCTGGTTTAATGAAAAGGATTAAAGCAGCGGTTCTCAACCTATGGGTCGCGACCCCATTTGGGGTCGAACGACTGTTTCGCGGGGGTCGCCGGACACCGCGGTCCGCCATTTTTTTGGGTTTTTTTTGCCCGTCGCGCACGCGCCACGCATGCGCGGATTGGCCCGTCACGCCGTGCATGCGTGGTTCGGGCCATCGCGTGAGCCGCGTGTGCGTGGATCGGCCCATCGCACCACACATGTGCGGTTCGGGCCGTTGCGCACACGCCACGAATGCGCGGTTCGGGCTGTTGCACACGCATGCGCAGATAGGCCCGTCGTGCGTGTGCGCGCACGGCGCGGGTCACGGTCGCACTGCGCATGGGCGGGGCACGTGGGGTCTCAACCTGAAAAAGGTTGAGAACCACTGGATTAAAGGGTGACAGCAGTCCCCCAATATCTAAGGGGCTACCACAAAGAAGCGGGGGAACAACCTATTCTCCAAAGGCAGGACAAGAAGCAACGGATGGAAACAAATCAAGGAGAGAAGCAATCTGGAACTAAGGAGGAATTTCCTAACGGCGAGAACAATTAACCGGTGGAACGGCTTGCCTTCAGAAGTTGTGGGTGCTCCAGCCATTTGTCTGGAATGGCAGAGAGTCTCCTGCTTAAGCAGGGGGTTGAACTAGAAGACCTCCAAGGTCCCTCCCAACGGTGATTCTATTTTTTATGTTCTATGGAAAAGGTTGTTCAGTTGCTAAGTCATGTCTGCCTGTTCACGACCCCATTGACCAGGGCGCACCAGGCCGCCATATCCTCCACTATCTCCCTGATTTTGCCCAAATTCAGGTCCGTTGTGTTGATGACGCTATCTAAGCATCTCCTCTTTTGCCATCTCCTTCTCCTTTGGCCTTCCTTCTTTCCCAACATCAGGGCCTTTTTCCAAAGAGAGGTCCCCCTTCTCATTTGGTGGCCAAAGGATTTGAAGCATCAGCTTCCGCTATCCTCCTTCCAAAGACCAGAATTGATTTCTTTTAGGATCTAGTGGGAAAGATAGCGAAGCGTTGAAAGAAAAGGGAAAAAAGATGGAAAAGAACTAAAATCCACCCCAAGTGGAATTTCTGGAGCTTCAAACCTGAGAAAGTGTTCTAGTAAGATGACTCAATTGGAATAGAATAGATCTAGGAGAGACCTTGGAGGTCTTTTAAATAATAATAAAGTTGGAAGGGACCTTGGGAGTCATCTAGTCCAACCCCCTGCTCAGGCAGGAAACCCTAGACCATTTCAGACAAATGGCTGTCCAGTTTCTTCTTAAAAACTTCCAGTGTTGGAGCATTCACCACTTCTGGAGGCAGGTGGTTCCACTGATTAATTGTCCTCACTGTCAGGAAGTTTGTCCTTAGTTCTGGGTTGCTTCTCTCCTTGATGAGTTTCCACCCGTTGCTTCTTGTCCTGCCTTCTTCAGGTCCTTTAACCTAAACAAGTGCAAAGTTATGCACATCGGGGCAAAGAACCCCAATTATACTTACCAACTGATGGGGACCAAACTTTCTGAGACAACCCAAGAAAGGGATCTTGGGGTTTTGGTGGACAGCTCGATGAAGATGTCAACCCAATGCGCAGCAGCAGTAAAAAAAGCAAATTCCATGCTTGGCATGATTAGGAAGGGAATCGAAAATAAGTCAGCAAGTGTTGTATTGCCTCTGTACAAATCGATGGTGAGACCACACTTGGAGTACTGTGTACAGTTCTGGTCACCGCACCTCAAGAAGGATATAATGGAACTGGAAAAGGTGCAAAAAAGGGCAACAAGAATGATCAAGGAAATGGAGCGCCTCCCTTATGAAACCAGATTGCAACGCCTTGGTCTCTTCAGCCTTGAAAGACGGCGTTTAAGGGGTGACTTGATCGAAGTGTATAAAATCATGCATGGGATAGAAAATGTGGATAGAGAAAAATTCTTTTCTCTATCACACAATACCAGGACAAGGGGGCACTCCCTAAAGCTTATAGCTAAGAAAGTGAGGACAAATAAAGGGAAATATTTCTTCACCCAGAGGGTCGTTGATTTATGGAATTCACTTCCTGAAGGGGTCGTGACAGCTGTCAGCCTTGACAGCTTCAAGGCAGGGCTAGATAGATTCATGGATGCAAAGTGTATTGGTGGTTATTAAAACGGATGTCCATGTGCCGCCTCTATGTTGGTTGAGGCAGGCAGGATTCCCTTGAGTACCATTTGTTTGGGGGTCAAGGGAAAGGGAGGGTTTTGCCTTCTCTTTCTGCTCAAGATCCCCATGTACATTTGGTGGGCCACTGTGTGACACAGAATGCTGGACTCGATGGGCTTTGGCCTGATTCAGCATGGCTCTTCTTATGTTCTTAGGAGAATAGCTTGACTCCCTCTTCTTTGGGGCAGCCCCTGAGATATTGGAACACGGCTATCATGTCCCCCCTCGTCCTTCTCTTCGTTAAACTAGACATCCCCAATTCCATACAAGGTTTCCTTGTATGCTTTAGCCTCCAGTCCCCTGATCATCTTTGTTGCTCTTCTCTGTACTCTTTTTAGAGTCTCAACATGTTTTTTACATCGTGGTGACCAAAACTGGATGCCGTATTCCAAGTGTGGCCTTACCAAGGCCTTGTAAAGTGGTATTAACCCTTCACCTGATCTTGATTCTACCCGTGTTAATGCAGCCCAGCACTGTGTTGGCCTTTTTTGGCAGCTGCAGCACACGGCTGGCTCCTATTTAAGTGATTGTCCACTAGGACTCCGAGGTGCCTCTCACAGTTACTACTACTATACCTGTACATTTGGTTTTTCTTGCCTAAATGTATTTTTTTTACCATTACATTGCGTTGTTATAGTGCCCAGCATTCAAGTCTGTCCAGATCCTTCTGTATCTTAAGCCTGCTAACTTCTGGAGTGTTGGCTATTCCTGCCAGCTTGGTGTCGTCTGCAAATTTGATGAGTTCCCCATCTATCCCCTCGTCCAAATCCTTGAAGATGTTGAAGAGCACTGGGCTCAGAACAGAGTCCTGGGGCACCCACTACACACTTTTCTCCATGAAGATGAGGTTCCATTGAGGACCACATGCTGAGTACGGCCGGTAAGCCAGCTATGAATCCATCTGGTGGTGATGCTGTCTACCCCGCATTTTTCTATCTTATCAAATAGTAGGTTGTGATCTACTTTATCAAATGCCTTACTGAAGTCCAAGTAAATTATGTCCACAGCATTCCTCTGATCCACTAATTTTGTCACCTGGTCAATGAATGCAATAAGATTTGTCTGGCATGATCTGTTTTTGACAAACAGGTCCAGCCCCCTGCTCAAACAGGCCATCCTATACCATTTCAGGTAAGTGGCTGTCCAGTCTCTTCTTAAAAACCTCCCTAAGCCGCAACTGCATGATTAATCAGGATTTATCATTCTCCTTCCATTCAATTGTTTATGATTCAGAGATTGCCTGGACAAGTCCCTGCAGATTTCTTGGCTAGCTTTTTCAGAAGTGGTTTGCCATTGTTTCCTTCCTAGGGCTGAGAGATAGTGACTGGTCCAAGTCCTCCAGCTGGCTTTATGCCTTAAGGCAATACTAGAACTTACCATATCCCAGGTTAAAGCCTAACACCGTCACCACAACACCAAACTGGCTCTCTGGACATTACTTGTGGCTTATTCCATGGGGAAATTGTCAATTCCTTGTGAGACAGAGGTGTGTTTCACCACACTGCTAATATTCCTGGACTTTTAATGGGCTTCAGTGCCATCAATGGAGATATTACTTCGACCATCTGGCAGGATTGGTCCTTTCTGACAGACCAGATTCAGAATGTGGTTGGTATTTGGGGAGCACCACCTAGGCTAGTGTTCCTCAATATTGGCAAAATAATTAAAGTAATTGCAGACTCGAATAAGAGTTCTGGGTTGATTTGTCCTGTTGTTTTCTTGGTTGTCAATGGTCTTCTCAAATACCAAAGTTCAAAAGTGCCAATGCTCTGTTTTGCCTGCTTCTTCAAAATCCAACTTTGGATTCCACAGAGGGTCATGGAATTCAGGAAGAGCATGACTACCGAACGAAGCAATTCAACTATGAATGTATCCCAGTGCTGAGAACTGCAGGAGAGCAAAAAAAGCAGTGTTAAAATGTTTTAATCAATTACCCCATTAGCTTATTTATAAAATTTATTGGCCACCCATCATACTGCAGGATAATTCTGGGAAGAAAGAAAGAAAGAAAGAAAGAAAGAAAGAAAGAAAGAAAGAAAGAAAGAAAGAAAGAAAGAAAGAAAGAAAGAGGAAAAAAGGAAGAAAAATAAGAGAAAAAAAGATATTTGCGTGCACGCAAACACAGACACACAAATAAGTTAATACAAGCAAATGTTACAGTCCAATACCTCATTAACTTGAATCTGAATTCTAAAAAATTTGTAGTTTTTATTTTAAAATTCTGCCAGCTGCTCTGGGGGTTCACTAGAGGAGGATAAACCAACTATAAACAAACAGATAGATATTTGCCAATATAGACTTTGGTAGGTACCTTAGTTCATACTGTGCTCTAGGACTAGTAGGCAAATAATGCATAGCTCTCTCTCGAAATTCGTACTTCTAGTTGATTCTCAAAAGAGTGCATAAATCTTTGGAAAAAACTACCCACGAAAATGCATTAGATTGTCTAGATATTTTTTTTAAAAAATAAAATCTCATGATTTCAGGACCGTCTACTGCCAGCAAATACCTCCCGCCGTCCGGTATGCTCCCACAGAGAGGGCCTCCTCAGGGAGCCGTCAGCCAGACAGTGCCGGCTGGCGACCCCCAGGGGGAGAGCCTTCTCTGTGGGAGCTCCCACGTTATGGAACGAGCTCCCCCCCCCCCCCGAACTCCGTATAATAACAGATTTACGCACCTTCCATCGGGAACTAAAAACATTCCTTTTCCGACAGGCCGGCCTGGCATAGAAGCTTCGGTTCCAATAGGGTCAAAATGTTTTAGGGGGACTGAGTATTTTTTAAGATTTTAAGTTTTGTATGTTTTGGGTTTTAAATGGGATTTTGGCCAAATTATTTAATTCATTTTTAATTATTTTAAATTTTGTATATTTATATGTTTTTTAAATTTTAGGCTGTACACCGCCCCGAGTCCTTCGGGAGAGGGGCGGTATAGAAATTTGATTAATAAATAAATAAAAATAAATGACCCGAGAACGGGATGACCCAAACTCAAGAAAATAAGAGAAAAGCAAAAGCGGTCAGATTCATCCATCGCCATCAAGAGCTGCTGGCTTTTTCTTTTTCCCCTGCACACAGTTTAGAGCACAACCTTCAACCACAGAAAAGTATGCACGGGACCAAGGGACCGAGAGGTGGATGATGGGACCTCCATCGAAGATCTGGAAGGTCTTCCCCGTCACAGTGACACTGGAACAAAAATAAATAAGAAGGAAAACTATTTAAACTTCATAAATGTTGTAAGCCGCTCTGGGTCCCCTGGAGAAGAGCGGCTTATAAGTCTAAATAATAATAATAATAATAATAAATGGTTAAAACCTGGTGCAGAGATGGTCACAGGGAACTCCCGTCTCCTGGGAAATCACTTCAACAACTGGAATCTTGCAAGATAGTTTCACTTTCTGTTTTAATCTGGGAGTTGGGAGGTCTCGAAGGAGCCACCGTTTGCTGCCAAGCCGCAACCACACAGCTCTGCCTTTGCCCAAATTACAGGTAGTCCTCAAACTGTGACTCACAATCACAACAGAGCTCAGAATTTCCGGGGCTAATCAAGGTAAGAGTTTTGCCCTATTTTACGACCTTTAAATGAATCACCACAGTTCTTATTAGCAACACAGTTGTAAAGCGAATCCCCCATGGACTTTGCTTGTCAGGTCACAAAAGAGGATCATGTGACCCTGGGACACTGAAGGGTCATAAATATGAGTCAGTTGCCAAGTGTCTGACCATGGGGATGCTGCAATGATTATAAGTGTGAAAAACAGTCCTGAGTCACTTTTTTCAGGGCTATTGTCACTCTGAATCGTCTCTATATGAATAGACATAAATCGAGAATTCCCTGTATGATGCGGATATTTTAAAAAACAACTTTTCACAAGTCCACCCTTTTGTGAGGACTGAGCATGACTTCTGTTCCAGTTCGGAACAGAGGTTTTACCTTTTGCCCAGGGCCTGTAACTGCACCCTCTGCAGGAGCCTGTACAGCAGCGGTTCTCAACCTTTTTCAGGCCGCGACCCCGACCTGCGCCGCGCATGCGCGACCCCGGCCCGCATCGCGCATACACGGTGCTGCCCCCTACACCGTTCGGGGCGGCGGTAGGCAGGCCCAGGTGCTCCTGCGGCGGCGACGGTGAAGGGCAACCATGGGCTGGGCCACCAGCTGGCCCAGCCCAAGGGAGGTAAGCCACCTGCCAGGCCCCACGCATGCCAAAAACTCTCCCTGCGCCCGCCACTGCCCCGCTAGCCTTGCCTTCGCTGCTGCCCGTTTGGGGCGGCGGCAGGCAGGCCCAGGCGCTCCTGGGCGGCTGCAGCAACGGTGCAGGGCGACCACGGGCTGGGCCACCAGCTGGCCCAGCCCAAGGAAGGTAAGTCACCCGCCGGGCCCCATGCGTGCCAAAAACCCTCCCTGCGCCCGCCGGCCTCCCGCCTCCCACCCCTGGCCCTCTTTTACTTACAGTTTTAGTAGGTAGTTGCTCAGCAGGGAGGGGTGGAAACTTCCGGAGAGCTCGCCTTCGCTGCAGACAACTTGCAGCACCGTTTGCAGACTGACACTTTTGGCGGGCTCAGCAGGGTGGAGACAGCCTGGACAATTCCTATTGGCTTTTGAAAGCCAATAGAATTAGACTCTATTCAAGAGAGTCTATTCTATTGGCTTTCAAAAGCCAATAGAATAAGAGGGAGTAGCACAGCTAAGGAAAAGGGGGGGGGGGAAAATGGCGTAGCACAGCTAAGGAAAAGGGGGGGAAAATGGCGGACTGCGTTGTTTGGCAACCCCCGTGAAATGGTCGTTCGACCCCCAAATGGGGTTGCGACCCACAGGTTGAGAACCGCTGCTGTACAGCCAAAGGAGCCCCTTCCTCTTGGGGGGTGGGGGAAGAAGGAGGGAGGGTGGCCACCTTGGATAAATAGGGTATTTGGCTGCTTTAAAGTTGTGGAGTGGGAGAGCTGCATAATAAGATTCCCCCCCCCTTGCATTACAGCAAAACCCATTGGTGCTGGTGGAGGCTGCAGAAGCGAACCTGGTCTGATGGAGTGAGGGAATCCTTTAGTGCAGGGGTCCTCAATCTTGGCCACTTTAAGACTTGTGGAACTCAACTCCCAGAATTCCTCAGCCAGCTTTGCTAACTGAGGAATTCTGGGAGTTGAGTTCCACAAGTCTTAAAGTGGCCAAGATTGAGGACCCCGCTTTAGTGGCTGAAGCACAGGATTAAAACGATCTACAGAAGGGAGGGAGAGAATTCACAAAAAAACACCCAAAGTTGTAGGCTAAGCAGCAACTTGCCCATTTACATATTTACATCTACACAGAAAGGATGAGGTGGAGGTTGTCTTAGACAACGCAGAGGCAGAGATTAGGACTCGCCTCCCTCTCCCTTGCGGTCCTCCTTCTTGAGGAAAGAGAGAAACAGGAAGAAAGGAAGGAAGGAAAAGTGAAAGGAGAGAAACAAAAAAGGGAAAATGGGAAAGAATGAAGGAGAGGAATGAATGAATGGGATGGATGTAGCTCACAAGTGCCCCCTGGGCCATTCCACATCCCTGCCTTCCATTCCTGGTGGGGGGCAGGATTTGCCTCACCTCCAGGAGCCACGGCTGCTCTTTCTCCAGATACCACTTCAGCTTCTCCGACGGCCAATTCCAGGCTTGGTTGCGGCTGTGATCCCGACTAGAAGCCCTGGGCTGACTTTCTTCTGTGAGAGGGAGCAATAAATAGCATTAGACCAGCCAGTTGGCAATCCACCCGCCCACCTGACTGTGGCTTGGTACCAGTTGCACAGGATTCAGGTAATCCTGGTTTGATGATGGTAATTGGGATTGGCAACTCTGCTGCTAAGTCATGTGTGACTAACATAGGGCAGCAGTTCCAGGTGAAACCCATGGCGTTCTGTGGGTGCCATTTGCCAGCTTCCTCTTTTATTTTGCTTCACGGAAACTCGCAGCGAAGGCCATAAATGGTGACCGCAGGGACGTCGTGACAGCTTCGACTACAAGGGCCTGTTTTTAAGCCTCCCTTGGTTCAGCACCGTTAACTTGCAAACCCAACCTGTCAAACTCTGCCATGTCTCTCCCTTTGTTTATAGAGCCAATCCAATGTTCAATGGCCATCTTAGAATCCACCCCCCCTCTTCTGAGTCTTAATCGTCATGGTTCTATCATTTTAACTTTTTTAACCCTAATTTAATTTTTAATTTTCAGGTTAATTTTACGCATGGTTTTCTGTATCAGCTATATTACATTGTACACCACCCAGAGTTCCTCTCTGAGGGAAGTGGGCAGTTTAGAAATACGAGATGTAAATGCAGTAAATGAATAAAAAGTATAAGTAGCCCTCAGCTTACGACTACTTATTTAGCCATGGTTTGAAGCGATGACAGTGCTGATAAAAGCAAACTTCGGACGGGTCCTTGCACTTACGACGGTTGCAGCGTCCCTGCGGTCATGTAATCCCAATTCGTAGGCTTGGCAACTGGGACACATTTACAGTGATTGTTGTGAACCAGGGGGGATGGGATTACCATTTACAGCCTTCCCTGCTGGCTTGCAAGAGGATGCTGTAAGGGGTGTTAAGAGCTCTGGTAGCGCTGCAGGGGTTAGAGCAGGGGTAGGCAACCTGGGCTCTTTTGTGACCCGTGGACTTCAACTCCCAGAATTCCTGAGTTGAAGTTTTGTCATAAAAGAGCCAAGGTTGCCTACCCCAGGTTAGAGTGAGGAACTGCAGGCTGACTCTTTTTTTTTTTTTACAGAAAAGTCTTTATTAGCATTGTTACAGGCAATGCATTCATAACTGATCCTTGCAGTGTACGTTGAAGAATTCCTTCATAGCATTTCTGCATTCAGCCACCTTTTCTTCGTGTCTAAACAGGTTTTCATTAATTCTCCAGGATCTCCTCGGTTTCAGACCATGTCTTAATTCCATCCTCACCGGGTTATGATCTGTTAGTACTTTGGGTAGGATTTTCACCGCGTTTAGGCAAACCAGCAAGTCGCTAGATGTTACTATAAAGTCAATTCTGGAGAATGATTGATGTCTGTCGGAGAAAAAAGTGAATTCTTGTTCTTTGCCGTGCCTTTCCCTCCATACGCCTGTCAGTTCAAGGTCCTCCTTCATGTCAAAGAAGGATTTAGGCAACTTGGAGTGCTTTTGCGGGTTAGGTGCAGTCCTCTTTTTGTCCAGGGCAGTCTCTATGACCCCGTTCCAGTCTCCCAGTATAATGCAAGATCTGTAGTTGAGTTGTGTTAACTTCTTGTGTATCCTTTTGTAGAATTTGCCTTGTTGCTGATTTGGTGCATATATGCCCATCACCAGAATCTTCTTGTCTTCTTGTGTTATTTCGATTGCCAGGTATCTACCTTGGGGGTCTGACTCTATTAGCTTAGCTATTACATGTTTCTTTACATATATAACAATCCCATTCTTTTTTCCTGGTGCCGCTGCAACAAATTGTGCACCCAGTTTGTAGTTGATTAAATATTTCTGGTCTGCCGCTCTGATGTGTGTTTCTTGTAGGCAAATTATATCGCTTTTACCTTGTTTCAGGTAGTGAAATATTTTTCTCCTTTTCTGAGGGGAGTTTAATCCGTTAACATTCCAAGTCAAATATTTAGTTGTCATTATCGGTTTCAGGATACTCTTGCAAGACCGCTTCTGTTCTTTCTCCTGTTTTCTTCTTTGGACTCGTTCCCATGATATCCGGGTTGATGCTCATGTTGTGTAGTAGGGTCTTGTTTTGCTGGTCTGTGCGTTTGGTAGTGGATCTTAGTAGCCTGCCCTCCGCAGACTGCCCTGTTTCCTTGTTTTTGTTGCCCTCTGTTCTCTGTGCCGTCGTATCTCGAGGTGGTCCATTCCTTTCTCCTGTTACTGCGCCGGTCTGTGCTTCTGAGTGGTTTGCTCGTTGTTCTCGATCCCTTCCGCGTTCCAGTGGCCCTTCTGCGTCATCCCTCGTAGTGGATTGAGGACCGTCCGACTTCAGTTCCTTTTCAAAGAATTCTTTGGCTTTCTGGACCGAGTTCAGGTAGTACCTTTTATTTTTATAGAGAAGTGACATCCCTGTTGGGGCTTCCCATCGATATTGCAGAGCGCGTGGTCTCAGTTCATTGACCAGGAACTTGTAGTCCTTTCTGTCTCGCAGCATCGCCGGGGGGATCTCTTTCAGTACCTTCACCTCCTGCTCCTCTATGTATAATCTCTTGTAGGATGTGACGGAGATGAGGTTCCGGAACCCCTGTGTTGCAAAATGGATGACCACGTCCCTTGGTTGATGCCTGTTTGCTGCCGTCCATGAGCCAACTCTGTAGATTTTGTCGAATTGCCACGCAATCTCTTCGGTTTTCTTTCCCAGAAATGTTGCCAGGGCCCCTACAAAGGTTCCGAGCAGGCCCCCTTGGGTTTCGTTTGGTGTCTCTTTCCAACCTCTAAACCTGATTGCAGACGCCATTTGCCAGTATTGCATCATGGTGGATTGGTCTTGAGCCACCCCTTTCATCTCTGCTATCTGTCCCTCTATGTGGTTCTCCACTTCTTCCATCCTCTTTTCCGTATTCTCCCTGATCTCCTGGAGATTTTTCCCCATTTCATCCCCTATTCTCTTGTAGTGTGCTTGCATTGCCTCCTTCATTTGGTCCAGGTCAGCGGCCATCGCTCTGCGTTGTTCTTCCCACTTTCTCTCTAGCTCTCTACCTTGGTCCACCAGCATCTGTTTTATGTCTTTGCATCTTTCCTCCATCTTCTGTTCTGCCTCTATGCACCTTCTCTCCAACCTTGTGCCCATTTCCTCCAACTTTTTATCCATTCCATCCATCCTTATTACCAGCGTCTCTATCATCTTTTTTAATTCTTGCATCATGTGTGCTGTTGGGCAGGCATGGGTTAACAGATGGGTCTGGGAGCCTGTAGTTGGATGGGAGGGTGTAGGGATGGGTAGGGTGTTTCCTGGTGGTTTAGAAAGCTGAGCTGGAGAGGATGCAGCTCCCTTTGTGTGTCAGTTTGGAGGCCATCTTGAGCTTATCCTCCTGTTGGCCTGGCACTGTTTTGATTTTCAAATTAGACCAAATTAATCACTAGACTGTGTTCTGATGATGATCCAGTACTCTAACCTTTCAGGGGGGGCCTCAGGGTTCAGGCAGTGCAGGGCTAAGAGACTATATTCAGGCAGTTCTGTGTTCAGGGAGCCTATTCAGTGCCTTTGCCTTGGCTTCCTCCTCTCTCTCCTCTGCCAACCTGTCTCTTCTCTTTGCACTTTTCTGGCTCCCTCTTGCCCCTCTTTCTTTGCTTTCTTTCCCAGATCACTTTCTGCTGTCTTCTGCCAGCTTGTGTTTCCAGATCCCTTCTGCCTTCCCTTTACAGCGTCCCAGGTTGCCTTCCAGTCTTCCTCTTACTCCCACCTTCCTCCCTGGTAGATTCTGCCTTCTTCAGTACCCCTGGGGCTCCCGTTCTGGAGGGTCTGGGGCGCAGCGCGTGGGGTATCACTCACCAGTCCCTCTGCCGTCCAGGGTACCCTTTTCCTGCGCCTTCCCCCGCCGTCTGCTTCTTTGCCTCTTCCTTCTTTAATCTTCTCTCCTCCCCTCTATTGTTCCAGCCTGCTTACTTTCAACTCCGTTTGTCTCTGCCTCTGTTTTCCGCGCCAGGCCCTCTCCGCTGCTCTCCCGGCGTTTTTCTCTTTCTTCGGCTCATCCGGGGGTCTTCTTCAGGTCGGCAGACCCCCCGGCGGCCCTCGCTGCTCCTGCCGGCGGCCCTCTCTTCCGTCGCTTCACTCTCGCCAGCTCTCTTCTGCAGCGCGGCTTCTTTTTCGGGCCTGCCGGCCGGCCGGCATCTTCCTCAGCCCCGTCCGCAGCCCTCTCGGCTCCTTCGGTGGCGATTTTCCCCTTGCCGGATCGAGCCGGAGGTCCTCTTCCGTTGTGCCTTCTTCCCCGGCGCCTCGCTCTCCCCGCGGCCCGGTATTTTAAATCAGAAAGAAGCCCCATCTCGGAGCTTTCTATAAATGGCTGCGGTCCGCGTGACCGGAACCGGAAGTCGGTCTTCGTTTACTTTTTGACTGGGTCAAAAGGATCAAAGGAAGTTCTCTTAGGTGACTCCAGCTTGTTGAACCCTTCAGTGTTTCCTCCGATGGCTGCATGGACCAGGAGACTTTTCCACGGCTGCCAGCTGCCAATCAGCTGTTTCCTGTTTCAGGAACTACAGTAAATTGCTTCCCAAGCAGGCAGCAGGAGAAGTAATTCTAGCTCTCTAGTCCTCAAGGCCGGCAAGCAGCAGGTCTTCCAGGCAGCTCCAGGAAAGCAAAAGCCCTGCAGGCTGACTCTTGATTGCCAGGCGTTCGATCCATTCAATCCTGACCGGCTCAAGGTCGACTCAGCCTTCTGTCCTTCCGAGGTCGCTAAAATGAGGACCCGGATTGTTGGGGGGAAATAGGTTGACTTGGTAAACTGCTCACAGAGGGCTGTAAAAGCGCTGTGAAGCGGTATATAAGTCTAAGTGCTATTGCTATTCTCTCCCTCTCCCTCATTCCTTTGCGCCCTTTTCTTTCTACCTTTCTTTCCTTTCCTTCCCTCTCTCCCTTCCCTTCTTTCTCCATTTCTTTCTCTCCTGCCCCCTCCATCTCTTATTTCTCTTCTCTTTTTCTTTCCCTCTTTTTTCCTTCCTCCCTTTTTCTTTTTTTCGCTCCCTTCCCTTTCTTTCTTGTAAGATCCGTGGTGGCGGAGGGCTTAGGATACAGCACGGCCGGCAGACTCTGCCCACTGCCAGCAGTTCGATCCTGACCGGCTCAAGGTTGACTCTGCCTTCCGTCCTGTATGACGGAGCATACAGCAAGAGCGGATGTCCTTCAGAAACCTGGCCAACGTGCCACCTTCTTGCACAATTTGGAACGACCGGACACACCAGCTGAGAGGGCTGAGTCTGTACCACTGGCAGTTAACCCCAACAAGGAGTTTTCGGTTCCTTATTGGGGTTAAAAAGTCAGCCACTTTTTCTCCTCCCAGCCAATCTCAAAAGATTGTGATGGTGGGGAGGAAGGAGGAGAAATGGCTGCACCACACGGAGCATCCTAAGATGGGATGGACATAGAGAGTAGACCTGGAAGGTACTTTGGAGGTCTTCTAGTCTAGCCCCCTGCTCGAGTTGGAGAACTTATACCATCTCAGACAAGTGACTGTCTAGCCCACAGGTTGGCAACCGGTGGCTCTGGAGCCGCATGCGGCTCTTTGAGCCTTCCCCTGTGGCTCCCAGCCTCCTCTGCCATTTGCAGAGAGAGACAGAGACAGGCAATTGCGCTTCCCTGCTTCTCTCTCTCTGTGTGTGTTTGTTTGTGTGTGTGTAAAAGAGAGTGCAGTCACAGTGTTCTCCGACGAGCTGAAAAGCTTATTGGGCAGAGCTCCTCCCTTTGCTGCATCTTTGCAAGAAGCAGGAAGGGCAGGAGAGAGCAAGCTAGCCCAGCTATGCTGGCTCAGGAATTCTGGGAGTTGAAGTCCATGAGTCATAAAAGAGCCAAGATTGCCTACCCCTGAGCTTGTTGGAGAACAGCTTGAAGCCAGCTTTCCAGGTGAGCAGCAGATAGGAGAGAGGGAGAGAGGGGGGAAGAGAAAGAGAAAGAGAGAGTGGGGGAAGAGGACTGGCAGACCAAGGGCAGATAGAGAGAGGAGAGAGACAGAGAGAGACCCTTTTGACATCTAAAATGAACATAACATTGCATATATCCTTTTTTATCTGTGTATGTGTGTGTGTGTGTGTGTGTATGTTTTTATTTAAATTGCTAACAAAGAATAAGGGAGAACTGGTATAGCTATTTCGAGTTTCTTAACTCTCTTCAGCCAGAACTTACCCTTCTGAGATTCGAACCTGGGCAGTCTGCATGTTAGAAACACTCGATATACATATATACATATATGTATATATATGTATATGTATATATATGTATATATGTACATATATACATACATACATACATACACACACACACACAAGCACAGACACACAAACACCTATAATAAAGGTAAAAAAGGATATATGCAGTGTTATCTTCATTTTAGATATCAACAGGGTTTTGCGGCTCCCGGTGTTTTGTTTTCGGTGGGAAACGGGTCCAAGTGGCTCTTTGAGTGTTTTGGGTTGCCTACCCCTGGTCTAGCCTCTTCTTAAAAATCTCCAGTGATGGAGCCGCCACCACTTGTGGTGGCAAGCTGTTCCATTAGTTAATTGTCCTCACTGTTAGCAAGTTTCTCCTCAATTCCAGGTTCCTTCTCTCTTTGTTCAGTTTTCAACCAGTTTCTTGTCCTACCCTCTGGTGCTTTGGAGAATAATTTGACCCTCTCTTCTTTGTGGTAACCCCTCAAATACTGGAATTTTGCTATCATGTCCCCCCCGTCTTTCTTTTCTCTAGCCTAGCCAAGCCCTGCAGCCGTTCTTCGTATGTTTTATCCTCCAGGCCTTGAATCATCTTAGTTGTTCTTTGTTGTAGAGTAACCAGGATGATCAGGGGTCCAGAGGTTAAACAGTATGATGAACAATTGAGGGAATTACCTTCTCCATGGTGGCTTCCTCCCTCTGGAACATCATTTCTCCGCCCCCTCCCCCCGAATATTAGGCTGTCCCCCACTCTGACCCTCTTTCGGAAGGCCCTGAAGACCTGGTTCTGCCAGCATTTCTGGGGAGCCCAGAGCGGGATGGAGCCCATTCAATGGCTGGTATGAGTGTGCATGGTCCTTTTATGTCAGTGTTTCTCAACCTTGACCATTTTAAGGCATGTGGACTTCAACTCCCAGAATTCCACAGCCAGCATTGCTGGCTGTGGAATTCTGGGAGTTGAAGTCCACATGCCTTAAAATGGTCAAGGTTGAGAAACACTGTTTTAGGTTGTGTTTTTATTTCCTATGAGCCGCGTCCAGTCCATATGAGCAAGGAGGCGGCAAGATCAATTTTCCAAATAAAAAGAAACAAACTCTGAAGCCTGTGGAAGAGAAGAATGGGAAAAGGGCATGATAACCGTCTTGCTGTATCTGTCACAGAAAAGAAAAAAAGTTATTTCCCAGAGTTCGGCCAGACTTCCAGGCACAACCAGAGGCTTCTTCCAACCCTGGCCTACTTGGTCGGGCTGTTGTAGGAACGAACGAACAAACAAACAAGCAAACAAACCTCCCATCCCTTGAATGAGCTGGCAAACCATTAGGACTCCTGCCTCCCCTTCCCCAGCCTCCCCGGGCCAGGACTCGGCGGCGACTCCAAGCCCTATTCTCCCGAGCCCGGCTGGAGGACGACGGGAGCCGTAGCCCGCCATAGACGCCAGAGCCTCCTGCCCGACCACCCCGCCGTGTAGCCGCCATGACGGAAAAAGCGGCCTACCTGGCAAGGCCGTCGTGCAGGACGGCCCAAAGAGAGAGAGAGAGAGAGAGAGGCGGCGTCCAGGGTCCGCCGGCCAGGAGGGCGGCCTTTCCCCCCCTTAAAATCCCCTGGGGGAGGGGAGAGGGGCGGCCCAGCGACGACCTCAGCCTCAAATCCCCAGCAATCACCGCCCGCCATCTTGCCGTTTCCTCAGGGAGGGGGGGAGGGGAGAGAGGAATGGCGGGAAAAAAAAGAAGGGGAAAAAAAAAAGAAGCGCGCGCGCGCGCGGAGCATGCCGGGATGACGTAATGCGCCGGCTGGCCGGCCGACTCACGCGCTCCCCCCCCCAGCAACACAAGCCCCGCCTATGCCCGGCACTCGCCACTCCTTCCCATAGACTTTGCAAACGCTTAGAGGCGCAGCGGGGAAGGAAATACTTCCGGGATCGCTGCTTGCTGGTGTTTTTTTTTTTGCCTCTTTTCCCCCCCCTTTTTCTCAACGTCAGCCATTTTAAGAGGCCTGGACTTCAACTCCCAGAATTCCCCAGCCAGGCTTAGCGGGCCACAAAATGAAAGGGTGGCTCCTGATAGCTTCTGCTGGGCCTCCATTGGGGGGGGTTGTTTCATGGAAGTGGGCTGTCCCTTCCTTCTTTCCTCATTTTCCTTCTCTTCCTTCCTTCCTTCCTTCCCTCCCTCTCCGTTCCTTCCTTCCTTCCTTCCTTCCTTCCTTCCTTCCTTCCTTCCTTCCGGGGATCTTGGTTCCAACTTGAGGATTTCCTGGTGGTCTTCCATTCAAAAAGCTGAGCAGGGCCCCAACTCGCTTCGCTTTGGGAAATCAGCCAAGCTGGCCTGGACCTGGATATGAAACGTTCCCCAACACTCCCCCAACAGCCTTCCCAAGCTGGGTCAGGGGTCTCTGAAAGATCATTAACACAATTCCCCCCCCCCCCCAATTAGCTCCAAGCCCAAAGGCCAATAGCAAGGAATTGTGGGAACTACTGCCCCAAAAGTTCTGCAGGACCCCAAGTTCCTTCCTCCTGCTTTGAGTCTCACCGTAGAACCCCCTTTCCTGTGAAAAATGGGTCTTCATAAGCCTTAAATCAGGGGTTCTCAACCTTGGCAACTTTAAGACTTGTGGACTTCAACTCCCAGAATTCCTCAGCCAGCTTTGCTGGCTGAGGAATTCTGGGAGTTGAAGTCCACAAGTCTTAAAGTTGCCAAGGTTGAGAACCCCTGCCTTAAATCCACAGAGACCACCGTATCACAGAGATCACAGCCAAGGCGCCCCTCTGTCAGCCCTCAACTTGAGCCCAAAATTTATGTTGCTAAGTGAGTTTTACCCCATTTTATGATCTTTCTTGCCACAGTGAGTCGCTGCAGTGATTAAATTTGTCACACGGTCGTTAAGTGAATCTGGCCTCCCCCCATTGACTTGGCTTGTCAGATCGCAAAAGGGGATCGCGTGACCCCCCGGGGACACAGCAGCCGTCATAAGGATGAACCAGTTGCTGAGCATCCGAATTTTGATCACATGACCACGGGGAATGCCGCAAAGGTCGTTAAGTGTGAAAAATGGTCATAAGTCACTTTTTTCAGTGCCGTTGTCACTTTGAACGGTCATTAAATGAACTGTTGTAAGCCGAGGACTACCTGTGCAAGAAACTGCAAAGAATTTAATCCCTACTCTAATTTCTTATTCCTACACAAACTTCTGCAAGCTTCTCTTCATTGGCAGATTTCTTTCATTTTTCCACAGAATCAGTTTTATTAATCCCACATGGGAATAAATAAATCCTTGTGGTGATATTAGAAGTGGGATGATGGAAGGATGGGGAAGGGGGATTATTTTGCATACGGCATGAAATTCATGGATAGCAGCAGTGAAGACATACGGAAAGAACTCATACACATCAGGTGGAGATGTGGTCAATTTTCTAAGCTATAAGAAATTATAGAATAGAACAGAAAATATGCAATAGAAAACATAGAATAGAATAGAATAGAATAGAATAATAGAATAGAATAGAACAAGATAGAATAGAATAGGATAGAAATAGAGCGAAATAGAATAGAATGGAAATATAAAATAGAAATATAGAACAGAATAGATTAGAACAGAATATAATAAAATATGGAAGAATAGAATAGATATTGAAATATAGAATAGAATAGAATGGAATGGAAATATAAAATAGAAATATAGAACAGAATAGAATAGAATATGGAAGAATAGAATAGAATAGAATATGATAGAATAGAATAGAATGGAATGGAATAGAATAGAATGGAAATATAAAATAGAAATATAGAACAGAATAGAATAGAATAGAACAGAATAGAAGAATGCAGAATTGAGCATTTCTTTGAAGACATTTCACTTCTCATCCAAGAAGAGTCCATAGTCCTTCTCATTCCAGACTCCATAATAAAAGAGTTGAAGAAGCTTCTTGGACGAGAAGCGAAACGCCTTCAAAGACAAAAAAAGTCCAGTTGCCTCGTGAAAAAGCACCTTCGGATGAAGAAATTTCAAATTTCGTTTTAAAATACGTTGGTTCATACAAATAAAATAAGTATTCTACATATTAATATCTAGGCCACTTATCTAATTAAGTGTGGCATTTTTTTAACTGGAGAAAGTCTTTTTGCCTTTATAAGCTCTCAGATGGCAGCTAGTCACTATATGAACCAGTGTTTGTCAGGGATAAGTGAATATGGATTTTCGTATGCAGGGATTGCTCTGCTGTAAACAGAGGATCTGATGAGATTGCAGAGATTATTAGCTAGAATAGATGCTACAGGATCAGGATGGATCTGAAAACTGGCCAGTCTAGAGAAAAGAAGGACCAGGGGGCTATGATAGCAGTATTTCAGTATTTGAGGGGCTGCCACAAAGAAAAGGACAATTAACCAGTGGAACAGCTTGCCACCAAAAGTTGTGGATGCTCCAAGACTGGAGGTTTTTAAGAAGAGATTGGATAGCCACCTGTCTGAAATGGTATACGATATCCTGCTTGAGCAGGGGGGTTAGACTAGAACAGGGGTAGGCAACGCAAAACACTCAAAAAGCCACTTGGACCCGTTTCCCACCGGAAAAAAAAACCACCGGGAGCCGCAAAACCCTTTTGATATCTAAAATGAAGATAACATTGCATATATCCTTTTTTACCTTTATTTTGTGTGTGTGTGTGTGTGTGTGTGTGTGTGTGTATACACACACATATATATACACACATACATACACCTATAATAAAGTTAAAAAAGGATATATGCAGTGTTATCTTCATTTTAGATGTCAAAAGGGTCTCTCTGTCTCTTTCCCTCTCTCCCTTTCCTTTTCTTTTTCTTTCTCTCTTTCCTTTCCCTCTCCCTCTTTTTCTCCTCTCCCCCTCTTTCTCCCTTTCTCTCTCTCTCTCCCCCTTTCTCCGATCTTCTGCTCACCTGGCAAGCTGGCTTCAAGTTGTTCTCCAACAAGCTCAGGGGTAGGCAACCTCGGCTCTTTTATGACTCATGGACTTCAACTCCCAGAATTCCTGAGCCAGCATAGCTGGGCTAGCTAGCTCTCTCCTGCTTCCTGCTTCCTGCAGAGACACAGCAAAGGGAGGAGCTCTGCCCAAATAAGCTTTTCAGCTCCTGGGAGAATACCGTGAGTCCACTCTTTTTCACAGAGAGAGAGAGAGAGAGAGAGAGGGAGGGAGGGAGGGAGAGAGAGAGAGAGAGCAAGTGCCTCTCTCTGTCTCTGTCTCTGCAAATGGCTGGGAACCATAGGGGAAGGCTCAAAGAGCCGCATGCAGCTCCGGAGCCGCAGGTTGCTGACCTGCGGACTAGAAGACCTTCAAGGTCCCTTTCAGCTCTATTCTGATTGAAGTCCACATATCTTAAAAGCTGCCCAGTTTGAGAAACACTGCCCTAGACAGCCCTACAAGTATGGTGCTTCTCTTGGGCATTTCATTTTTATTAGTTTTACTTTTCAGCTCTCCCCTCCATCATTTTTGGTGCAATGCTGAAGGGAGCAAAGGGGGCAGCCAGGGTGAAGACTGAAGTCTGGGTCAGCCATGTCAGGTTGAGATGAGGTCATAGACACACAAATGGCCAGTTTTTTTTTTTTTTTTTTTTACACTTGGTAAATTGCCGGTGCATAAAGATGAGTTCTGAAGCTGTGAAGTCACAACAGACCGTCTTTCTAGCTGCAGGGAAGTTGGTCCGATCGCGGCTTGTGCTGGACGCTGTGACTTGTACCAGGCTGTGAAAGATGGAAAAAGGAGGCTTGCTTTTATTTTTTTAAAAAAATATTGTATTGATTTTTAACAATGACAATCTTTAGTACTTAGTGAACAACATGTTGTCTGGGTTTGCATATTTAACATTAACTTCTTCAATATAAATCTATTCAATACTGCACACTCCAGTGTTTTTTCCGTGATCCTTTCTTTCCAAATGATTTTCATTTCCCCAAAATACACAATAGAATTGTTACTATACATACAAAATTGAATATATACATCCTTTTCATATTTTCTAGTGTTATACAAATAACAATAATATCAGTTTATTTAACCTCTTTTCTAACCAATTTATATTTCAAATGTATTTGAAGCTGAAATCTCCTTGTTAAATCAATATCCCGTTTTTCATATTCTTATTTAAGTTTCATTTCCCATCAATATTCGGAATATTTTTTGTCAGTTATGGTTTTCTCAAGATTAATTACATTTATATAGCTAAGAGTTTCATTTATATAAGCCATCCTCGTATTTTCATAATTTCCATATATACATATATATAAAAATGCTATTCTAATTATAAATCAGATCTTTCTTATTATAGAAGTCTAATTATATCTAAACGTTATCCATTCTTTTAATCATATTTGAACAAATATTTAATCATATGATGTTCCCTCTGGCAAGTCAAATCTTCTGTTTTTTAAGTCTGACTCTAGCTTTCAAAGGAGGCTTGCTTGATGGAAACTAAGGCTGGTGGTGATGGGGGGGTCATCATTGGATGGGAGCCCCCTTCCTTCGCAGGTCTTCTGCTCAGGGGCGCATTGTCCTGCAACGACAGCCCTGCAAGGTAGTCTTCCTCCTACCCGGTGCCAAGGCTGTTAACACAGGTGGTCCTCAGCTTACAACAGTTCAGGGCAGAGCAGAGGGCTGGACTAGAAGACCTCCAAGGTCCCTTCCAGCTCCATTCTGTAATTCTACTCTATTCTATTCTGTAATTCTACTCTCTATTCTCTTCTATATTCTCTTCTCTCCTGTTCTATTCTTCTCCTGTCTTCTCTTATTCTATTCTGTAATTCTACTCTCTATTTTATTCTATATTCTCTTCTCTCCTTTCCTGTTTTATTCCTCTCTTCTCTTCAACCGTTCCAAGTTCAACGGCACTGAAAAAAGGCACGTATGACCGTTTTTCACAACTTGCAGCCGCTGTACCATGCCCACGGTCACATGATCAAAATTCAGGCTGCTTGGCAACCGACTCACGTTTATGATGGTTGCGGTGTCCCGTTTTGTGATCTTCTGACCCGCAAAATCAACGGGAGCACCCAGTTCACTGAACAAAGCGTGTTGACTTAAGAAATGCAAGGGTTCACTTAAAGAGCTATGGGGCAAACTTGTTTCACGAACGTCTCACTTAGCAACATTACGTGGTCGTAACTTGAGGACTACGGGTGTTCTCTCGCCCTTGGTGCAAGGAGGGACCTCAAAGGGGATTAGTCTGCAAGTCTAGGCCGGGGTGGGGAACCTTGGCTCTTTTATGACTCGTGGACTTCAACTCCCAGAATTCCCGAGCCAGCATTGCTGGCTCGGGAATTCTGGGAGTTGAAGTCCACGAATCATAAAAGAGCCAAGGTTCCCCACCCGGGGTCTAATCTCAAGGGAGGGACCTTGATTGATCCAAGGCCCCTTAGGCCGCTTTTCCTCCGGGCGGGTTTAGGAAACCCGCTAGAAACCCACGCGTGTAACATGGGGGACCTGCTCCACGCGTGGCTTCCTAGCCCTCCGCACCCCCTTCAACAGTCCCGACACGGAAGCAGGCCTAGCATCCTGGAAAACGGAAGCACACAAGACACGCGTCGGGGCGGAAAGTAACGTGGGAAGCGGCGCCGAAGCGAACGGGAAGTGCGCAGGCGCCGCCCTCCCTTTTTTCCCCTCTCCCCCTCCCTCCCCCTTCCCGCCGCGCGTGCGCAGGCGCACGCGAGCGGTAACGGCTTGTGAAGGGCGCCGCGTCGCCCGACGCCGCGTCCAATGAGCGGCGGGCTGGCGGGCGGGGCGAGGGGCGTGGCCAGCAACGCCACCCGCCTCCGCCCTCCTGCTGTTGCTGTGCCGACTTGAGGGAGCGGAGTGGCTCGTCGCGCGGCCGCAGCGACCCGCGAGGCTTTTTTTTTTCTTCCTCTTTTCCCTCCTTCTTTCCTTCTTTCCTTCCTTCCTTCCTTCCTTCGCTTCGCGGCCGCCTCTTCTTCCTCCGCCTTCCTCCTCCTCCTCGTCGTCCCTCCCCTCCCCTCTTCCCCGCCGCCATCTTCCTCTTCCCTGCTCGGGCGCCCCGCCGCAGTCGCAGCCGTCGTCAGGTGAGCGCGGCCCAGGCCGTTGGGGGTGCGGGGCTTGAGGGGGGGGCAAATGGGGGAAGGCCGCGTCGCCGGCCAGGCTGCTTTGCGGCCTGGCGGACCTGTGACGCGAGGGGGGGCGGGGCCTGCGCGAGCGGCAGGAGGGGGGGTAGCCCTACGCCGGTCTGGCGCGGACGTGAGGAGCGCGGCGTGACGTCACAGGCGCGCGGGACCCCCCCCGCGTCATAATCCCCGGACCGGCCTGGTCTCGGGCGCGCGCGCGCGCTTTGCTGCTGTTGCTGCTTCTCCGGGCGCGGATTCCTGGCGTGGATTTGGGGAAAGAAGGTAGGCCGCGGCGCCGTGGTTGGCGGGGCGGGAAGGCCTCGGGGCTTGGCCCCTCGCCGGGAGGCCCTGCCTGCCATCTCCTCCCGATCCCCGCCGCGTCACTTTGACCTGGGCTGGGCCTTGAACGTTTGCAGCCTCGCCGCCTCGCCTTTCTGGTCGCTCTTCCGTCTGTTTTGATGCAACTCGGGAGGCTTCCAGAAAGAGACTGGGCGCTCTGACTATTACAAGAGAGCACATTTGTAGGTGCCTAATATTACGAGAGAGAATATTCCTAGGTGCCTGATATTATAATAGAGAACATTTCTAGGTGCCTAATAATATTATAGAGAATATTTCTAGGTGCCTAATAATATTATAGAGAATATTTCTAGGTGCCTAATAATATTATAGAGAATATTTCTAGGTGCCTAATAATATTATAGAGAATATTTCTAGGTGCCTAATAATATTATAGAGAATATTTCTAGGTGCCTAATAATATTATAGAGAATATTTCTAGGTGCCTAATAATATTATAGAGAATATTTCTAGGTGCCTAATAATATTATAGAGAATATTTCTAGGTGCCCAATATTAGAAAATATTTCTAGGTGCTTAATATTAGAGAATATTTCTAGGTCCCAGATATTAGAGAATATTTTTAGGTGCCTAATATTATAATAGAAAATATTTCTAGGTGCCAAATATTAGAACATTTCCAGGTGCCTGATATTAGAACATTTTTAGGTGCCTTATAGGAGAAAAAATTTCTAGGGGCTTAATATTAGAGATAACATTTCTAGGTGCCTAATATTACAATAGAGAACATTTTTGTGTGCCTAATATTATAAAAAAATATTTCTAGGTGTCTAATGTTACAGTAGAGAATATTTCTAGGTGCCTAATATTACAACAGAGAACATTTCTAGGTGCCTAATATTAGAGAATATTTCTAGGTGCCTTATAATAGAAAATATTTCTAGGTGCCAAATATTAGAACATTTCCAGGTGCCTGATATTAGAACATTTTTAGGTGCCTTACAGTAGAAAAAATTTCTAGGGGCTTAATATTAGAGAGAACATTTCTAGGTGCCTAATATTACAATAGAGAACATTTTTATGTGCCTAATATTATAAAAGAAAATATTTCTAGGTGTCTAATGTTACAGTAGAGAATATTTCTAGGTGCCTAATATTACAACAGAGAACATTTCTAGGTGCCTAATATTAGAGAATATTTCTAGGTGCCTTATAATAGAAAATATTTCTAGGTGTCTAACTAATATTAGTAGAGAATATTTCTAGGTGCCAAATATTAGAACAATTCTAGGTGCCTAATATTACAATAGAGAACATTTCCAGGTGCCTGATATTAGAACATTTCTAGGTGCCTTATAATAGAAAATATTTCTAGGTGTCTAATATTAGTAGAGAATATTTCTAGGTGCCAAATATTAGAACAATTCTAGGTGCCTAATATTACAATAGAGAACATTTCCAGGTGCCTGATATTAGAGAGAACATTTCTAGGTGTCTAATGTTACAATAGAGAATATTTCTAGGTGCCTAATATTACAACAGAGAACATTTCTAGGTGCCTAATATTAGAGAATATTTCTAGGTGCCTAATATTATAAGAGAATATTTCCAGATGCCTAATATTATAAAAGAAAATATTTCTAGGTGTCTAATATTACAATAGAGAACATTTCTAGGTGCCTAATATTAGAGAATATTTCTAGGTACCTAATATTACAATAGAGAACATTTCTAGCTGACTAATATTATAAAAGAACATTTATAGTTAAGGTTAAAATGCATGGTTTGTTTGCTTGCAGACCTTTCTTTCAGATACTGACAAAGTTCCCCAGCTGGGTAATGGGTTGTCTGCAAGAAAACAACCAGCTCAGAGAGCATCTAGGACTTCAAAGCTTATAAGCTACTGTTAGATAGGGCCATTTTGCCTAGAACTCTCAAATTAATAACAGAATAATAGAACTGGAAGGGACCCTTGGAGGTCATAAGATGACAACCTTTATTGTCATTTTTTTTTTACTGTGGGCACACTGGCACACATTAAAAATGAAATTCTGTTTGAGAGCAAGCAACAATTTCATTTTAATTTACTAGGTTTTTTTTAAAAAAGGTCTAAATGAGAATCCAGCTTGTGAACTAAAGAATTCATGCTAAACCAGCTCTGTTTCTTTAATCCTCAAATAACTGTGAAAGATTGTTTGCAAACACCTATTTGTGGGAGAGTAGTTCAGATGTTAGTAGATCTTTCTGCCTCCTTGCTATTAATATATGATACTTCTGTGAGGAGAGTAATGCTAATAGTTTATCCTAGAGAAGTCAATGTGTGGTTATTAAGAATGAACACTGGCTTAATGGCATATACTGTCATATAAAATCAAGGTGGATTTGATTCAAATCATGATTTAAATCAGCTGTTCTCAACCTTTTGCAGGCTGCGCCCCCGACCTGCGCCGTGCATGTGCGGCGCGCCCCCGACCTGCATCGCGCATGCGCGGCGTGACGGCCTGCATCGTGCATGTGCGATGCGACGGCCCGCATCGCGCATGTGCAACGCGGCAGCCCGCATCGCGCATGTGCAACGCGACGGCCTGCATCGCGCATGTGTGGCGTGCACGCGACGGCCCGCATCGCACATGCTGGAGCTGCAGGGCTGTCAGGGCTCAGTGGAAGCGCCAGGATCAGCGCCAGGTTCCAGCTGGAGCTCAGCACTGATCCTGGTGCTTCTGCTGAGCCCAGAAGAAGCACCCATCAGCTGGAAAGCAGCGCTGATCCTGACACTTCTGCTGAGCCCAGAAGAAGCGCCGATCAGCTGGAATGTTGCAGTCTCTCCAGGGTCTTGTGATTTACATTCAGATGCTTGGCAACTGATTCCTATTTATGACAGTCACAGTGTCCCAGGGTCATGTGAAGTGACCAAAACCTGTGGCAACCACCCAGCAGATGGGGGGGGGAATAAAAACCAAACACCCCCCACCCCACCCCCGCTGCCAATCCCCAACAGAAACGCTCACAACAATGAAAACCTCGGACAGGAAGAAGAGCGCCATTGGGCAGGCAGGCAGGCGTCTTGCTCGGCTGTGGCTTGGGGGCGGGGCTTTTTTCAGTGCCATTGTAACTTCAAATGGTCACTAGGCGAACTGTTGTAAGTTGAGGACTACCTGTACTTTATCCCTTTTTCCTTTTGGGGGGGTTCATCAAGTTTTTGACCCCTTGCTAGGCGACTGGTGGTCCTCGGATGTTGCCATATCCTAAAAGTGGCACAGTGGGTGAAAAGGTTGAAAAGCCCTGGATGGGGGTAAGCAACAGTATAGTCCAGGGGTAGGCAGCCTCGGCTCTTTTATGACTTGTGGACTTCAACTCCCAGAATTCCTGAGCCAGCATAGCCCTGGGCTGCGGTTTTCCGTGTATAAGACGCAGCTGCTTTTTGGAGGGGGTGTTTGCGGGAAGAAATAGCATCTTATACACGGAAAAATACGGTAATAGGAAAAATAAGGGAGGGAAAAAGGGAAGAGAAAAGTGTAGAGAAGAAAGGAAAAAGAAAGAAAGGGTGTTGACTTTCGGCTCCCTTTGGTGCAGCAGTAGAAGAAGTAACATCAAACCTCAACTTTTCACTTTTACCTACCGGTAGTAGTATAAACTACTCATTTCTATAACAACAGATCTAATCAGTAAAACCCAAAATCAAAGTTTCATTTTTTTCCGCCTCGAACACAAAGCCCAGAAGCGGTTTCCAAGCAGAAACAAAAGTACTTTTTTTTTCTTTTATCAAAGCAATCAATTTAGATACCTGCTAACTCCATCAAGTTCTGCAGCCACTTGTCCATTGTGGGGATCAAAGCGTCCTTCCATTTTTGTGCATAAAGTCATCTTGCTGCCGGCAACTTATATAACATCAAAGTGCCAATGTTTCCCCTCCAAGTCTCTGTCCATTAAACCCAGAAGAAAAGTTTCTGCTTTTATCTTTGTATTCACTTTGAGAATTTTCTTTATTAAAATATGAATCCTACTCCAATATTTCTTTGCTTTTATCGCATGTCCACCATAAATGATAAAACGTCCCTTGTTCACATTTGCATATCCAGCATTCAATTAAAATACCTTTATGCATTCTTGATAACTTACATCATCTTACTAATTTTTTCCTTTAAGTTGTAATTTAGTGTACATTTTAAACATTTTGTCCACACATTCTCCTGTCGTTCAAGTTTTACATTATATCCAAAGTTCCTTGCCCACTGAATCGTGCAATGCTTTACATAATTCACTTTCCAAATTCAAATCCAGTAAGGTTTTATAGACCTTAGCCATGATGTGTTCGTCGCTACCACACAGTAGGATTCCCAATTCATTTTTAACAGAGTCAAACCCATAACTGTAATGGTTACGCCAGACTTAAAAAAAAAAAATTCCAATTCTGGAATTTGCTACAGTTTCCTTGCTGAAAGGCCTTTTCTGTTTAACGTAGGCATGTATTTCTTCCACTGTCAGCTCCAGTGAATTTTACTTCCTTTTTTCTCACCACTGAGCATGAAACAGGCTTTTGTGCCTGGGGAAATTGATGTCAATTAGCATTGGTTCCGTAGTGTACGTGTGCGGAATGGAAAGGGCAGGGTAGGACTCCCAGTATGGTATTATTTCCAGAATAAATTGGAAGACATTCTTGCTGAAAGTTCTTCTTATTCCTTCCCCCCCCTCTCTCTCTCTCTGTGTGTGTGTGTGTGTGTATCAGAAAATAGAAAATAGCACTTTAGAGACTCACCCCAAGGAAGATTCTATGGTCTAGTTCAAAATCTTCGTATCCGCTAGCTGTTTTGCTGAAAATCCTCCATAGACATAAATTTGTATTGCTTTAAATTGTGATGTCACGCAAGCATATCCGGAGGAAGAAGGGAAGGATCTGCTTTTGAGCTGTGTTTTTGGGAATCTGTTGTTGAATGTGTAGAGCAGGGGTTGTCCAACCTTTGCAACTTTTAAGACCTATGGACTTCAACCTAGAGAAGCCACAAGAAGTGATCCTATAGTGCAGTGTTTCTCAACCGTGACAATTTTAAGGCATGTGGACTTCAACTCCCAGAATTCCACAGCTATAGTGCAAAGGCCTTGCCCTAAAACTAACCCTTCTCCCAAGAGGGATTTGATTTTACTAAGACATTCCTTGGCGACCCCAATTGATAACCATTCATTCATTCATTCATCCATTTTGTTTGTATTTCTGCCAAGTGACTGGTTTCTCAGGCAGCAGTCTGCTCCAAACCCACTAAAACCATTTCATACAAAAGAAAGACCAAATTGGAGGTATCTTGCATATAAAGCTACTGTCCCTTGATTTCTAGTCCTGCTTTAAGCTCAAAGCCAGTTGGGTAATCTTGACTTGAGTCAGCCAAGTCACTCACTCTCAGCTCTAGGAAAAAGACAGCGGCAAACCACTTCGGAAATCCTGCCAAGACAATTCCAGGGGCTTGTCCAGTCAGTCGCCAGGGGTCAACCCTGACTTTCGGCCAGCTCCCTCCAATTGTGAACGGGTGTAAATCTGCCTTTGTGCCTGACAGATTGAGCCTGTGCAAAGAAAGTTAAACCCCGTGCATGTTATTTGCGTAGTGGTGAAAAAGGGAGTGTTCTGCTGAATAGGGCTCTTAAGAAGCATATGGTTTAACTGCAGCTATGTGTAGTCGTGAAGGAGAAATGTAGAGAGTAAAAATGTATGGATTTTATAAGGATCAAACTGTGTTTGATAAGATTTTGTTAACCTCAGATGAGAAATTAATTAAGAAAATGTATAATTTTTTGTTAATTCTAGATATGGAAAGTGAACATGTGAAAGAAACAATGATAAGATGGGCAAAATTTTTTGGTTATAACAGAATTAGAAAAATGGCAAATGTTATGGGAGAGAAACTATAAATTAACAATGTCAACTTCATACAAAGAAAATCTGCATAAAATGTTTTATAGATGGCACCTTCCACCAGCAAGATTAGCAAAAATGTTTAATAATATGTCAGATAGATGTTGGAAATTTAAACATAATATAGGCACGTATTATCATATTTGGTGGACATGCGGGAAGGCAAAGGTTTATTGGAAAAATATACATATGTTGGATATATTGTATGAACAAGTGGATTTTAAACCTGAACGTCTTTTATTAGGCATTATGTCTGAAAAGACTAATATACAGAAATTATATTTAACCCTATATATTACCACAGCAGCAAGAATAATTTTTGCACAATATTGGAAGAATTGAAGGATTGCCATCAGAGGAAGAAATAATCAGGAAGATTTTGGAATGTGCAGAGATGGACAGATTAACTATGAGGCTGAAAGACAAAGAAGATACAGACTACTATCAAATTTGGAATTTATTTTATTCTTGGCTAGAGAAAAGAATGAAGGATTAGGAATTGAACCAATGTATTAGTTTAGCAAACTCCAGACAACTTGTTGATTGGAAAAATTAACATATATTGACAAAAAAAATTAATAAAAAAGATTGAAAAAAAAAAGAGAAACGTAGAGAATTAGCGTGTTAGCAACGCAGGCGTTTTAGTGACAAATCCTTAGCGTGGGTTGGGGAAATGGCTCGCTTGTGCCTCAGAAATTTATATCCAACGTGGAGCTGTATTTTGTGGAAACGAGCAGAAGTGATTGCAAGAGCGTCTGGTTGATGTCGTGACTTCGTTCTGTTGCAAATAGCAACGTTTCATCTTTTCGCACTTAACAACCGCAGTTCCACACTCAAGAAGGCAGCTTTATAATGGGAGGCAGGGCATAGGCAGATTTAGAGAGAGCTGGTTTGATTTCATTTTGCCTTTTTTTTTTTTGGGGGCAGCATAAAAATGCAGGACTGAGCAATGTGTTTGCCTTTTTTTAAATAAATGTTTTATTAAGTTTTATAAGGGTGGGGAAAGGGTAAGGTCGGTATGGGTATTGGATGGGGTTGGGGAATGGGATTGGGATAGGGATAAATACAATAGTGGGGTTACCCCCAACAGAAATTCAACGTTTTAGCAAGCAGACTATTGTCTGGGTACAAATATTAAATAACAGTAGTTAATATAATACTAAACAGTTATAATAACTGATAATAACAATAATCATAAAAGTAAAGCTTAATCAATGAATATCATTCAACCTGTTAAATTTCACCATCCTTTCTCATTCTATCGTGTTGCTAACCATTGATGAAAATTTTCCCAAGTTTTGAAATAAACTGAATCTTCTTTCTCTTTAATCTCTAACGTTAATCTATCCATTTCTGCACATTCTAAGATTTTCGTGGTTATAATCTGGTCAGATGGTAAGTTTTCATTTTTCCAAAATTGGGCAAATACTATTCTCATGCTTGTCAATACGTGTAATATTAAATATTCATTCTCTTTTCCATAATTACGTCCTAATATTTCTGCGTTTGCCTTTTGACAGGTTTTATCTCTCGTTAAAATGTCTAACGGTTATGAAGACCACATGGCGGACGACTGCAGGGACGACATCGGCAGGACAAATTTAATTGTTAACTACCTTCCTCAGAACATGACCCAGGATGAGTTGCGGAGCCTGTTTAGCAGCATAGGGGAGGTGGAGTCTGCCAAGCTTATTCGCGACAAAGTGGCAGGTAAAACATTCCTCTTTGAATAAAACCTAGCTGAGCCCAAACTTTCTGTTGCTAAGCGAGACAGTTGTTAAGTGAATTCTGCCCTATTTTAAGACCTTTCTTGACGTGGTGGTTAAGTGAATCACTGCAGCGGTTAAGTTAGTAAGAGGGCAGGACAAGAAGCAACAGATGGAAACTGACCAAAGAGAGAAGCAACCTGAAACTAAGGAGAAACTTCCTGACAGTGAGGACAATTAATCGGTGGAACAGCTTGCCACCAGACGTTGTGGGCGTCCCATTGATTTTTAAGAAGAGACTGGATAGTCATTTGTCTGAGATGGTGTAGGTCAGACATGTCAAACACAAGGCCCGCAAAGTGGTTTCATGTGGCCTGCAAAGCCACCCTGGAAACAGGGAGGGAACGGCCCCCGCTGCCTTGGCCCTGGCCCAGGCTGGCTGGGAGCTAATGTACAATTTTGTGGTGGCCATCTTTGCTGAAACGCATTCAGTCTTAGCTCCAGGAGGCCGTCCGGAAACAGCCAGGAACCGGCCCCTGCTTTGTCGCCCCCGCCCCCTGGGTGCCTGCTGGGGAGGGGTCCCCCTTTGTGAGGAAGGAAGGAAGAAATGCCCCATGGCCTGGAAGGGGCCAGCACGTGGCCCTCACCCACTTCACCTGTCCGGCTTGATGGGCTCTGGGGGGGGGAGGGGTTTTGGCAGGCAGTGAGGCTCCTCGAGTGGACCCTGCCTTGGCTCTTGCCCCGGTCCCCCTCTTCTGCCAGAGACCCCCAGATCTGCCCCACTCCTGCCCAGGCCCCCATGGGCCCCCTTGACACGAACGATGTCGAGCTGGCCACGCCCACCCAGCAGGCCACACCCACTCCATCCACACCCACCCAGTAGGCCACCCCCACCCTGGCCACATTCTATTCTATTCTATTCCATTCCATTCCATTTCCTATTCTATTCCATTTCCTATTCTATTGTAATCCATATTCTATTCTATTCTATTTTCCATTCTATTCTATTCTATTCTATTTTCCACTCTATTCTATTCTGTTCTATTCTATTCTGTTCTGTGATTCTATTCTATTCTATTCTATTCTATTCTATTCTATTCTATTCTATATTCCATTCTATTCTATATTCCATTCTATTTTCTATTCTATTCTATTCCATTTCCTATTCTATTCTATTCTATTTTCCACTCTATTCTATTCTATTCTATTCTATTCTATATTCTATTCTATTCTATTCTATTCTATAATCTATTCTATTCTACATGGTTAAATGAATCTGGCTTCCCCATTGACTTTATCATGTGGCAAAAGGGGAATTACATGATCCTGGACCACTGCAACCATCATAAATATGAGTCAATTGCCAAGCATCTGAATTTTGATCATATGACTATGGGCATAGTTGTAAGTGTGAAAAATGGTCATAAGCCACTTTTTTCAGTGCTGTTGTAACTTTGAACGGCCACTAAATAAACTTGTGAGTCAAGGACGGTCTGCAGTGATATACTGAACTCTTGCTTGTCAATGAGACAGGAGAACAAATTTTTTTTGGGGGGGGGGGCTAAGGAAAAAACAGAGTTTTGTTCCTCTTGATGAAAAACCCCGGTTCAGCAGTTAATGATGTGTCTGTCTTACCCATCAATTAGGGTTAGCTCTGAGATGTGTGTGGCTCAAAGTTAATGCGTTCGGTATGCCATATCACGCCTCCTGATTTCTGACACAGTTGTGAAGAGTGGATCTGACCGTTCAGAGGTTTTTTTTTAAGCTCCAGAAACAGTGGTGCCAGTGCCTGGTATCTTAAGTCACAGCGACTGCTACTGAGTGGCAGCCCACTGTTAGTAACTTTCAAGAAATAATGGTTGGAAACTGATCAAGGAGAGAAGCAACCTGGAATTAAGGAGAAACTTCATGACAGTGAGGACAATTAACCAGTGGAACTCCTTGCCTCCAGAAGCTGTGAATGCTCCAACACTGGAAGTTTTTAAGAAGAGACTGGACAGCCATTTGTCTGAAATGGTCTAGGCCAGTGATGGCGAACCTTTTAGAGACCGAGTGCCCAAAAACTGGCCCTGCTCCCGCTCTGCCCTCCCATCCCCTGCCCCACCTGCCCACAGGACCACTCCCTGCCTCCAGGGCCTGCCGCAGATCACCCAGGCAGCCCAGCAGCACTATGGCGGCCATGCCCTCTGCCCGCGCCCTGCAGCATCAACTGCATGATGGGATGTGAGGGCGGAGTCTTGTCTACGCTGCCTAAGAACATAAGGAGAGCCCTGCTGAATCAGGCCAAAGCCCATCGAGTCCAGCATTCTGTGTCACACAGTGGCCCACCAATTGTGCATGGGGATCTTGAGCAGAAAGAGAAGGCAAAACCCTCCCTTTCCCTTGACCCCCAACCAATGGGACTCAAGGGAATCCTGCCTGCCTCAACCAACATAGAGGCGGCACATGGACATCCATTTTAATAGCCACCGATACACTTGGCATCCATGAATCTATCTAGCCCTGCCTTGAAGCTGTCAAGGCTGACAGCTGTCACGACCTCTTCTGGAAGTGAATTCCATAAATCAATGACCCTCTGGGTGAAGAAATATTTCCCTTTATTTGTCCTCACTTTCTTAGCTATGAGCTTTAGGGAGTGCCCCCTTGTCCTGGTATTGTGTGATAGAGAAAAGAATTTTTCTCTATCCACCTTTTCTATCCCATGCATGATTTTATACACTTCGATCAAGTCACCCCTTAAACGCCATCTTTCAAGGCTGAAGAGACCAAGGCGTTGCAATCTGGTTTCATAAGGGAGGCGCTCCATTTCCTTGATCATTCTTGTTGCCCTTTTTTGCACCTTTTCCAGTTCCATTATATCCTTCTTGAGGTGCGGTGGCCTGTCTGCCATGTCCTTGGCTGCACTGCTCTGTCTCCTCCAGGGGGGCTGCTGGTGAGGAGGGGGGTCGTGGGAGGAGGCGAGGTTGGGGCAACAGCACGTGTGCCCACAGAGAGGGCTCTGAGTGCTGCTTCTGATACGCATGCCATAGGTTCGCCACCACTGGTATAGGCTCTCCTGCTTGAGCACGGGGCTGGATTAGAACGGGGGTCCCCAACCCCCGGGCTGTGGACCGGTACCGGGCCACTGCATGCCAGAAACAGGTCCGCACAAACAAGTGAAGCCGCATCCGTGGGATGCAGGCAGCACGTGAAACCACGGGAAAACCTCTCTCCATGGGACCGGTCCTTGGCGCCCAAAAGGATGGGGGCCCCTGGACTGGAAGACCTGCAAGGTCCCTTCCACCTCTATTCTGATGGATGGATTGAGAAGTTTGTGCTTATCAGTAGAAAGAACTTTTCTGAAGTGGGATTAAAATCGTGCTGTAATCTACTTGAGCTTTAATAATATAATAATAATAATAATGATGATGATGATAAAGTTGGAAGGGACCTTGGAGGTCATTTAATCCAACCCCCTGCTCAGGCAGGAAACCCTAGACCATTTCGGACAAATGGCTGTCCAGTCTCTTCTTAAAAGCTTCCACTGTTGGAGCATTCACCGCTTCTGGAGGCAGGTTGTCCCACTGGTTAATTGTTCTAACTGTCAGGAAGTTTCTCCTTAGTTCCAGGTTGCTTCTCTCCTTGGTGAGTTTTTCCATCCGTTGCTTCTTCTTCTGCCTTCAGGCGCTTTGGAGAACAGCTTGACTCCCTCTTCTTTGGGGCAGCCCCTGAGATACTGGAAGACTGCTATCATGTCCCCCCTCGTCCTTCTCTTTGTTAAACTAGACATCCCCAATTCCACCAACCAGTTTTTATGTTTTAGCCTCCAGTCCCCTAATCCTTTTTGTTAATAATAATGATAAAGTTGGAAGGGACCTTGGAGGTCATCTAGTCCAACCCCCTGCTCAGGCAGGAAACCCTATAGCATTTCAGACAAATGGCTGTCCAGTCTCTTCTTAAAAACCTCCAGTGTTGATGCATTCACCGCTTCTGGAGGCAGGTTCTTCCACTGGTTAATTGTTCTAACTGTCAGGAAGTTTCTCCTTAGTTCTAGGTTGCTTCTCTCCTTGATGAGTTTCCACCCGTTGCTTCTTGTCCTGCTTTCTTCAGGCGCCTTGGAGAATAGCTTGACTTTGATGGGCCTTGAAAGAAACTTTTCCCCCCTTTGCAATTCCCAGTGCACTGGTGGATTTAGCCTCCTCCCGCCATTATAGAGCTCCCTGTGGAAGCAGAAGCTTCTGAAATAGTGTCAGATTCGTTACTGTGTCCTAATCTTCAGAGTGAAAATGTCACCCTATCTGAGGGGTCCTTGGTGCTCTCTGAGCTTGGTAAATGGCCGTGGAGATGCTCAGTCCCCCCCTCCCCCCCGGCTCCTGGTTGTCGGAAAGATGCCTTTTTTTTTTCCCAGGAGGCAACTGGACTTTCTTGTTTTCCTTTGAAGATGTTTCGCTTCTCCTCCCAGAAGCTTCTTCGGCTCTGAACTGAAGAAGCTTGTTGGATGAGAAGCGGAAGGTTTGTCGTCAAAAACAAGCAAACAAACAAAAAACCACCAAAGTCCAGTTGCCTCCTGAAAAAGCACCTCTGAGCTTGGTAATTTTCTTGCAGAAGTTTCGTTACTCAAACTAGGTAACATGCTACTAACAGTGGCACTGATGGTGTTCCCTAGTTGGATCATGAAACGTCTGCAAAAAACAAAACAAAACACCCAGTTCAGAGAGGACCAAGGTCCGCACAGTTTCCCTCCATCTCTATCACCAGTCCTCCTCCTCTTCCTCCTCTCCCATTCTCTTCTAGCACTGATGATGTTCCCTAGTTGGGTCATGAAACGTCTGCAAGGAAACCACCCAGTTCAGAGAGCATCAAGGACCCCACAGTTTTCCTCCTTTTCTATCACCAATCTTCCTCCTCCTCCACCCCCTCCTCCTCCTCCATCTCCATCTCCATTCCCATTCTCTTCTAGCACTGATGATGTTACCTAGTTATGTAATGAAACATCTGCAAGAAAACAGCCAAACTCAGAGTGTACCAGGGACCCCACAGTCGTCGTCCTCCTCCTCCTCCTCCAATCCCATTCTCTTCTAGCACTGATGATGTTCCCTAGTTGGGTCATGAATCGTCTGCAAGGAAACCACCCAGCCCAGAGAGCATTTCAACCCTGAGCTACCCTTATTTTCCTTCATTGGCAGCCATGTACGCTTCATATTTGCACTTTCCTTTTGTTTTGAAATGTGAAATTTTCATACCAGAGAATGATGGAAGAGGTTGGTTGTTGTTGTTGCTGCCTCTCTGAAAAGAATGAAAGAGACGGTTTTTTTTCCCTCCAGGACACAGCTTGGGTTACGGTTTTGTGAACTACGTGACCGCAAAAGATGCTGAAAGAGCAATCAACACACTGAACGGCCTGAGACTTCAGTCCAAAACGATCAAGGTAAAAACAGTCTATCATGGTGGCTAGAACTGGCTACCTTAACAGGGCTTGTTCCTCCTCCCCAGAACTTTCCCTCGGCTTGGTGATTGCACCCTCCTTCTGCCCGGTCCACAGTGGACGCGCTCAGCTCCACCTGCCCCCCCCTGTTCCCCTGCAGACCCACTTCTTTCCTCCTGGAGGTTGCTGGACCTCTCCCCCCTGGGGCAGGAACAGAGAAGGGGGCCTCCTCTGTTAATGGGACTTCAATACAAAGAGATATATTAAGGCCAGAGTTGCATCCATCAGATAAAGGAGGAGGAGGGTGGTGGTGATGGTGATGAAGGAGAGAACATTCCTGGTCCTGGCTCTTTAGTGAACTCTGTGCCTGTAAGAAGAAATGGCTCTCCTTCCATGGTAGTTGGGGCCTGCATCAGATTATTTTTATTTTTTTTTAAAAAAATACGGGTTGCAGCCTGACTAGTTAAGATATCTTAGTAATGGGTTTGTCCAGCTTTCCTCAACTGACACATTTCAGATGTCCCCTCCCTCCCTCCCTCCCTCCCTTTCTTCTTTCCTCCCTCCCTTCTTTCCTCCCTTCATTCCCCCTCCCTCCCTCCCTTCCTGTCTCCCTTTCTGTCTCTCTTCCTTCTTTCCTCCCTTCATTCCCCCTTCCTTTGTTTCTCCCTCCCTTTCCCTCCCTCCCTCCTTCCTTCTCCCTCCCTCCCTCCCTCCCTCCCTCCCTCCCTCCCTCCCTTCCTTCCTTCCTTCAGTATAATGCTCAGCCCAGGTTCCCCTCCGGCTCCTGGGTGAGGGTGCCAGGCCCTCCGCTGGAGAAGCGGGAAGGAGGCGGCCTCCGGTCTGAGCGACCCAGCTGCCCTGGCTTTGCCACGGGGATCCTCTGGCCGCCTGCCACACCCCTGTGAATGAGCTCCTTGTCCCCTTCAAAGCTGGCATTCTTCAGCTTTGGAAAGCCCGACTGGGGACGGTAACATTCGGATGCTTCGTGGGTTGCAGGTTTGTGAGTAAGCTGTCCTTGCAGATGGCTGGCCTTTTGCCTCTCTGCTTAGCGCCTCTTTCCCCGGGCTTCGGCCTCTCCCCGTAGCATCCTGTCAGCTGGAAAAGTTGTGAATTGCTTAGAGGCTGGCATGGTACGTGGTTCCAGCAGGTGCCAGCTTCTTCCCGCGCCCTGCCAAAGCCCGTTTTTGCTCCGCCAAGTAATTGCACGTGAAAGAGAAGCTGCTTTTTCTGTCTTCGGTATGTTTTGCCTGCTGGCGGTTTTGGCAAAACAATTTTTATTTGCTAAGGAAAGGACAACAGACATGACTTTTTTCACCACCCCTCCTGATAAAAAAAATTAGGATTCAAAAGAAGCAAGTAAAAGCACAAAAACCTCAGCCCAATTTTTTTGGTCTCCCTGCCTCATTTGTTGCAGTTGCTTTGATCGTCTATGGCCGGGGGGGGGTAGGCAACCTTGGCTCTTTGATGACTTGTGGACTCCAACTCCCAGAATTCCTGAGCCAGCTATGTGAAAAAAGTGAAAAGTTGAGGTTTGATGTTACCTCTTCTACTGCTGCACCAAAGGGAGCCAAAAGTCAACACCCTTTCTTTCTTTTTCCTTTCTTCTCTACACTTTTCTCTTCCCTTTTTCCCTCCCTTATTTTTCCTATTACCGTATTTTTCCGTGTATAAGATGCTACTTCTTCCCGCAAACACCCCCTCCAAAAAGCAGCTGCGTCTTATACGCGGAAAACCGCAGCCCAGGGCTATGCTGGCTCAGGAATTCTGGGAGTTGAAGTCCACAAGTCATAAAAGAGCCGAGGCTGCCTACCCCTGGACTATACTGTTGCTTACCCCCATCCAGGGCTTTTCAACCTTTTCACCCACTGTGCCACTTTTAGGATATGGCAACATCCAAGGACCACCAGTCGCCTAGCAAGGGGTCAAAAACTTGATGAACCCCCCCAAAAAGGAAAAAGGGATAAAGTACAGGTAGTCCTCGACTTACAGCAGTTCGCCTAGTGACCGTTTGAAGTTACAATGGCACTGAAAAAAGCCCCGCCCCCAAGCCACAGCCGAGCAAGACGCCTGCCTGCCTGCCCAATGGCGCTCTTCTTCCTGTCCGAGGTTTTCATTGTTGTGAGCGTTTCTGTTGGGGATTGGCAGCGGGGGTGAGGTGGGGGGTGTTTGGTTTTTATTCCCCCCCCCGTCTACTTGGTGGTTGCCGCAGGTTTTGGTCGCTTCACATGACCTTGGGACATTGTGACCGTCATAAATAGGAATCAGTTGCCAAGCATCTGAATGTAAATCACAAGACCCTGGAGAGGCTGCAACATTCCAGCTGATTGGTGCTTCTTCTGGGCTCAGCAGAAGCGCCAGGATCAGCGCTGCTTTCCAGCTGATTGGTGCTTCTGGGCTCAGCAGAAGCGCCAGGATCAGCGCCGAGCTCCAGCTGAAGCCTGGTGCTGATCCTGGTGCTTCCGCTGAGCCCTGACAGTCCCGAAGAAGCGCCGATCAGCTGGATCCTGGAGCTTCTGCTGAGCCCTGACAGCCCTGCAGCTCCAGCCGTCTCTCGCTCAGGCTTGTGCGCTGCTGCCACCGGTTCAGCTCATTCCCCTCCCCGCTACCACTTTTCTAGGATGGTTGCGTACCCCCTGCCAGGTGCCCATGGACCACAGGTGGTACCCGTGCCACTGGCTGAAAAGCCTTGATCCAGATCACAGTGGTCTGAAAAGTGCCTTTTCCAAAAGGGCAACTGGACTGGTTTTTCCCTTGAGGAGGAAGACGAAGTTTCGCTTCTCATCCAAGAAGCTTCATCAGTTCTGACTGGGTGGCGGCGGTGATGGATGGAAGGAGTTAATTCTGACGTTGGTGAAGAACTGACAAAGCTTCTTGGACGAGAAGCGGAACGTCGTCTTCCTCCTCAACGGGGCATGGGGGGGGAACCCCAGTCCAGTTGCCCTTTTGAAAAAGCACCTTTTGAGACAGCTACTCTGGCCGTTTATTGGCCTGAAATAATGATTTGCAGGTGTGACCAGGTAACGTTTATTAAATCCCAGAAATTTCTTTAGGTCTTCTAGCTGTGTGGATTCACATGCGTTTTTCCCACTTTTTTTTTTTTTTTGTCAAAAGGTGTCGTATGCTCGCCCAAGCTCCGAGGTGATTAAGGATGCCAACCTATACATAAGTGGACTGCCACGGACCATGACACAGAAAGATGTGGAAGACATGTTTTCACGGTTTGGACGCATTATCAACTCGCGTGTGCTGGTGGATCAGACTACAGGTGCATGAGACGTTAGCAGCGCAGTTATTTATTATTATTATTTATTAAACTTATATGCCGCCCTTCTCCCAAGACTCAGGGTGGCTCACAACAAGAATACAAGTACAAAAAACATAACATAAAACAATTAAAATTACTAATTTACAGTATAAAAACTAGGTAATTTATTTCACTCATACCACACACAGTCACAGTCAAAGGCCCAGGGGCAGAATGCCGTTCACACGCCCCAAACCTGTCGGCATAGATGTGTCTTCAGCACTTTCCAGAAAGCTAGGAGGGAGGAGGCAGTACGAACCTCTGAGGGAAGCTGGTTCCAGAGGGCTGGGGCAGCAACGGAGAAGGCCCTTGACCTAGGCCCCGCCAGATGGCATTGCCTAACAGACGGGACCCGTAGGAGGCCAACCCTATGCGCCCTGACCGGTCGCTGGGATTCATGGGGCAGAAGAGGGTCCCGCAAGTATCCTGGCCCATTGCCATAAAGGCCTTTATAGGTCATAACCAACACTTTGAATTGTGTTCGGAGACCAATTGGCAGCCAGTGCAGCTCACGGAGAGCTGGAGTGATATGAGCATGTCTTGGTAGACCCAAGATGGCTCGCGCGGCCGCATTCTGGACTACTTGCAGTCTCTGGACATTCTTCAAAGGTTGCCCACCCAGTTGGCTGCCTGCTGATCTACCTCAGAAATGGTCCCCCGGGTGGTCATCCAAAGCAGAGTCTGTCTCCACCTTGGGCCATTTTGAGAGGGATGGGCTTCAACTCCCAGAATTTCCCCAGCTAGGGGACTTCAGGGAGTTTGAAGACCACCCCTCTTACATCGGCCAAGTTTGAGAAACACTGATTGAAGGCAAACCTGTCGGGAACAATTTCCCCCTGTTTTGAATACCATTTGGGTACCTAGTAAGTTGCATTCTTTTTGCTTCTCATCCGAGAAGCTTCTTCAGTTCTGACTGGATGGTGGGGAAGGACAGGATTTATACTCCTTGCAGACCGCTGGTCATCTGCCTCCTGTTAGAGATTTGTTGAGGCCACGTGGAGGTTTACCGGTGTCCTCAGGGTCACCTGAGCGGTGCAAATGGGCGTGGAGACTTCTGGGGTCCTCTGAGCACATCATCTACCTCCAGTCTACAACAGAGTCCCCATAGCAGTTCCAAGGAGGCTCCACACCCACTTGCAACACTCAGGTGACCCTGAGGACACAGACAAGCCTCCAAGCGGCCTCAACGACTCTCTGAAAGGAGGCAAATGACCAGCTGTCTGGAAGGAGTATAAATCCTTCCCTTCCCCAGCATCCAGTCAGAGCCGAAGAAGCTTCTGGGATGAGAGGTGAAATGTCTTCAAAGAAAAACAAGGAAGTCCAGTTGCCTCCTGAAAAAGCACCTTTGGATATAATAATAATAATAATAGTAATAATGATAATGATAATAATGATGATAATAATAATGATGATGATGATGTCAATTGCAAAAGGCGGCCTTACTAGGAACTGCTTCCATCCTGCGACGAGATCTGTAACATCATCAAACATCCACATCTGCCAGGTCCTGGTTAAGGACTCGATAGGTAGACAAAAATGCCAAATCCAGTCTGAACGTCTGGCTGACTGTGCGATGATCAATAATAATAATGAAGTTGGAAGGGACTACATGGCATCGGACCAGGTTACTTACGGGACCGTCTGCTGCCCCATGAAACCCAGCGACCGGTTAGGGCCCACAGAGTCGGCCTTCTCCGGGTCCCGTCAGCCAGACAGTGTCGCCTGGCAGGGCCTAGGGGAAGAGCCTTCTCTGTTGCGGCCCCGGCCCTCTGGAACCAACTTCCCCCAGAGATCCGTGTCGCCCCCACCCTCTCCGCCTTTCGTAAATTACTTAAAACACACCTCTGCCGGCAGGCCTGGGGCAGCTAACACCTTGCCCCTAGCCAGTGTATGTTTGTTTGCATGTCTGTCTTGGATGATTGTTTTTTTAATTAAGGGGTTTTTATAAAGTATTTTAATGTCAGATTTCTATCTATGTTGTGAGCCGCCCTGAGTTCCTGGAATAGGGCGGCATCGAAATCCAATTAATAAATAATAATAATAATAATAAATAAATAGTCCCACCCCCTGCTCGGGCAGGAAAGCCTCTGCCGTTTCAGGCAAGTGGCCTTCCAGTCTCTTAAGAGCCTCCAGGGTGGGGGCATCCGCCGCTTCTGGAGGCAGGTGGTTCCGTTTAATCTTAAGCCTTACCAGCCCAACAATGTTGGGCCTTCTACTCTCCTGAGCCGGAAGCCAAGCTAACTTTGTCCCTGACTTCTGAAGTCCCCCGGTGGCCCCGTGGCGGGTCTGGAGGGCTTCCCACTTCCCTGGTAAAGCACGCAGCCGTGGGTGTGGGTCCAGTCTGGGCCAGGCAGAAAGCGGCTGGGAGCCAACGAGAGCCGCCCTGATCCTTCATTATTGTTATTGTTATTGTTATTGTTTTTCTTTCTCATGTGACTTTCAGGCTTATCCCGAGGGGTTGCCTTCATCCGGTTTGACAAAAGATCAGAAGCGGAGGAAGCGATTTCAAACTTCAACGGCCACAAGCCGCCGGGCTCCTCTGAACCCATCACGGTGAAGTTTGCCGCCAACCCCAACCAGAATAAAAACGTGGCTCTCCTGTCCCAGCTCTACCACTCCCCAGCTAGACGGTTTGGGGGGCCTGTCCATCACCAGGCCCAGAGATTCAGGTAGGTTAGGAAGAACGAAATGAATCAAAGAGGTCTGTGACTGTCTTCCCTCTCTCCCTCCCTCCCTCTCTCCCTCTCCCTCTCTTTCTCTTTCTCTCTCTCTCTCTCCGCTTCTTCTGCTTTCTCTCTCTCTTCTCTCTCTCTCTCTCTCTCTCTTTTTTTTTTTTCCTGAAAAAGTCATTGCTGTTCATTCTCAAGACACAGCACCGAGTCTTCCAATAGGTAGCTCAGTGGAAGGGGAAGAGAAGCAGCCCTGGATTACACTCAGTGTTACCCATTCCACACTATTAAGGCTAACTCCGTGTGAAGAGTTTGTGTTCCGATGACTGACCTGCAAAAGCCACGTTTTGAGGGAGGGGATGCTGCTGGTTGTCCCCCCACCCCACCCCACCCCTCCCACCCGTCACCCAGCCCCAATCACCCGATGGGTTAGTTTAATTAGCAGGGCGTCCTGTTGTTAATTCCACCGCAGCGCCTACCTAGGCTCTGCCAGAGACTAGCCTGGAAGGGGTCGCAATAGCAGTCTTTATGTAAGTGTGTATTTAGTGATTTCTGCTTTTTACTTTAACCAACTCTCTCCCGATATTTCTTGACAGTTCACGTGGAACCCATCAGCTCGGCCCCAATTGCACCTCCAACTTCTTCCATTAGACTTTTTAAGTGCATTCTGTATAATTTTAGAGAGCTCTTGAAACAGTTTTCTTTCATACTTTAATGGCAGTGGAGTGTTTTTGACCCCAAATGAATATGTAACCCCTGATCCCCCCACAAAAGTATGTCAGTAATCATTGTGAATGTCCATTTCTGTTCTTATTTTTTTTTCTTTTTATCTTCTGTTCTCTCAAGATTATTTTTTACTCTTCTCACTTTCTCTTTCTCTCTCTCTCTCTCTGTCTCTTTCTTTCTCTCTCTCTCTCTTTCCTAATAGAGTTTCATTTAAATAGAATTAAAAGCCCTCCAGATCCTCTTTCCCCTATTAATAAAGATTGAAAATTTGTCTGTCTGATCTGATGCTTCGTAACAGTGTGGTAAAATACAAGATTTTTTTTTAAAATTTCTGGAAAAAAATGGTGACACATGGTATTCATTGCCAAAAATTGGTTTTTCGAATTGCCTGAGTCCAGCACTAAAAAACCCTCTCTCTTCCCCCAGTCTAAAATAGCCAGAGCAAATACTAAGGGGTTCCTGTTATTGTTTATTTTTTATTTTAAAAAAATACCCCTTCTTACACTGCTTTTCTGACTAAAAATAATTGCTTCAAGTGGTTTATAGAGCTAGAAAACTACAAATTATAAACTAGTGAAAGCCACGCCATAGTTCAGGAAGAAACCAAACCGAAAACGATTAAATTAGACCCAGATGTCATTCACGTTAAAGCCACCAAAACCAACCTCAGGTTTTCACAGCTGTTACTTGACTGACTGTATTTGCAGGGAGTAAGATGCAGTGGTTATCTGTGGTCTTAGAGTCTGAAAGCCAGAATTTGTACTTTTGCCTTTGTGGGCAAGTGTCCAAAGAAGAGCCCCCAAAGGTCTGGGCAACAAACTCTTCTATGTGTGTAAAACTTACCTGTGTGATTTTATTAGAAAGTAAAAGAGCACAATTACTAAATGAAAAGCACACAGCCTTGGCACTTGAGTCTCCCTCCTGTTCTTCTCCCTCTCTTCGCCATTATTTGACAAGACACAATAATTGTAATTTAAACCAAGCATGTCACAGAGTTGTTTACAAATTTATTTCCTTCCTTCCTTCCTTCCTTCCTTCCTTCCTTCCTTCCTTCCTTCCTTCCTTCCTTCCTTCCTTCCTTCCTTCCTTCCTTCCTTCCTTCCTTCCTTCCTTCCTTCCTTCCTTCCTTCCTTCCTTCCTTCCTTCCTTCCTTCCTTCCTTCCTTCCTCTTTTAAACAAACTTTCAGCTTACAGCCCAGTCTTTCTATTTCCCCCCCACGCCTTTTTTTTAACCCAAGAGGGAGAAGCTGCCTAGCTGGCACAGAAATGCACAGAGGAGGAGAATGTTTTAAAACAGGCTGAATTAATCGTCTTTCAAGAGTCATTTCGATCTTAAGAATAGAAATGGAGAGATGTGTAAATCGTTATTTGCATGCCCCTACTGGATAATCAGTCCTTCTGAACTCAGTTCCGAATAAAAAAAAATAATAGGGAATTTGGAAGCATGCATGACAGTTTGTTAAAAGTGTGTATGTTCTCAAATCATCCTTTTTTTTATAGCTGCAAAACAACAACAAAAACCCCAAACTTTAAGACCCCCCTCCACCCGCCCAGCATGCAGTTTTGCAGAGATATTTTAAAAATTGCCCTGCAAATGCCAACATTTTATCCCTAAATTCTCCAGCTTGATAGCAGTTAGAGCAAGAACGCCCACAATATTTAGGGTGTTCTTTCCAAATGGAAAGCCAGATGGACATGAAAGTATTACTGATTGCTCCTACATGCTTCTCATGTTAATTACAGATCAGTTTGAGAAGTTGTTTATTACCCGTTTCAATCTTCCAAACCAGTGCCGCATTTTGACTGATGAGCTGCTTAAATTGATGTGGCATTTCTCCTTTCTCGAGAAGGCTGGACGAAGGGATGGTCCTGGCTTTTGTCTCCCTCTCGCTCATTAGCCAGAACCGTGGCTCGCTCTTTCCTGGATAGTGCAGGAAGGGATGATTAGCAGTGGCTCAGGCAAGCTACTTCTGTTTTTGTCCTTTCTAAAGTAACCTTTTAAAAAAGATTTCTAGCAGCCTCTCCCCACTCCACTCACGTAGAATCACCCTTTAGCTCCGTGTTTCTCAACCTTGACCATTTTAAGGCATCTGGACTTCAACTCCCAGAACTCCACAGCCAGCAACGCTGGCTGTGGAGTTCTGGGAGTTGAAGTCCAGATGCCTTAAAATGGTCAAGGTTGAGAAACACTGCTTTAGCTGGAGACGCTTGGTCTCTTGAGGGATGGTCAGGTGTCCATGCAGATGGGCAGCTAGAAAGTCCAGCCTCAAACCCTGAAAGTGGCAAGTCTCCCCAGGACCGAAGGGTTTACCAGGAATGGAGAATTCCCCTTCTGCTGGGCCAGACTGGGATGGAGAAAGGGGGCAAATATAAACTGGTCAGTCTGCAGGCTGAACCAGGATCTTAAATTTCCTCAGTAAAAACCTCCCCCAGGACACAAATAGGACCAGCATCTCTTTTTTTCCTCTCTTAAAAAAATGCAAACCCCAGCAACTTTTTCGTTTGCTAATCCTTAACTGTTGCTTAATACCGTCCATCGTAAAGTCACTAATAACCATATTTTCCTAAATCCCTCAGTGGAATGAGAATAATAAGCTGAGGATTAGTTAAGCACCCTCTCTAATGGATTCCTCCTGCTGACCATAATCAAGCCAGTAACAATTAGAGCTTTAATTTTAAATGCCCATCAGCAGGCACTTAATGTGTAGCTCGTAGTTTGTTTTTTTAATGTAAAACAGATCAGTAGTTAGTTCGTCCCTTAAAGGCATAATAACAGTAGTTAATTTTCTATTGAGAAATTTTATTTGAAACGTGTTATTTACAAATCACATAGCAAAAGCTCTGGTGCTTGTTTCATTTAGCATAACCCCCCCCCCCTTTAAGTCCTGTTCATATACTCTTCCATGCCTCTTCTCCTGATTTTACATGGATAGTCATCCTTTTCATTCACCAGGCTGTGCATTTGTAAACTCCATCCATATCATGAAAACGGCCGTCTTTTAATTTACTGCTTTTCTGGTTTTGGGTTTCCTATTCCACTCTAATGTGCTTTTTTTTTTTCCTTCCTGTTTCGTTTTGATTACTTTTCAAGTCTCCTCACTCATTTTCATGCAACCTTAACTGTAAACTCCTTCTAGAGATTTCCTTTCCAGTGGAAAACCTTGCATGTCTTTTTTTTAAAAAAAGTTGCCAGTCTCCTGAAGTGGGTGGCACCAGGAGGGGTTTATTTGAGGATTCTTTGTCGTAGAATTCTTGTCACTTGTTAAATAAATAATGTTCTTCTATCTGCCTGTACTCGGCCTCTTCCGTGTAAGGTGAGAATACCCCTGCCCACCAAGTTAAGCGACTTAAGGATATTTTTTTGGGGGGGGGGGTTAGGATTGCCTCTTAACCTGTGCCAAACTGGGGCACGTTAATGTGGTTTTTCAAGGATCCCGAACGATCTGTGGGATAGAGTTTTTCAGCCTTTCAGCCTTAAGATGGATGGACTTCCAACTCCGACATACCCGCTGGAGAATTCTGGGAGTTGAAGCCCACCCACCTTTAAAGTTGCTGAGATAGAGAAAGTGTGGGGGGCGGGGTCAGCTTTTGGGGGTGTGTGTCTAGCTTGAAAGCCTCCCCGAGCTGGCTGAATTGGGGAAGAATGTATGTGGGGATTCCCCTCCCCGTCCCCGGGACCCCCAGTCTTAGGGAGTCCACACGGCCATCTCTCGCCCCTCGTTCCGCTAAGAACAATCCGCTGCTGTCGGTGTCCCTAAAAGCCAAGATTAAATAGGACATGGAAGATAGGTCACCGGGGAGAGAGAGAGAGAGAGACAGAGAGGAGGGAGGGAGGGAGAGGAGAAGGAAAATGAATCCACGCTGCCTCCTTTTGCCATTTTCCAGACCACGCGTGGGAAAACGGACTTGACTCCCAAAGGAAGGATCTTATTATTATAGAGGGTCACCTGGCGTGGGCCCGCTGCTCCTTGAGTGACAGTTTGGGTTGGGCAATTAAATAATGCTGATGCCTCTCCAAGGCAGCCGGTAGATTCCCCCCCCCCGTGAAAAATCGAGCATTGTGGAGTTCCTGCCCCCCCTCTGGTTTTTGCTTCATCAACGAGGCATTATTTTGTCCGTCAGAAAAGCAGTCTCTTTCTTACCTTAACAGAAGCTTCCCCACCCCCCCCACCCCCCCAAACCTTCCCAGGTCTCTCGAGTTTGAGATTCTGCCCCGGTTGCAGTCATCTTGACACGTGCCAGGGGGGAGAGAGAGAGAGAGAGAGAGAGAGAGTGTGTGTGATACCTCATCCTCCTAGATCAGTGGGAGAGAGAAATGATGAATCTCGGGGTGGGGTGGGGTGGGGAGAGAATCCTTTTTCTGGATGGCCCACGCAGCATCCTCCTTGGGTGGTGAGGATTGGGTGGGAGATCAATGGAATATTTCTGGGGATGGGGAGTTGGGAACGAAGGAGGACACCCCAGCCCCCAATGCCTGGTCTGCCAGCCTTTCTGCCCACTTGCCACTTCAAAGGGGAAAGGTCCGAGAGGTCGCCTGCCTCCTCTCCCCCCCCCCACCCAGGCCACACAGTGATTGCCAGGCCAAGGCCCCGGAGGGAGCGAAGGTCACCGTGCCCTCGCTCCGTGCTCCTGGCACCGAGGATCTGCATGCAGGAGGCCTGGTCTCCAGCTAGGGCCCTGGAAAGGAAGAGGCCTGGCTGAGGTGGGCAGGGACAGCTGATCCTGTCCTTTGTGCACTTCACGAGGCGGGAGAGATTCCGCGTGGCTCCTCTTCCGCCTTCACAGACTCTTTAAGGAGATAGCCTGGCTGGTGGGTGGCGGGTAGAAGCAGCAGCAGCAGCAGAGGAGAAATGGATGGCACCAGGGAGGCTGACCTAATAACGTGGGCACACGCTTCCGTGGCGTAGAGCCCACTTTGCCAGGTGGCGGGAGGGCTGGTGTCGTGACCTTGACTGTCCCTTAAAGCAGAGTGAGGGACTTGTAGATGATGTTGGACCCCAACTTCCATTGCTTTGTTTGGGATTTTATTTGGGGGGGGGGATAATTTGTTTTGTTTTCCACACCCGATAGGAATTGGGGTTAAGCAGCATCTACCTCACTTTTTCGCTCCTGATCTAGATAATGGAGAGGAAACAGCCTCTGCAGATGTGGTCTTGGTTGTAAAGAAGTGACCTGCAGATTTAATACTATGTACTATGAAAGAAAGCGCCCCCCTCCCCCCCGGAAAGAGTGGTGGGATTCTTTGGTGGCGCCCTTCCATACTACTCCTATTAAATGAGCGCAACGTAGCCAGAAAGCAAAAATCAGCAGCGTGTCCTGCCTTGTGGGGAGGTTGAGACTCAAACCCACAACCGCTGCTGATTTTCTCTCTCTCTCTCCCGGCTTTCTGACCACAGCCTGCCTCTACTTTCCTCTCCTTGCTCCCCCTTCTCTCCTCCCCCCCATTTTTGTGTTCTTCAGCAAATGGGAGGGGGGACAGTGCTTCTTCACACATCTGGTGAAGTGGGACCTAGCCTGGGAAGGTTGACCCCATCGTTGGTTCGTGCCCCCCCACACCTCCCCCCCAAAAGGTGCCTTGCTGTCTTTTAACTATCCGCTCTGCCCCCACGGCAGGAAAGACGAGAGACGCCCTGCTCCGTGGACCCTGTTCAGATGACGCCCCCCGCCCGCCCCCGTGGTTTTTTTTTAATCTGGGACCCCTGTTGAGTTTTTTGCTTGATTGAACTGAACTTTTTTTTGTTTTGTTTTGTTTTGTTTACATGAACTGTTGTGTGCTTTTTATTTGCTAGGTTCTCTCCTATGGGTGTAGATCACATGAGTGGGCTTTCTGGTGTAAATGTCCCAGGAAACTCTTCGGGCTGGTGTATCTTCATCTACAACCTTGGCCAAGATGCCGATGAGGGAATCCTCTGGCAGATGTTTGGCCCCTTTGGCGCGGTGACTAATGTGAAAGTCATCCGCGACTTCAACACCAACAAGTGTAAAGGCTTTGGCTTTGTGACAATGACAAACTATGAAGAAGCCGCCATGGCCATAGCGAGTCTTAACGGCTACCGGCTGGGGGACAAACTCTTGCAGGTTTCCTTCAAAACCAACAAGTCCCACAAATAACTTCTTCGCTCGTGGCTTCTCCTCCTCCTCCTCCTCCTCCTCCCCCCTCCTCCTCCTCCTCTTCCTCTTCCTCATTTTTTTTTGTATGGAATAGATAATTGAGTGACGAAAAAGTTTGAACCTTTTTTGTTTTTTGTTTTGGTTGTTTTCGTTAGTGTACAATTCATTTTCTTTTTTTCCCCCTTTTGGGCGCGCCAATTTTCACAAAAAAGTTGTTTGTCTTTAGTCTAAATGAAAAGTGGAGAAGGGGTTTTATACTCTGGGATGTCACCAACATGGTTCAAATGTTTTGGGTTTTTAAAAGTCCCATAATGGTTCTACTTTTTTTTTTTTTTGGTTTCTTTTAAAGTAGTCCTGTTTTCGCAAAATCTCCCTTCGGACCCCAAAATCTTAGTTAATGAAACCATTTGCACCCGGTGCCAGTGAAACAGTCGGACATTTGCTCCCTTTAATTTAATTTCACTGAATGGAGTTTGCCAAGGCAGGAGGACATCCGCCAAAATCCTGTTGACCCCAGTACTTTTCAGCAATGCTCTTAGTTAATAACAAGTTCTCTTTTAGCAAGAGATTTGCTTGCGAAAAATGAACTTAACTGGTGAAAAAAAATGACTAAAAGGAAGCCTGGAGAATACACGAAATGCCACCCCCGGGTAACAACGTCGACTGTGTTTTTGTCACTCAGTAGACAAAACCCAAACTGGGAAATAAAAAAAATGACTTTTTTTTACAGTTCGTTTCCCTCCCCCCTTTAAAAGCCCAGTTTCCATAAAAAGGACCAAAGTGTTTTGAGAAAACTCTGGGGTGATTTCAGAGTAAAAGAAAGGGGAAAGAAAAAAAAAAAGTCCAGTTCCCAACATTTGCCACTTCCTCCAAATTCTCACCTTCCAATTATCGTGTTTTCTGTGCATGGCTTTCTGGTAAAAGGAACGTGGCCGTCTCCCCTTGACATATTTTTAGTTGGAATAACCAAGTTCTTAAGAGTCCCCTTGCGAAGATCTGACAAACATTTGAGCATTGTAAGTTTTTGCGTCCCTTCTCATAATTACTAGAATTTTTTTTCTTTTCGTATTTTAATAGTGAATTTTGTTTTGACAAATAGCTTTTACCTATTGAACGCTCAGCAGAAAAGGTACATTAAAACTTGCAAGTTCGAGATGAAAGAGACAAGTTTTTTTTTGATTCTTTTTTTTTTTGGTAGATTTCAATGTTTTAATTAATTAATCCCCCAGTGTTTACTTCAGGCTGCCTTTAATCTTTTGAGTTCTGTTTTCTGTTAATTTTCTTTTGCTTTTTTGTGTTTTCGTTTGTTTTTACTTTTGCATTTAAGACCAATTAAATTTGATTTGGTTTTGCTGAAATTTTGTTTTGGTTTGTTGTTTTTAAGTTTTTCTCCCTTCCTTGCCATGTTACACAGTACCCAACAGTGAACGATGACATCAGCCCTTTTCCGAATAATTTGGGGATTTTAAAAGGACAAGGAATCAACCGATTGGTAGGAGGTCAGGAGCTTAACCAATGAAAGCATTTGCAGTCACTTCCAACAACAACACGGCGAGGGTTTAAGTGGCTTGGAAAGCATTTACAGCTGAAACCGGATCTAGGTGGCTAGATCCGTACGGTTTATAAGCCAAACGGTACTTTTGGGTGAAGAGAAACCTAATTCTAATTCTAAATTAGATTTAAGCCTGTTGCACGTTATCTCTGGCAATCTCTCTCGTGTGAGTCGGTGGAGAGGCAGGGCTGATTCTGTTTTGGACCTGCGATGTTGCCGGTTTCCTTCTGTTTGTGAGCCTCCTGGCAGGACCCTTCCGGCTACCTCATCATCTTTCTGCCAGTGTTGAAAATCTAGAATTTGGTGGACTCGAGCAACACTTTAACGGAGACTTAGAGAAGCGTGTCGGAATCTCCCAGGCAGCTGAAGTGCACCCCACACCGTCCTGGTGGGGAAAAGACCCACCCATGAAAACGGTGACCGTGGGTGGCTTCCCTCGCAGTCCTTCACACAGCCTTTAGCCTTCACGGTGTGTCTGGGATACATAACAATTTTTCCTCTCTCTTTTTTTTTTTGGTGACTGGAGGAAAAGTGCCCCGTCCGAAGAGTTTTACTCACCGCACGAAGCCACTACGTCCATTGTGAATCCTGATCTTGAGTCTCTTTGGCAAAGGAAGGCCATTCCAGAAATAATCTTGCTTTGCCTTATGCTTTTTTGATTGCACCTTTATTTAAGAATTAAGATGGATCCCTTTTACAAGCAGGGTTCTTGGCCCCAAGATTATCCATGAACCTACTTTAAAAAAACAACCACAACAGCTAAATAGATAGTCTCTTTTGAGGTTATTGCTGTCCTAGCTGCCGTCACAATTTGGGTTGTCAAGTGATTTGTGACAACAGTTTGGAAAACTTTGCTTAGTAATGCTGCCTTTGTTCTGTGGTTCTTCCAAAATCTTAATTCCTGGACAGCCCTAGGTGTTTTTTGTTTGTTTGTTTGTTTGTTTGGCGTGATCAGAGCCTGGCAAGGTTTACTTGTCATTTACAATGTTGATCACAAAATTTCCATGTTACCTCTTTTGAGTGTTTTCCATGGCGAGGAGAATCGCTCATCATTTTCCTGCCTCTGGTCAAATTAACATCATGTAAATCTTGACATTCCACTTGGAACTAACTTGGCACCGTGTTCAAAATAACATTTCCAGTCATTGGGCGTTACACCCAGCTGCCATTTTGACAAAATCGGGTTGCTGAAGAGACCGCTGTCCAGCGCCTGGAGGCTCCCAAGATAAATCTCCCCCTTTTACAGCTTCCATTAATCTCTTTTTCTGTTGGGTGATTCTTTGACGTAGCCTGACATCTCGGCTTTTTTTCCAACCGTATAGAACATTCCTTTGATTTTTTTTTTTTAAATGCACGAAGCAGTCTTGATTATAAATACGTCGATGGAGATTATAAGGCATTTCTAACCTCGATCATAAAGCATTTCATTTACGATCCCTGTTTTACTCCTTTTGTCCTCCTTCATTCTCATTTTAAAGCAGGGGTTCTCAACCTTGGCCACTTTAAGACTTGTGGACTTCAACTCCCAGAATTCCTCAGCCAGCTTTGCTGGCTGAGGAATTCTGGGAGTTGAAGTCCACAAGTCTTAAAGTTGCCAAGGTTGAGAACCCCTGCTTTAAAGGCAGCTTCCACCACAGGGCCCGTAAGACCTTCCAGATGTGACACGATTCCTTTCTAATTCATTGGCTATACACATCTGTATCTCTCTGGATGCTGGTTGTGGGGATAACCTGCCCTCTCTACTGGAAGAGCGGGTGTAGGTACATCCTTTTTCCTCTCATTGCTATTTTCTCTGCTGTTTTGTCCAGTAAAACATGCCTCAGCTCATCATCATCATCGGTCACATCGGTTTGTCCAGCTTCTATAAGAAGAAATATAGCAGATTTCTTTGGCCAAATACAACCAGTAGCACAGGGGTCTTATTCTAGGGGTTTATTGCCATTTCTCTGGCTGTTGTTACTAGGATTCACCCAGTCTTCCATCTTTCCTCAAGTCTTGCTCTCCGATCGCCGCCATCTTCCCTAATCTGCTTTTGGGAATTCTGGTTAGCTCCAGGAGTCCCGCTAAGCTAACGGCACGGGACAAGAACGTATTAAAACATTTTTTACACGTGCGGGAAAGGATTCGGGTGTCAATCGTCGGGAGTCAAAGCCCTAAGTCAACGAAAAGCCCCCCTGGGACCATTTCCTCTTGCTACACATTCCCTTTAAAATTCCCATTTGAGCGGATAACGATTTAAAACCAAAACAAAACAGGCATTTGGAAGGAATGAAGGCAGTTCTTAAAAGGTGCATCTCTAGGGGCTGGGAGTTGGGTTTGATCGGCCTTTTTCTCTCGTCGCTTCTCCGGTTTCCGAATGAAATGGGATTTTCCTTTGAGCGGCCTAAGATGGCCTTGTCGTCGCCTACTCTTCAGAAAGTTGTTTTTAAATAAGGATTTGGGGTCTTTCCGCCCGTCTGGGAAAAAGGTGAAACAGAAATTATGCATACAGTATGTATAAAATGAAAACGGATATATTTTTTTTATTTTTATTTTTTTAGTCTGAGGTGACAGTAATGGAAAGAATAAATCCTTGCTGCTGGTAATTGGACAGTCTGTGGTACCCTAGATATATTCTAGGCTAAATGCTTATCGTATTCCAGAGAATTGCCAAACTTTGCTAGGGCAGTTGAACCACCTTCTCTGCTTCATCCATATACCTTCTTTGCGGTTTTGTGCCAAAAATTTTTTGACATTAGCAGAAAAAAGTTATTCACGCGAGAAACTTTTTTTTTACATTTAGCAGTGCAAGTCCTTTTACGGATTAGGCTGAATGTCTTATTCCCACCCCCAATTGTTTAAAACTCTCTCTACAAAGGTATATCTTCTTGATCGAAGTAGACTTGGTTTTTTAAAAAAAAAACTGATTAGATTTTTTTAGGTCACTTTTTGGGGGAGGGAGAAATGATTGGTCTATAAATTGCAGAAATGATTTCCAATTTGTCAGAATCCAAAATTCCTTTTTTAAAAAAAATGTTTTTGTTTGTTTAAAAATCCACGATTGTTCCCCTTCACCCAAATGTTTAATGGAGATTTAATTGTTTGCTCTCGTAAGCCGAGCACAAGTTTTCCCTTCCTGAGCGAAAAAGGATGATGGTTTTGGTCTGCCAAAATTTAACTCAACAATGAGTAAATTTTGCAGTTCTCATACTGCCATAGCCACTGCTTTGTGAGGATAAATATCTCCCTTCTGACTAGAAATAAATTTGCTGAGAATTATGCATGCTGATATTAAATGTGGGCCGTTTTGTTTTCCAGTGTATTAAAACCCAACTTAGGAGAAAGGATTGCCAGCAGATTTCATGCTTCTTATAATTAAGGGTGCATCCTTTTTTAAATAACTCTCTTTTGTAAGCTAGCCCATCAGTTTTCAAAATAGAAAGCTCCTTTGCATAATTTTTTTTAAAAAAATGAACAAATGGACCTTATTTTTGTTTTCAAGAGAGGAGAGTTTTATGTCCTCCCCCTCCACCAAACATTTAGTTCTTGGCTATGTTTCTGTGAAGACAGCTGTCTCCAACTCTACTTATCTTGAGAATCCCGTTGAAGGATTTCCCCCCCCCCCAAGATAATGTGCTTCTGGCAATTTTAGGGAGTCAAAATCAATTTTTTGCATTTGGTAAAAATGGAGCTTCTCCCTTGCATTTGAAAGTTCGTGGGTTTTCTGATATATATATAAATATATTTTTAAAAGGGTATTTGGTGTAATGTGCAGGTTATAACAATCAGTGGCTATTTTAGTTCAGTTTTTTTAAAATCAGACACAGATACATTATACTGTTTGACTGCTTATTTGTAGCATTCTTGTCTAATGGAGTTATCCAGGTTGAGAATAAGTTAGTTGTGTTATTTTCCCAGTGCATGGTTTAAAAATAAACAGAAAACACAGTTCAGCGGGACACCCAGCATCACACAGTGAGTAGCTTGTGTCGGCTGCCTTTCCCTTCCCACAGCCCACTTCCCAAAGCAGGTTTGCTGGCAGGTTTATGGGAGGTGAATGGGGTTTTTTTTTGGGGGGGAGGGTGGGTGTTATTTTTTTTTTAAATGTAGTATAAACTGAATTTTCTCTTATTTTGTCAGACGGTAGCAAACCCCTAACAACAGTATAACTGCCGCCAAGTCTCTCTTCGCTTAATTGTGTATCGAGTTCTGCAAACGAGTTAAAGCTCTCCGCAGAGTTTTTGCTTTCTTGTTTTTTTGTTTGTTTGTTTGTTTTAAATTAAATCACTTCGCCACAAAGGGACCTCTATTTCTCCCCCCCCACGACCCCATTTCAGAAGAATTGAAAGGAAACTTTTACGTTGAGGCACATTTTGTTTGACCCACACTTCTGACAGGACCGTTGCCGTCTCACCGAGTGGGGGGGGGTTTGGGCCCTAGCTTCGGTGGGATACAAATGACCCCCCTCTTTAGTCTCACTTGGCTTCCCTTTTAACTGGTGTAACTCCCCCCCTTTTTTTCTCTTCTTTTTGTTTTTGTTTTTATAAAGCCGTCTGTCTGTGCAACGGAAGGCTTTTATCGGTTCTCCCGTACTGTTACAGTATATATGCTTAAAAGACAACTTTTTTTGTATATTTAGCGTGTTTTTAAGTTATTGATTTTGTTTTATATCGAAATAATTTATTTTTCAGGAACCACTTTTTTCATTTTAACTTTGTTTTTAACATGGGTTTACTTTAAATAAAGTATGACGCTGCTATCCTCATGTCTCCACTGCCGTTGAATCCCCTTGTGTCTTTCAAGTGCCTGCTATTTGCGGAGGCAGCACCCAAGGCCTCTTGCTTGACCAGACCCACCCACAAACATCTCGCTTGGTTCACACGTGGCCAACTGGAACAGCTTCGTCAAGTAACTGCATCGGGCCTCGGGAGGGGAGCACATGGGGAGCCATGCCCGGCAGCATCCGTCTTGAGATGATGTGGGAGCCGGGCCACCAGTGCGAGTGGTGTTGGTGGCTCCATGCTCTCTTTGTCATGAGAAACTTAATTTCTGGTGGAAAAAATGGAAATTGGGATATTTTTGCACTTGCTGTGGAATCACACCGACTGTGCCGGACCAGATCATAGCCAACTAGAACTGTGTTAGAGTGTTTAGCATTTACAGGGTTAATGTTGAGTGGCTACACACCGAGGTGCAGTTGACCTTGCTCTTTGAAGCCATCTCTTAAGGAAAGGGCATTTAACCCTTTAAATGCTACATGTTCTTACATAACAGTTCTCTCAATGATACAACATTAACCCTGTAAATGCTACGGTAAGTACTCTAACACAGTTCTAGCTGGTTATGATCTGGTCCAGCACACCAACAGCACCATTTTATTTGGCCACTACTTTTTTGGGACTACATTTCTAGAGTTTGCTACTATGCTCTCACGATCCATTTGCCCTCAGGGCAAGAAGGACCTCCTATTTAAAGCCACAAACCAGAAATTCTTGACATGCTTGCTGTCAACACTCTCACAGGTTGGCAATCATACCAGTGACTGTCATTTAATAATATGTCAGTTTGTTGAGTCTTTTTTTTTTTTTTAAGTCAGGCTAGTCCACTCTGATTCTTGGGAAAGGATGTGGCTCTACTCTTAGATGCTTAGGGGATATTTTTGGCTGCTCTGCTAAAGTTTGGAATTGCCCCTTTTTCCTAAACTTAAACGTATGCTTATTTCAAGATACGCTGTGCTGCTTTCTTTTTTTTTTCTCTTCATGTTCTTTTTAACAGATCTGTTAAGAAAAAACACTGCAGTGTTGGGCAGCAACAGAAGGAATTAGATACCAGAACATTTGTATGCCTCTTGCCTAACAAAACTCTTTTTTAAAAAAAGAATTAAAAGTGTAACATGGAATTTTGGACAGGACTGCTAGACTTTTCCATCGAGTGGCGTGGTGGCCTAGCGATGGAGTCTTTGCCTCACAATCAGGAGGCAGTTTGAGTTTGATCCTACGTAGTGGGCACAAAGGGAAAATATCTGCTGTGAACCTCCGCGTAGGTGTCAGGAAGGGTATCCAGCCAGTAAACGCTCAGCTCCATTCAGCCGCCCCCATTCCACCCCGTTGCAAGGGATCCCAGGGTCATTAAAAGAAAAAACTCTTAGCTTTTGCCATCATCTACAAAAATGTCCAATATTGGGCCTAGGTCCGTATAGATCAACTAGTCCAGAGGTGGGGAACCTGGGCTCTTTTATGACTTGTGGACTTCAACTCCCAGAATTCCTGAGCCAGCCATGCTGAGGGGAAAGGCAGAGTTTCCAAGCTGAGCCATGCTGGCTCAGGAATTCTGGGAGTTGAAGTTCACCAGTCATGAAGGGGCCATAGTTCCCCCCTTGCTGGCTCAGGAATTCTGGGAGTTCAAGTTCACGAATCATGAGGGGGCTGTAGTTCCCCCATGCTGGCTCAGGAATTCTGGGAGTTGAAGTCCACGAGTCATAAAAGAGCCAAGGTTCCCCATCCCTGGACTAGTCACTCAAGATGAGCGCTGTAGAAAATTGATAAACTACTTTCTGCTGAAAATTTAACAAATGCAGCCAGCGTACCGATTTTATTTTATTTTTTTTTATGCACTTCACAGCACGCATTGTCCTATTTGCTCGGTTCCTCTACCTGTGGTTGCTGAAAGCAGATTTATTACAGATAGTCCTTGACATAATGACCGTAATTGAGCCCAAGATGTCCGTGGCTAAGCAAGACATTTGTGATGTGAGTTTTGCCCCACTTTATGACCCCACTTCATGGTGGTTAAGTGAATCTGGCTGCCCCCCGGACTTTGCTTTGCACCCAAGAGGACCACGTGACCCCCGGGACACGGCAACCGTCACCAATATCAAGCGGCTGAATTTTGATCACGTGACCCTGGGGATGCTGCAACGGTCTTACATGTGAAAATGGTCCTAAGTCCCTTTTCCAGTGTGGTTGTAACTTTGAACCGTCGCCAAATGAGTGGTTGTGTGTATTTATTACACTTTTGTGCTGCCCATCTCCTTTACAAGGTGCGTGACTCTGGGCAGCTGAACTGGATCCTGGTGTTTTCTCTGGCTTTTCCAACATTGCAACTAACATGGTTTCCCCCAAGAAATTGACTTGGATTTGTAAAGGGAATGGCGGTCACGCTGAGCGCAGGTACTTGGGTCATTTAATCTTTGCCTCTGTACAATGCCGTGTCTTTCTAGCAAGCATTCCTCAGAATCCGCCTCTTCTAACAACTGCGCGCTGGAGACGCCTTGAGTTTCTTTACTTTCTAATAACCAGTTTATCTCTCCTGCTCACTGCAGCGATTTATTACAAAGTGTGCAATGGAGGAAGGAGCCCTTGTGGATTTTAGTCGTGCCGACTCTCCGGAGCGGTGCTCACCTCCACTTCAAGGCCATTGAGCCAGTGCTCTCCGAAGACATTTCCGCGGCCGTGTGACCAAACATGACCTCGCTGAGCTCTTGTTTCCTCCCCACCGAAGTGGTGCCTGTTCGTCTACTTGCATTTGCATGCTTTCGAATTGCTAGTTCGGCAGGAGCTGAGGCGAGGATGGGAGCTCACCCCGCCGTGTGGCGCCCAGCCCTCGGACCTGGGCTGCCGGCTTTCCAGCCGACAAGCCCAGCACTGTCGCCGCAGAGCCACCACCGCGCCACCCCCATGTAATGGAGGGGTCTCCCTCAAAAGCATAGTGGGAGCTTCACCCCTCAGATAAAGAGGTTCACTCGTGTTTATACATTCCAGAAAGGAGGGGAAAGGGACGCACACTCACAAGGAATAAGGTGTAACAGCTCACACTCAGGTTACTTCCTGTCCTTCTGTTATCTACAGAGAAGAATGGTCTTGGAAGAAACGAGGGCATCTTGAGATTCAGGGATTGCTGTGGGAATGTCCCAACCCGAGACTTGTCACAGGTTGCTGTGAGCTACAAACACTGGAATAACCGATTTGGAAACCCTCCAGCGAAGCCATCCCGTTGGTTTAATTGTTGTCACTGTCAGGAAATTTCTCTTTGGTTCAAGGTTGGGTCTCGGTAAGTTCCCAATCAATCAGAATAGAGCTGGAAGGGACCTTGGAGGTCTTCTAGTCCAGCCCCCTGCTGAAGCATGAGCCCCTATATCATTTCAGTCCACTTGTCCTGCTGCTATGTCTCAGTTCGTCTATTAAGCAGTCCCCTTCATCTGAAAAACTTGGATTTTCTCCACAGTACCTATAGCAGTGTTTCTCAACCTTGACCATTTTAAGGCATGTGGACTTCAATTCCCAGAATTCCACAGCCAGCGTTGCTGGCTGTGGAATTCTGGGAGTTGAAGTCCACATGCCTTAAAATGGTCAAGGTTGAGAAACACTGACCTATAGAAAAAAGATGCTTACTAGGGGTTGTAGAAGAACAAATCCCCTTGTGCTACAAGCAGCTCCAGTAGTGGTTCTAAACTGTCCAAGGGATTGTACATCAATCGCCATATTTGACTGCAACGGTGGAGCAGCCAAGATACCTGGGGGGGGGGAGAGGTAGCATTTGGCTCACTGCTTGGATGAGGTGTGATGTTCCAACGTGGTTGGGGTTCTTGCACATGAGTGGGATAACAACCTATATACTTTTCAGATGGGAAAGAATTTCTGGCTCTTTGTTTCCTTTCTTTTTCAAAGCAAAGGGGTTTGGGGGCTCTAACCCTGGGAAATTGAGCCATACACCCACGAGTAGGAAGAAGGGGAAGCGACGTAGGCTCCAGTACAGTGGGGCTTTCTCAATGCAAGGCTGAATCTCCTGGCAGCAGTTAAATATTGGGAACAGATAATAATAGCGCTAGCATCTAGATTGTGTCACGCTAGGAGAAGAGAGAGGAGGGAGGGAGGGAGGGAATGGAAGAAAGAAAGGGAAAGAAGAGGAAAGAGAAGGAAGGGAGAGAATGGGAAGAGGGAGGGAGAAGAGAATGGAATAGAATTACAGTAGAGTAGAACAGAATAATGAATAGAACAGAACATAATAGAACAACAACAGAACAACACAATTGGAAAGGACCTTGTAGGTCAGGGGTTCTCAACCTTGGCAACTTTAAGACTTGTGGACTTCAACTCCCAGAATTCCTCAGCCAGCAAAGCTGGCTGAGGAATTCTGGGAGTTGAAGTCCACAAGTCTTAAAGTTGCCAAGGTTGAGAACCCCTGTTGTAGGTCATCGCTTCGTAGTGCTTTACAGCCCTCTCTAAGGGGTTTACAGAATCAGCCTATTTGCCCCCAACAATCTGGATCCTCGTTTTACCGACCTCGGACGGACGGAAGGCTGAGTCAACCTGGAGCCGCTCAGGATCGAAATGTGAAATGCAGAATTAGCCTGCAATGCCGCCTATTAACCACTGCACCACCGTGGCTCATAGGAAGGTGTTTCCTATGAAAAAAAGTTAAACAAATGTAAAAATAAGAGCCCTCCTGGCTGCCAGCCGTGTGCAATTGTTTTTTTTTTTTTTTGTGGCCAGCGAGTGCTTCGTGTGGCTTTACCTCTTTCTGTGTGCCTGTGTTCGTGCACGCAGTGATAACACAGGCACCTACTCTGTGGCTCCACTGAATGTGCCCTACGACGCTGATTTAGATGAGGGAAAACATTAAGGAAAAACAACTGCTGATAGCTCAGATCAATCCAACTTTGCACAGGTGGAGTTGAGGTGCATTTCAGCACGTTGTGGAGGGTGGTTCTAAGAGGGTCCTGCGTCCCCTTGCAAGCTCACCCTAGCACAATTCTCTGATTTCAGGGGAATTGCCTCCAGGTGGGATGAGCTGCATATGACTTGAATAGATAAAATGTAGAAGTTTCCAAAACACGGGGGGGGGGGAGGGGAATGGAAGGTCAAATGTGGGGTGACCCTGCTGTTATTTCTCCCAGCATGCTTGAGCAAGCTACCTTGTAAAGCGGTAACCCCCTTTCTCAACCAGATGTTGCTTGATCGCAATGTCTTGACAGGAATATCTGAGCACATCCAGCCGCTTCTGCGCCTGCTGAGCCATGTTCCCCCCCCTCTTCAACAGCCAGTGCGCTTCCTTAGCTGGAGGCGGACCTGAACTGTAAAAAATAAAAAAAAATGATTGTAAAAAAAAATCCAATTTTTGTAATACGAGTTGCCAAAGTTGGGAATATTCTACTCGGATTCAGTTGTCTCAGCTATTAACTTTCATAGTTGTAGCTCCAACTTAAAACTTCTGTGGACCTCGCCCTGTATTTGAGAGGTCCTTGAAAGGGGTGGTGGTGGTGCGTAACTGCACTAACGTGCCTATCGTCCCTGTCACGTTTCCTTTTCCTTTCGCTTGTTCGAATCTGCTTTTTGTCTGACGAATAAACATTAAACAAACAAACATTGGCTTTTTCAATCCGACACCTTCCTAGCCAAGCCACCAACCAGATCTTCTTACCCGCATTAGATCTCAAGCATTGGGAGTGGCTGGTAAAACCAAGGTGGAGATCCTCAATCTTGACACTGAGCGATTACCGCACTTCTCACTGGTGACGACGGCCCAGTACATCAAGAGAGCCATATTTTGAAGGGTTTAATTTGTGGCTTTTTCATTTATGAACCTGTTGGAAAAGCAGCTCCTGCAAAGTCTTGCAGCTGCACCTGGAAAGGAGCAAGAGACGTTGGGTCTCCCCATTGTGTCTGGGACCGGAGCTGGGCTGAGGTGGAGAAGACCTCCGTGGCCCTCAGGTAAGTCGGAAGGATGCAGATTCAAAGAAAGCTTGTCATCATTAGAACTGATGATGTTACCTAGTTAGGGTAATGAAACATTTGCAAGAAAACAATCTCAGCACCAAGGACCCCTCAAAGCTGCCGTGTGCCCGAAACCAAAGGGTTTGGGTGGATTTCAGATGAAAAAGGGATAATGTAGGCGTGTGTGGAGTGGCCCCACACGCCACACCTGGGTTTTTTGGGAGGGCTGAGCATTCAAGGAGATCATAATAAAAATAATTAGGGGACTGGAGGCTAAAACATATAAGGAACGGCTGCTGGAACTGGGGATGTCTAGTTTAACGAAGAGAAGGACGAGGGGGGACATGATAGCAGTCTTCCAGTATCTCAGGGGCTGCCCCAAAGAAGAGGGAGTCAAGCTATTTTCCAAAGCGCCTGAAGGCAGGACAAGAAGCAACGGGTGGAAACTGATCAAGGAGAGAAGCAACCTGGAACTAAGGAGAAACTTCCTGACAGTGAGAATTAACCAGTGGAACAACCTGCCTCTAGAAGCGGTGAATGCTCCAACACTGGAGGTTTTTAAGAAGAGACTGGACAGCCATTTGTCCGAAATGGTGTAGGGTTTCCTGCCTGAGCAGGGGGTTGGACTAGATGACCTCCAAGGTCCCTTCCAACTTTGTTGTTGTTGTTGTTGTTGTTATTATTATTATTATTATTATTATTATTATTATTATTATTATTATTATTATTATTACCCTCATGCCCAGGTAAACATTAGTGGAGAGCAGACTTGAGCCAGCCATGTGCGGCAGCAGCCAAGCAAGCTAATACAATCCTTGGTTGCATAAACAGAGCCATAGAATCAAAATCAGGCGACATCTTAGTACCGCTTTATCAAGCCTTAGCAAGGCCACACCTGGAATGCTTGCGTCCAGTTTTGGCCATTGCATTACACAAAAGGATGTTGAGACTCTGGAAAGCGCAGAAAAGAGCAACTAAGATTAAAGGCCTGGAGACGAAAGCGTAAGAAGAGTTGCAGGATTTGGGTTTGGCCGGTCTAGAAAGAAAAGAAAGATTCGGGTGGGGTGGGGACATGAAAGCAGTATTCCAGTATTTGAGGGACTGCCACAAAGAAGAGGGGGGGTCAATTTATTTTCCAAAGCACCAGAAGGTGCATGCAGAAGATGCATGGAAACTAGTCAAGGAGAGAAGCAACATGGAATTAAGGAGAAACTTCCTAACAATGAAGACAAATAACCAGTGGAACAGCTTGCCACCAGAAGTAGTGGGTGCTTTATCACTGGAGGTTTTTAAGAAGAGACTGGACAGTCACTTGTCTGAAATGGTATAGGGTCTCCTGCTTGAGCAGGGGGTTGGACTATATGACCTCCGAGATCCCTTCCAACTCTACTCTGATTCTGCTCTGATCCTGCTTTGTCGAAGCCTCTCTCCTTTTCAACCCTTCCTTGTCTCTTCTCAACTGTAAGGCCCTGCTGGAAAACAGCATCTTTGAAGGATTAGAGAGACTTTCCTACAACAGGGCACATTTGAAGGGACCAATCTGGAATTTTAAGTTTGTGTGTGTGAGGTCTCCCCACGTTTTCTATATTTCTGTAATTTATTTCTCTGCTCGCAAGCCCTCTAATTGCGATGTACCTCCAGGCAGATCTCACTGTCATATTAAGGGGTGTGTCCCCTGCCCTGTTCTCTCGCCACTTCTTTCCCCCCACTGCCCTTGAGATAATCCTGGTTAAGCAGGGACCCCTCTAAAACAGGCTTGATTTTTTTTTTGCTGAATCCTACAATCATGTAATTGATTCCGTGCTATCATATCAGTTTGGACTCCTAGTGACCACATAGGTAGGTCGTATAGACATGACGTTATTATATGCACATTTATGGCACAGGTTTGACCAGTGACATTGAATTGAACCCATCCATTGCCTGAACCAGGGAGCGCCCGTCAGTTTAACCTTTGTGGAGACCCACTAAACCAGGTTCATACACTGGGGAGAAGCATGGTGTGATGACCCAGGGCACAGCACAGAGGCAATGCAGTCAGCTGGCAATTCAAACAGTTCTTTTATTGCTCCAAATTTTCCCCAAATGCTCCCACGTTTGCTGGCAAGCCTCCAACAAAATAACACATACCCCTTCAGCTGACTCTGGCTGAAAATAGGTTCAAATACAGTCTGCTTAGCATAAGAAAGTATTCAAAGCCATAGAGATAACAAGGAAAAAAACATAAACTTTGAATTCCAGCTTGTCTGAACAGTTTCCAAAAGAGAATCCTAAATACAGTCCGATAGTCAAGGTTTCCAGGTTTCCAAACAGAAGGCACAGAATAAGAGCAACAATACACAACACTCCAATGAATCAGCATTTGTTCCTGACAAATGCCTCTCCCCACAGTGGCTCCTTAAGTCTCAATCCCCAGGTGTGCCTTGTGGAGGGGGTGGGACGCTCTCCTCCCTAGTAATTGAGCCTGCCTGCGTTGTTCCCTCCTTCTCTGGACTCTCCTTGCTCTAGGATCAGGTGGGGATGGGCCTTGCTCATTGCCTGAACTCTGTGTCCCCTGTTCCAATCCTGAAGGGCCCTGGCCTGCTCTTCCCCACAGTCCTCAGAGGCCACAGACCCCTCTCCCTCAGCCTCCCTAGGGTCCTATTCCAGCTCCATTTCCTCAGATTCATGCTCAGATGGAGGCATGACATACGACTTGCAAGCACCCCTTTCCAGGCCCCAAGAAGATGACCCTGGTGAGGCAGCCCCTTACCCCTTACCCCTTGAAGCCCCCCTTGAAGGATGCACTCTTTCCCTCTGCAGGGCCATGAACGAGGCAGCCCCACCACCACTACTCTTGGAAGATCAGGAGGGGGAGCACCCCATGGTCTCCCTTTTTGCCCCAGACGGGGCTCCCCAGTTTGAAGTAGGAAGGTTGTTCCAACGTGCAGTTAGATCTGTCTCCTAGAACTCAAGTTAACTATCCCATGTTGCTTTTTCCAGAACAATTAAACACCAGACTTAACTCCCTGATAGCCTTTCCGATCTTTGAAGAGAATTATCACTCCCCCCTCCCCAATCTTCTCTCACCAATGTTGGAACAATCCCAATTCTAAGAATCTGTGCAAAACAATAAAAATAATGTCACCAGAAGCCAGAATAAGACCATTAAGTTCCAAGACTTCTGTCCCACTTCTGGTTTGCTGTGGTTGGGCAGAGCCCAAACCAGGGTTTATTCTGATTTTCACATGAAACGAAATCTGGGCGGGGACACCAAAACCTTGCCACCTTTTCATCAGCAGAGGGAGCTCTGACACCCCAAAAAAAGCACATTGGAGAAAAGCTGCTACCCAAGTTTATTTGTTATCTTGATTTATGTCCGTTGGCTTGGAGTCCTGTCGATGAAGCTGTTGGCTGCAGATGGCAGCTGCCACTTGGAGGTTTGTCTGTGTCCCCAGTGGTGCTTTTTCAGGAGGCAACTGGACTTTCTTTGTTTTTCCTTTGAAGACGTTTCGCTTCTCATCCCAGGAGATTCTTCAGCTCTGACTGGATGGTGGGGGAAGGGAAAGATTTATACTCCTTGCAGACAGCTGGTCATTTGCATTATTTTAGAGCAGCGGTTCTCAACCTATTTCAGGTTGTGACCCCGACCTGCGTCACGCATGCACGGCGTGACCCCGGCCTGCACCGCGCATGCGTGGCGCGACGGCCCACATCGCGCATGCGCGGTGCACATGCGACAGACCACATCACGCATGAGCGCTGTGATGGCCCGCATCGCGCATGCACGCTGCGACGGCCTGCATCGCGCATGCAGGGCGCAACGGCCCGCATCGTGCATGCATGGCGGCCTACATCACACATGTGTGCGTGACGGCCCGCATCGCGCATGCGCGGTGCTGCCCCCTGCGCCGGCCGAGGGGAAAAGGGGAAAAATGGCAGACTGCAGTGTTTGGCGACCCCCGTGAAATGGTCGTTCAACCCCAAATGGGGTCGCGACCCATAGGTTGAGAACCGCTGTTTTAGAGGGTCGTTGAGGCCACTTTGAGGTTTATATGTGTCCTCAAGGCTGTTCAGTTTTTATACAGATGGCCTCTTTGACTCCTCCATCTGCATTTAAAAGACAAAGGCCACACTTTTGAAGACAGCGAAGTCCACATTCTGGACAGAGAGAACAGAGAGGGATCAAAGAAGCCATCTAGGCCAAAACTGAATAGCCCTCCCTCAACAGAGGGGGAGGGATACGACATCGTCTATCTCCTGTCTACAACACAGTCCTTTCCCCAGTTCCAAGGAGGCACCACACCCCTTTGCACCTGTCAGGTGACCTCGAGGACACGAACAAACTTCCAAGTGGCCTCAACGACTCTCTAAAAAAAATCAGCAAGTCTTAGCTGTCTGCTAAGTGATTCACTTAGCAACGATGGCAAGAAAGGTCGTAAAACAGGGCAAAGCTCACCTAACAAATATCTTACTTAGCAACAGAAATTTTGGGCTCCATTTTTGGCCGTAAGTCAAGAACCACCCGTATTAGCTCAATTCATGATGAGAAATAAGGTTCCACTTTTTCTTGATGCAGATCGTCTGCTAATTTCCAAAACCATCTAAATATTTAAATCTGAAGTGAATGTCTGTGGAGATTCTCAGTCATCCCGGTGATAGTTATCCCAAAGGTGCTTTTTCAAGACTTTCAGCTGGACTTTCTTGTTTTTCCTTGAAGACGTTTCGCTTCTCAATCAAGAAGCTTCTTCAGCTCTGACTGGATGGTGGGGAAGGGAAGGATTTATAAGCTCCAAGTGGCCTCAATGACTCTCAGAGAGAGAACTAATGACCAGCTGTCTGCACGGAGTATAAATCCTTCCGTTCCCCCACCATCCAGTCAGAGCTGAAGAAGCTTCTCAGGTGAGAAGCGAAACGTCTTCCAAGAAAAACAAGAAAGTCCAGCTGAAAGTCTTGAAAAAGCACCTTTGGGACAAGCGGTTCTACCCTTTTCTTTCCCTCTAGTTTAATTTTATCCCCCTTTCACTCATTCTTCACCGTCTCCTGTCCATCTGCTTCCCTGATACCAGTAACGCTCCTTTTATCCTGGAGCAGGTTTGTGTGAATTTATTGAGACTGATGTGTGTTCAGATTTACCTCCCTTTAATAAATCATTTCTTTTCCTTCTGCAAAATGAGGGGAGGGGATGGTCCTGGCCTGTCTTTCTCTACCTCTCTCCCTATTGACCTGGTGCCTGTCTGAGAGCACTCCTCACCACTCGCAACCCACAACCAGTGATACAAATTGGCCATGCTCCTCTGGGGAGCTCCCGTTGCCCATGTTGGAAGATATCTGGTCACTGAGATCACTACTTTTGGGCTTCTACAAACTGTGGGAAGTTGACTTTGGGTTTTGGGAAATGCTTCAGGGGAGTTATTTGTGAAATAAATATATTAAGTCCCTCCTGAGTGCTACTTGCATGAACTGGAACAGGACAGGAGGTTTTGCCAATATGTCCACTAGTATTTCAACTGGCCTGCATGTTGTGTGTATCTCGCACAAGAACACCCAGATTGTCATCTTGTTCTGGGCTGAAACTCACTCCCTGGAATGGTCACCCCTGATGCCTCAGACAACCACAGAAGACCTTTCAGGAAAATCTTTTCTCTATGGATCTTATGGACATCTGGTTTTGTTTATTTCTCCTTTTTCCTTCTACTACAGAGATATTTAATCAGTAATTCAAGAAAGGCATATGGGAAGCTTCCTCTCTAAGGATCTGTGGACTAGATAAGAAGTCACTGAGATTACCTGCCATGACTGGACATTTGAGATCCTCTATCCAAGCCACATCATGGCTGGTCACAATCTTGATCCATACATTGCATGCAATGTATGTGCCACAGCAAAAATGGCATTGTAGATATTGTAACTTTCACCTTCCATACTTGTTTCGAAAACATAAGAAGGTAGATTCTGTAAGTTCTCCTTTCCAGTACATGGTTTTTCCCCCTTTGGAAGGATCCCATCTGATTTGTGGATCTTGCAGCCAAATAACATTCCCCAACATAGTGGGAGAAAGATGTCCCCTTGTGGGTTCAAGGGGCCTAAAGACAGGAGGAAATGGCTGAATTGTGATGCCTAAAATGCAAGGCCCCAGGCTTTACTGTTTTTAATATGTCTTGATTCCTTCCCATACTAAGTTTCCAATGGGAAGTTAAGATCCAAGCTTTCCAAAATGATGTCTTTCTCAAACGTTCATAGATATTCATTGCCACCCGTACATTTGTAATGGTTTTGGAGTCTCCAAATAGAATAATCACTTCAGCTTTAGACCAAGTCTCCAAAATAAGAAGTAACTTCAACATTGTAGTAGCTAGAAAATCTGATTTCAACATTTCAGTGAAGGCCCAACATAGGTCCATTGGCGTCAGAGATGAGATGAAATGTTGTCCACTGTCATCTTCGGGGGCCAAAAATCCAACCCAGTTCCACTGGAAATAGAGAAGTTGGACTAAACCCACATACTGAGGAAATTCACTGGGATTAACCTGGAAGAAGGAAGGATAAATTTTCCCATCTCCCTGAGTGAACTTAAAGCCAACACCGAGCTGGAGAAAGTGAGATTCTTGATAGAGTCAGGTTTTATATAAAAACAAATTCAACTATAGTGCAGATTTTCTACTCGTTTTGCCCCCACCCCAGCACTTCCATTATCATCTTGGGCTTCTCTTTGTGTTTCTGTTGTTTGTCTACCTCATATTGTCTCTAGTAGAGCCCCCTTACCTGTGGAACCTTGAAGATGCTGAAGATGGAGGCCATCAACATTGAGGATTTGGGGTTGAGACCTCCTATGACAGAGAACAAAGGGTCCTGTCATGCCTCTGTCCGAGCCTGACTCTGAGGACCACATGGAGTTCCCTGTTGAGGCCCAGGAGGGGGTGTCTGTGGCTTCAAAGGACTGTGGGGAGGAGCAGGCTGAAGCAGGCCAGGGCCCTTCAAGTTTGGAACAGGGAAGGCAGAGCTCAGGCGAGGAGCAAGGCCCCTCCCCACCAGATCCCAGAGCAAGGAGAGCAGAGGGGAGGAGGAGGGAACAACAGAGGCAGGCTCACTTGCTCGGGAGGAGAGCGTCACGCCCCACTCCACAAGGCACACCTGGGGAGTAGGTATTTAAGGAGACGCTGTGGGGTGGGGCATTTGCCAGGAACAAACGTGAACTCTTGTGATGTGAGCTTTTGTACCTGGACTCTTTGTATTTTGCATCAAGTTTGTTTCCTGCTGAGTTTTCCTTGCTGTCTTCAGTTTTGCAGTTTGCAGGTTACAGGCAAGCTGGGCGTGGAAAAGATCATACTTTGTTTGTTATCTGCTTTACTTTAAAGAACTGTTGAACTCCGTGGACTGTTTTCTTGAACTTGTCCCAGCATATGTGGGGGCTGTTGTGTGAACATTGGCAGTGCTTACAAAGACAATTATTCTGACCAGGTAAGTACTTTGCCTCCGTTCGGGGCCCTGGGTCATCACAGGTCCTGCTTGCCACATTTATAGCCTGGAACCATCTGCCCCGATGTGGAGAGCAGAGAGAGACTGTTTGAGCAAAACGACTTCTCAGTCTGAGAATTGCTACAGATGTGGAAGCCAAAGGTGATGTTGGAGGGGAAAACTAGATCTTTGTCTCTGCAAACACCAAGGCCATGAACTGCTGGTAGTTCTTGGGTATGACTCTATAGTGAAAAAATCCTTGGAGAAATTTCAAGGAAAGCTTGTGTGTGCTGGCGGAATTTGTCATGCCTTTATCTTTTTCAATGTCCTTTGAAATGTGAATTGGAAAACTTTATTTGGCCAAGTGTGATTAGACACACAAATCTGTCTCCAGTGCAGAAGCACTCAGCGTACATGCAAAGCAACAGAGAGAGTAATAATAATAATACCAGTAAAAGAGAAAAGTGAAGAAGATACTAAGAAAGATAAATAATAACACTATAGTCACATTATATAGGTTAATGTACATAAACATTAGAACTGTGAGAATCAGAGCGATGGCATGGGAGAAAATCTATCCATCCTGAGGGAAGGAGTGGAACTAGTTTATGTCCAAGATGTGAGGGGTGTGTAGATATTTTTCTCAGCCTTCCTTCTGACCTGCACAGTATATACAAGTCCTCAGTGGAAGGGAGGCTGGTAGCAATTGCTCTTTCGGCAGTCCTGTAGCAGGAAATCCAAAGTTTCATTGGTCTTTTATTGTTGTTGTTAAGGATATTCCATGGTTAATATTTGAGGGCAAAAGGAGAAAATTCCTTTCATCCATATCACAGATCACTTTATACTTTTCTGTCAGCCCTCCCTTCTTCACTTTGCTTCAGTGATTGTAATCCTTGCCAATTGCTCCTCTTCCACCCTAATTAATTTGTTTCCCTCTTGAAGAAGCTTCTTCAGATCTGGTAAAAATGGCTGAGCTCAAGACTCGAATGAGGATTACAGCACTGATTTACTGAAGGCCATTATTTATGAGCAAAACTGAGGGGTGTCTTACAACTTCTCTACACCGTAAACCGGTTGACCTCATCTTTGAGTTTCCCACCATATTGTAAGTCAACTTCCTCACTGGCACAATTTCTAATGTTTTGTCTCTTCTCACTTTTTAGGTGGTTTATGATCTTCCTGGTGAGTAGTTCTGGAAAAATCGAGAATTCTAGTCCATTTTATGAATTTGGCTCTTTATTGAGAAAAGTACAAAAATCTGAACGATGGTAGGACATTGCAAACATTGGTGGTATTTCTGAAAGGGATCCCTGAATACAAAGCAAACCAAACAATGATTTATATCTTTCCTCTTTGGGTGAAACTTACAAAATTCTTTCTCGAAACAGAGATGTTTTTTTTTGACAGGATTGGATAGTGAATGCATGTACAGTTCCTATGGAAAATTTCCCACCAATAATGAAATCACCAGTTCTGTAAAAGTCTCTCGTAGTCTGTAAGGTGTTTGTCAACACACATCCAGTTTGCATCCTCTTAGCAGTTGTTGGAGGCAGAACCAGAACAGCAGCAGCCAACAGGAGAGGCAGCCGAGTCATTCTTGTCACCTCCACTCCTAGATCAGAAATCCATGTTTGTGAAGAAGTTCAATTTGCAGGTAGCACTTGAAATATCACAAGAGCTTTAACACAAGAGAGAGAGAGGCTGTGCCTCTGGATGGCCCCAGTGCAAATTTACATCAACCATGTTTCCTCTTACGTGTGCTTGGGCTATGACCAAAGAGAAAACTAAGGCCAGCTAAGTCTCATCAAACCCTGGAGTTCACTCTTTGCAACACAAGGCAAGGTGACATGCCCTGCCCCCACTGGGACAATCTGAGTATATAATTTAAATCGGAAGATCTTTGTGGGTAGAAATCCATAGGGGACACATTAGAAATTACTGCTCTTCTGATAATTGCGTGGAAAAGCAATTGTCCTATTTACTTAGCAATAGCTACTCTTCATACACCAGATCGAGAAAAATGAGTTTGGGTCTCTTGTTGTTAATCCACAGATCAGATGCAGCTGAGAGTTATCTGTTAGGTATCTGAGTTATGTGAAAGTGAGCATGTGCCCACAAGATGGACCTTGGCCTCTTCCATAATTTGTTCAGATAGTATAAGTGTTAATGGGGCATAGTAGCACATGCCTTCAGTTGTACCCTAGTAAGTCTGGGCGATCATACTAACGCTTGGATAATAATAATAAAGTTGGAAGGGACCTTGGAGGTCATCTAGTCCAACCTCCTGCTCAGGCAGGAAACCCTATACCATTTTGGACAAGTGGCTGTCCAGTCTCTTCTTAAAAACTTCCAGTGTTGGAGCATTCACCGCTTCTGGAGGCAGGTAGTTCCACTGTTCTAACAGTCAGGAAGTTTCTCCTTAGTTCCAGGTTGCTTCTCTCCTTGATGAGTTTCCACCCGTTGCTTCTTGTCCTGCCTTCAGGGGCTTTGGAGACTAGCTTGACTCCCTCTTCTTTGGGGCAGCCCCTGAGATATTGGAAGGCTGCTATCATGTCCCTCCTCATCCTTCTCTTCATTAAACTAGACATACCCAATTCCAGCAACCGTTCCTTATATGTTTTAGCCTCCAGTCCCCTAATCATCTTTGTTGCTCTTCTCTGTACTCTTTCTAGAGTCTCAACATCTTTTTTACATCCTGGTGACCAAAACTGGATGCAGGATTCCAGGTGTGGCCTTACCAAGGCCTTGTAAAGTGGTATTAATACTTCACGTGATCTTGGTTCTCTCCCTCTGTTAATGCAGCCCAGCACTGTGTTGGCTTTTTTGGCAGCTGCAGCACACGGCTGGCTCACATTTAGGTGATTGTCCACTAGGAATTAGTGGTTTATATATACCAACATGGCAGGTGATAAAATTAGAAACTAACTTCTATAGAACTTGAAAATGTCAGGAGGATCTCTCAAGGTGTCAGGGTAATTTAAACTCTGGACAGGTAGGAGCAGCGGTTCTCAACCTGTGGGTCGCGATCCTTTTGGGGGGTCACACGAGCCTTTCACAGGGGTTGCCTATCAGAAAACACATATTTCCGATGGTCGTAGGCAGGGCTTGTCAACTGCCTTCTCTCCCTCCCCCCCTCCGCTCCACCTCACTTGTTCGTGCAAAATATGCTGCTTGGCGGCAGTCTGCACGAACTCTACCAAATGAGCGCAGGGGCAGAGCAAGGCCCCGCCCTCCCCAGAGACTCATTGTGTAGCAACCGGATTGACTTCTTCTCGTGCACGCAGGTCAGCGAAGGGGAGGCCACCGCAGCACCCAACTCCTGCACCCATCAGCTGGCGACCCCCAAACTTGTGCTTGTCAGCTGGGAGGTCTGGTGACGGCTGCCGGTCTTCTTTGCCACCCTGCCCGTCCTCGACTCCTCCGCCCGTTCATGTCGAGCCCGCCGGGGCTTGACAGGGAGAGAGGGAAGGAGGAAGGGACTCCTCCTCCTCTCCTAAGCTTCAAAGCACGATCGGGTTCTCAAGGGCGCCACAATCCTCATGAAAGCGGGGGGGGGGGGAGAAGCAAAGGGGGCAAGAAAGCTCGTAGAGGGCTTGAAGGCGCACCTGTCAGCGTTGGTGATGAGAAATTCCCCACAAATCCAGGGAAAGGGTGGAGAAAAGGAGGAAACCGCCACCTTCTCCTTGGCTTTGCGCTCTTCTGTTCCTCAGCAGCCGGGCTGCCAAGCCTCTGCTGGCTGGAACTTCCTTTCCTTCCTTCCCTCTTGGTCTCTTCCTCCTTCCCTCCCTCTCTCATTGTCCCTTCCTTCCTTCCTTTCCTTCCTTCCTTCCTTCCTTCGCCTCCCTCTTTGTCCCTCCTTCCCTCCCTCTTTCCCCTTGTTCCTTCCATCCTTCCTTCCTTCCCTCTTGTCCAGGATCGGGGCGAGCCTCTACAGCTGATCTGCGCTTCTGCAGAGCAGCCCAGAAGCACAGATCAGCTGTAGCTGCTCTCCTTGGCTCCTGCCCAGCAAACTTGCTTGAGCTTTGCTAGAAAACATGCTGCTTGCTAATTTAGCAGAAGCGCGAATCAGCTGTAGCCTGGCGCTGATCCTAGAGCTTCTGCTAACTTAGCAAGTGGCATGTCTTCTGGCGAAGCTGAGCAAGTGAGCTGGGCGGAGCTCTCCTCTGGCTCTGCCTGTGCACAGGCAGGTTTGGCATGTCACCATGGCCACCGGCAGCAAAGCCACCAGCCACGCTGGCAGCCTATCCCCCTCCCCTTGTCCCTTCCTGGGCACAGAGGGGGGGGAGGAAGGAAGGGATGAAGAGGGAGGGAAGTAAGGGACAATGAGAGAGGGAAGGAAGGAAGGACAAAGAGGGAAGGAAGGAAGGGATGGACAAGGGGAGAGATGGAGGGAAGGAGGAATAGACTAAGAGGGAGGGGAAGGAAAGGAAGGAAAGAAGGAAGGGACAATGGGAGAGAGGGAGGGAAGGAGGAAGAGACTAAGCAGGAGGTGAAGGAAAGGAAGGAAGGAAGGAAGGGACAATGGGAGAGGGAGGGAAGGAGGGAAGGAGGAAGAGACTAAGAAGGAGGTGAAGGAAAGGAAGGAAAGAAGGAAGGAAGGGACAAGGGGAGGGAAGGAAGGCAGGCACCCACCCCAGTCCCATCCCAGAGACCCACAGATTCCCCCCAGCACTCTGCAACCTGAGTGATCAGCTGACCACGCCCCCTGGCCATTGATCACATGACCCTGGGACACTGTGAACGTCATAAGTATGAATCAGTTATCAAGCATCCAAATATAAATCACATGACCCTGGGGATGCTGCAACAATCATAAGTGTGAAAAATGATCATAATTCACTTTTTCAGTGCTGTTGTAATTTCAAACAGTCACTAAGCGAATTGTTGTAAGTCGAGGACTACCTATACTTTCCCATTTTTTCCTTTTCTTTTTTGGTCAAGTTTTTGATACCCCCCCCCCCCGGCCAGCTGGATGGGGGGTTGGGGATCACCACAACATGAGGAACTGTATTAAAGGGTCGCGGCATTAAGAAGGTTGATGGGTAGGAGAGATAGCGTAAAACATTGAAACTGAACGTTTACATTCCAAGATGGTCTCTCTTACCAAGGAGTGGAGACTCAAAGTTGGGAAGTGGGAAGAGGTTACCAAGTCAGGTGGCAAAAAGAAAAGCTATGTTCCAAGAGGAGGAGACAATCTGGAGGGAGTAACGTCAGGCCTGAATAACCAGAATGACTCTGTGATTAGGCTCAAGTAGGTACTTTATTGCTGAATATATTACAAGAATCTGGCCAAACTATAGACCAGGGGTAGGCAACCTTGGCTCTTTTAGGACTCGTGGATTTCAACTCCCAGAATTCCTGAGCCAGCCATGCTGAGGGGAAAGGGAGAGGTTTCCAAGCTGAGCCAGGCTGGCTCAGGAATTCTGGGAGTTGAAGTCCACGCGTCATGAAAGAGCCAAGGTTCCCCACCCCTGTTATAGACCAAAGGGTTTGAATGCAGACCTCTCTCCTTCAAACTGATTCCACATTGGAATGTCTTTTTACTCTCCCTAGAGGTGCCCCCTCTCCTTCAGCCAGTGACCCACCACATCAAGCTTGGCTATGTTCAAACTCCCCGATACTTACCAAAGAGATGGTGTTTGTTTTGTGGAAACTATGCCTTTTCATACTTTCCAGCACATGCCTCCAGGAGGTCCCTAAAAAATTGGGAGTTTAGCAACATTTCATGCAGTTCCAGTTGTCCAAAGCTACAATCATCACAAGTCCAAGCCAGTGCCCAGAAGTCAGTTGTTGTTATTGTTGTTAGTGGCGAAGTCGTGCCTGACCAATCGTGACCCCATGGAGGTAGCAACTAAAAACCATCCCGAAGAAAAAGAAATGCAAGAAAGCAAAATAGCTGTCTGAGGAAGCTTTGCAAATAGCTGAGGAAAGAAGGGAAGCGAAAGGCAAGGGAGAAAGAGAAAGATACACCCAACTGAATGCAGAATTCCAGAGAATAGCTAGAAGAGATAAGAGTGCCAGAAGTCAGTACCCCACTGAAAACTCCTCACTTGACAGTAGTCATGATTACCAAAGGTGGAGCAATCAATGGCTGCTGAGCCCCCCACTGTGGCTGTTGCACCCCCAGTTGCTGCTGGTCCCATCCTGACTGCTGCTGCATGCCCAGGGGTTGCATGTTCAGGGGCTGTGGCCACGCCTCCTGCTGCTGTAAGCCCCTCAGTGGTTGCTGTACATTCGGGGGGGGGGCGGTGACCAATCTCCTTCCTGTGGTCATCCTCCCACCAGCTGCTGATCTCTTGGCTTCTGCACCACCCCAAGCTGTTGCAAGGCCTCTATTAGTTGTGGCAAGCTCAGAGGTCGCTGACCATCCACCTGTGGGGGCTACCAAACTCCCCATTGCTGCTTCAGTCTGATGTTTGCATCAAGGCAGTGGCTGGAGAAGAGATAGCTGGAGAAAAGCATGTCAGTGCAAAAATCACAGATATACTCCTGGGGGCGCTATTCTGTAGTGGTTATGGTAAGAGTTTTTATTGGGGGGTTTTCATACATTCACTAATCATTTTTCAACAAGCATGCTGTCTGAGTTTACATTCGCAACCCACAGGTTGAGAACCGCTGTATTAGCGAATGTAAACTCAGACAGCATGCTTGTTGAAAAATGATTAGTGAATGTATGAAAACCCCCCAATATAAAAACTCTTACCATAACCACTACAGAATAGCGCCCCCAGGAGTATATCTGTGATTTTTGCACTGACATGCTTTTCTCCAGCTATCTCTTCTCCAGCCACTGCCTTGATGCAAACATCAGACTGAAGCAGCATGGAAGGGATCTTGCATCAGAAAAGGATAAATACCTCAGGTCAGCCTCTGTGTGGCCCACTTTTTTTGACAGTTAAAGCCTACTCATTCACATCAGTATGTTGTCCATTTGTTGCACCCTCTTTAAATATGTTCCAATTTGTGCACCCAAAACAGTCTTGTAGAGCTTCCATGGCTCCTGCAGGCCACACTCTCACTTGTCTTCTAATTGGTCTCTCTTTAATTAACAAAGGTTTATATGCTGGCATAAGCATCACAGAGAGAGATATTCTGAGGAGCTAAAATGAGGGTGAGGGACCGCCTTAAATACTTCCTCCATGTTAGAGTAAGCTAAATCCAGAGGATTCCCACATCTGATAGGAAAATCCACGTATTGATGGAAATTAGGGAGGGCTGCTTTCAAGTCACACTGATTGAAATCCCCAAGGAAAATGGAGGATTTGGTCTACCGGAGTGGGTTTTATATTATCAAGCATCTGTATTAACATGGGTAAAAGAATGCATAACTCTTACAAATAGAAGACTGTTATATCTGGAGGGGCATGATTTACAATTGGGGTGGCACACTTTTTTATAGTATGGGAAAAATAAAGTTCATAAATATTTCCAAAATCATTATATAAGAAATGCATTATTAACAACATGGGAAAAAATAAAATCTAAAATATATAAATATGTATTAGCGAATGTAAACTCAGACAGCACGCTTGTTGAAAAATTATTACTGAATATATGAAAACCCCCCAATAAAAACTCTTACCATAACCACTACAGAATAGCGTCCCCAGGAGTATATCTGTGATTTTGCACTGACATGCTTTTCTCCAGCTATCTCTCCTCACATGGAGCCCTGGAAGAACTTCAAGGTTCCCAGAGGTGAAGTTGCTTCACAGTGTAATTATCACCATCCTGTTCTTTGAGACTTCTTCTGTCACTTCTCCAGCCACTGCCTTGATGCAAACATCAGACTGAAGCAGCATGGAAGGGATCTTGCATCAGAAAAGGATAAATGTCTCAGGTCAGGCTCTTTGTGGCCCACTTTTTTTGACAGGCAGGGGCTGTGCTCTCAAATGTACTTTCTCTCCCTTCCAGATGAAGCTCGGCTTGTCTCTGTCTCAATCAGGACAACCACTGGCATTTCCATCTTGGAGGAGTGCCTTGAGTTCTCCTATATCTTCTTGGTGTCCTTCTTTAGAAAGGGATTGATTCAGCCCAATGAATTATGGACCTCCTGATTCTGCTGCTGGTGCTTCTGATGCTGCCGGTGTTCCAGCCAGTCTCTGGAAAGCTTAGAATGAAGTGCCTGATGTATTTGGAGCATCAGGATGGAAAAAACCTACCAAGCTATTACAGGCCAGGGGACCATCTCATCAGTATGGTCACCACTGCGACCTTAAGCTCAAATATTACGTTGCCTTTCAACATGGCTCCTTCTAGTCAGCCTCACTCGTAAGTCATTCCTTCCATCTGCAGCTGTAATACTCTCCTTTCCCCCCCTCTTCTTATTTCACTTACTCCTGTATTGCAGGGCCTGCCTAATTTCCTGGAAGAGACCCAGATCCAAAGATCCAAAGAACTCCGGATTATTTCTTCCTCTCCATCCAATCCTGAGTTCATCAGTTGAAAACTGACTTTTGTTTAAATGACTTACAGTTGTATGATGTTGATAATATGAATATTTTTCTATAGGTTGGCACCTTCTGGTAGCTTATCTACTGATAAGTTTAGAATGGTCCGATTCATTTTTGCCATTCATATGGCTAACAAGAATCCAGAGCTCCTGCACAATGTCACACTTGGTTACAACATTCATGACAACTCATTGAGCACACTGACCACTTCAGATGCTTTGTTGGACATGCTGTCTACTGGAGAAGCCAATGTTCCCGACTACAGCTGTGGAAAGAAGGATGGTCTTTTGACTCTTCTCGATGCAGCTAGAAGGGACTACTCTATCCAGATGTCAACTTTAGTAGGCACCTACAAAGTCCCACAGGTTTGTGTGTCTGTTTCTGTATCTGGTAAAGTGAGTGCGGAGTTGTGGGTGATCAATATATCTACTTATATCTTCTCTATGGAATTCAGGAGCTGTTTTTCACTGCGGCCATTGTGGGTGTCATGGCTGGTGATTGGGATCCATACTGAGAAGGGGGCAACCATCAAAACAGCCATATCCTCTCATGACACCCTCCTCATTGCTTTGGGGGATTCTGCTGGACACTTGTATCAAATAGGATCAAAACTGATGAAGGGTGCATGTTTGCACCATTATTATTCAGTCTAGACTTGAATGAGTTACCAGGACTAATAAAAGGCCCTCTGGCACACATGCCTAAGGTGCTAGGTACATATATTATCACCTTGTTATACACTGAGAATGGTATTAATATTATTATTCTTGCAAGTTGGGTTGTAATAAAGGAGAATATTTGTAGCTCGGGGTTGACATGAGGGGTCCCTTGTGTTCTTTGAGCTTGCTTTTTTTCCCTTGCAGACGTTTCATGACCCAAACTAGGTAACATCATCAGTGCTAGTGATGAGGATGAGGATGATTAGCACTGATGATGTTACCTAGTTTGGGTCATGAAACGTCTAGAAGAAAACAAGCAAGCTCAGAGAGCACCCAGGACCCCCTCAAATTGGGTTCCATAAGCTGTTAAGAAGACTTGGCTCCAACTCCCGTAATAATTATTAATAAACCAAAGTCAAAAGTTATGGGATGTATAAAATTGGTATAAAATTAAGAGGTAGAAACTGACAGACTTTCAAAAATTGTACATAACACGGCTCTTTGTTGGAGCAAAACAGTTTGCTTGAAATCTGTATAGCTGGGTCTGATTGTGGTAATTTATAAGGGTGATACAGAAGTATGATTTTCATTCTTCATTTGTATTCTTGTTTCCTTAATTTATTTTATTCTGTGTTGATATATTGTGTTCTTAATGTTCTGTGTTTTATATTTTGCGTTTTTGTAGGCCTAATGACTAATCCTGAATAAACTATTCTAATAAGTTCAAGAGAATGAAGTTGGATGTATCAAAAGCTAATGTTTTGGACTTGATCTGAACTCCAATATAAGCATTCTTCGTTGTCTTTTCAGATCAGTTATCTAACTGCTTCAGAGGCTCTGAGTGATAAAAGTCAGTTCCCTTTTTTCCACCGGATGCTCCCCAAAGAAGGGTTCCAGGACCCAGCAATTGTCCCTCTGCTTCTCCATTTCAGATGGACCTTGATTGGTCTCTTTGCTTCAGACACAGAGAAGGGAGAGAATTTCATGAGGACTTTCACTCCTATGCTTGTCAGGAATGGAATTTGTGTTGTAATATCACAACGAATCTCAATGATTAGACATCCGGCACTCCTCAGAGATGCCATCGCTAAGTGGAGACAAGTCAACGTCTTTGTTCACTTCTTAGAATATGTTTCCATTTCAGACAGAATCCTTCCTTTCCATTCAACACTTAAAGATTTGCCAGGACCCATTGAAGGGAAAGTCTGGATCACCACAAATTTGGGATCATATAAATTGAAAAAATCCAGTCTTCTCGAATACATCCACAGTATTTGGTCCTTTGGTTTTCAGGAGAAACAAAGGCCAAAAGATGATGCCTTTGAACCCTACTTGTTTGTAGATGACCAGTATGAAGATCAGTATTTTCGCTGTTTTTTTTCAAATCGTGTCTTTTCTGTCAAAGGCCGGAGAAGATGCACCCAGAAAGCATCACTGGAGACCCAACAGGGAAGGAACAGTTCACGGATCTCAAATAGCATCCATGTTCACAGTATCGTTAAGACTCTGGTGCATGCCTTGAATGCTGCATATTCCTCCAGATGCAGGAGGAGAAGGAACGAGGGCGAAGAGAGTTTGGGAGCTCCAAGGCTGCAGCCATGGCAGGTATGTGGTTCCAAAAAGGATCCATCAAACTTAATTTCTTTTGAGGAAAGGAGAAGGAGGAGAACAATTTTAATCTCCTTGTGCTAGAAAAGGAGAAATAACTCTCCATTAATTTCAGTTCTGTTTGAGAAGAAATCTAATGCAAAAGGTGGGGAACTATCTCAACTTCATTATGCTACCAAAATCCAACAATTTTGACCAATCCAATTGACTGGGGGTTTGTGGTGATTCTGTTGGTCCCGCTGCCAAGATGCAGCCTGAACAATCCCACAACCCTGTGATGGGCTCTATGCACGAGCCAATTCGTCAGAAGGCGCAGAAGGAAAGACTTAACAGCAGATTTTGATACAAGACGCTTCTGGATGCAAAGAGCACTCTCTCTATGCCCAGCAGGTCGTTTTATTAGGCATGGTCAGAAAGGTTTTTGCCTGAACGCAGCAAGCCAATCAGCATTGTATGTGATCTTTTGAATGGACCAATCTACAATCTTGTTCATGAAGATTGCCTTATATGGCATAGCGCTTCTTACATTCTGTGCCAATTACCTGTCTTTATTTTAATATGACCTTATATGGTTACGCTCTTGCTTTTACAGGTAACTTCCTGTTCCTGTTATCTTTACAGGTAACTTCCTGTTCCTGTTATCTGAGCACGTGCACACCCAGTATTTTTCCATTCTGCTTGCTTCCTTGTACTGCATAGTTTAAGTGACAATAGGCATTCAGTAATTTTCCACTCCAGATACAATGAATCTTGCTTGATCCTATTCTATCCTATGGTATTATTACCTGTCCTTTTTGCCACTTATGTAGGGGCTTTCATAAATTCCTACATCTCCTCCCTTTTTATTTTGTATAGGGAACAGTACCATCAAATGTCCGAAAGAGGTCAGATTAGAGCAAGAGGTTCCATATAAAGGTTTGAGTAGGATTCAAAAAATATAGTAGAAAATTACATTGGATAATACTGACTTTGATAAAAATTCACAGTGATAAACTTTGATAAAAATTCACAGTGATAACAGTTATACAATAATTTCTATTATATAAATTTCTCTAAGGATTTAATACATCATAAAAAACTATCATATATTCAAGTTATTTTTAAGAGAGGTCAGGTGGCGTTTTCTCATATTTCATTGGAAATCCTTCTAGCGTCATGTCGGCTTCCATTAACAAAACTTGTTTTTGTATGGCTGCTTCCACAATACTTTGAATAGAGGTTTTTATGATAGGTATAAGACATGGTAATATCATAATACTAAGAAAGATCATAGCTGCAAATAACAATGCTTGCTTCCAGTTTCTGAATAATCCCCCCAAGAATCCTCCTTCATCCAAAAGACCCGTCCATTTTTGCACTGGAACATGTATGATTCGTCTCATCTCTGATGTCAAATCTGCTACTACTTTACCCACTGGATTAATTTGTAAGCAACAATTGCTCAGATTAAATTTGCCACATACTCCTCCTTCTGCAGCTAACAAATAGTCTAAGGCAAGTCTATTTTGATACACAGCTGTTCTTAGCTTGTCTTGTTCTGTAGCGATAATATTCAAAGCATTATCCATATTTCTACCAGCTAGCTCTAACACAGATTGTAAACGAATAAGTCTATTAAGTAAATAAATTGGAGTCCTATAGCCATAGGATCCATCTTCTGCCCATGTAGCGGGACCATATGTACAAATAATACGTTCAGGTGGCCATTCATCATCTTTCCAATTTCTTTGCAAACATGAATACTCATTTCCCATGACTTGCAACCCACCTATTCCTGTATTGGTTGACCTCTTCTGTCGTTTCCATACATCATACACAGGTGCTCCCAATTGTTGAGCATTTTGCAAGGGGACAAGAAAAAAGGATGGTCTAATCCATCCTATTGTGCATGTGCCTGTCCAGTCTTTGTGTAATTGGGAATATGCAGTGTTTCCACAAATCCAATACATTTCCTTTGGCAGTGTCCAAGGTTGTCCCACTGTGGTATCTACCAAGCCAGTAAAATTATGTCTAGTGGGCTCGGTTAGATTGCTAGGTGAGTACCAAGTATAATTGTTTACAACATCCCAATAACCCAAACAATTTAAATCTCCCACCATAACTCCTCCAGATATATTCCTTTTATAACATTCTAGTGCCACCAAATTGGTAGTTAGTGTCCAAGTTATGACTTTTTTCTGTTGTACTCGTATCCCTTTGGTAAAGTTGCCCTGACTTGACATGTTATTGAATAATTCTCCCCTGGCTTCCAAGGCTTCCCAAGGCCATTGATTTCCCATATTTGTTCCTCCACATACAAAGCAATTTTTTACTCCTAATGTCATGGCAACCTTACCTGCAAATTCTATAAACAGGTTCCGTGCCTTATCTGTCACTATTTGCTTTTTTCCTGCTCTTTCCAAGGTTTTATATACTGACCATGTTATTTCAGATTCATTTTTCTTTATCGTTTGTTGAATGGTAACATAACCTTCTGGATCCCTTCCTGTACCGTCTATCCCTATACCATAAGATACTTCTTTATCTTGTCTAGAGGGTGGCCAGGTAACAGTCACGTTATTGGAATTCATGACCCTTTTAAATTCTCTAATTTCATCACATTCTTTACTTCCGTCATACCCGCCCCCCGTATACCAACATACACATTGCCATCCGGTACAGTCTATGCGAGCGCCACAAGGGATCCAGGCGTCAGGGTGACCTATACTCCAATCTTTGTTTTTCTTACACAAATATTTGTGGTTATTCTGGTAAGTTGTTCTCCAACCAGCACTCCCGCATTTGGTTGCTTGTGTCTGAGTGTCTAAAAGATTACATACATTAAATGAAATATCTTTGGTAGCCCCAGTATAAAAAAAGGTAACCCTGTTAATCATTGACATAAGGGGTTGGGTGTCTGTAGGTAAACCTGAAAACACAGTGACAGTTACTAATAAGGGAGCTGTGGGTGATGAACACCATATTTTTGACTGGTGACTATACATTTCATACTGGACATCGTCATGGATACAAAGCCCTAGTTTTTTCCCACCCGTGGGGGGTATGTTGGTGTGCAGTAGGGTGAACTTAATCTCCTTTCCCTGTACAGTTTTTGTAATACATTGAGAACAATTCCCAATTTGGAGTGATGTAGATTGTAGTTCCCGCTTAAAACGAGTTGTGTTAGGGGAAGGCACATAATATGATTGTTCATGGTGATTTTGTCCATAAGATATTATGTACCATGTAATTATGAGTGCAGCACAACTCATCAATACAATTCCATATACATGATAAAAAAGATATTTACAACGCATTGAAGTACCTAAATAATCACATAGGGTCCAACGTACTCCAGGGGGCGGACCCCTCAGAACTGGGCAATGAGCCGGTGGTTCAGTAGGCCCACAACTGTGGCATCCCTCTGGACAGTGATGAGGATTTATGCAGGGTAGCTTCATTGTTAATGCCAATCTGAAGGTATAAAAGGATGTAGTTCAGAGTACCTGACTGTAGGAGTAGGCTTGAGTGTTGAGACTCGTCTACCTGTTTTGTCCACAGTGATGTAATTTTCTAGATGATACTCAATTAGGTAGATATCACACTGGATTGGACATATGAAATCGCAGCAACATTCAGTGCAGGCAAGACAATGGCAACAGCAACAGGCGTTGCATCCACAATCACAAAACCAACACATCCCATCAAGAAAACAACGATCCAAGCAGTGGTTCTTGATCAGTCTTGGGATCAGGAACTGCAGGCTTGTTTGGGGGATGATATGGTTTAACACATCTACCCGGAGTCCAGAGGATAGGCTCGTCAAGGGGTTTTACTGCTGCGTAGCCTCGACCCCACGTTATTAACTCTGCTGGACCTCTCCAAGAAGGATCTGGTAGTTGCCTGTATAACACAAGAGGGTTGGGGGTGGAAACTACACTATGACCAAAATGTTGTTCCGCTCTGGAACGTTCAGGATGGGTACCAATTAGATTTTTAAAATTTAGAGTATACAATGCTTTTGCCAATTGATTCTGGTAGGCCGGGAGGGTAGGGCCTCCTTCTCTTTTTACTCCCTTTTGGTTTTCCAGTGTTTGTTTTAAAGTTTGATTGGCCCTCTCAACCAGTGCCTGACCAGTGGAATTATAAGGAATTCCAAATTTATGCACAATGCCCCATGTTTGGCATAATTTGGCAAAATTTGAGCTACAATATGCGGGGCCATTGTCAGTTTTGAGTTCTTTAGGGGTGCCCAGAACAGCAAAAGTTCTAAAGCAGTGGTTTTGAACATGTTTAAAGGCTTCTCCTCTTTGCAGTGAGGCTGTGATGAAGCCTGAAAAGGTGTCAATGATAACATGAATGTATTTCCATGGGGCAAAGGGAGAGTATTGAGTGACATCCATTTGCCAGATTTCATTGCGTTTTAGTCCCCTAGGATTGACTCCCATGGGAATGGAGTGGCCTTGGCGACTGCAATCAGGGCATTGTTGGATTATAGCAGTAGCTTCAGCTCTACTAAGACCAAATTCCCTTTGCAATGATTTAGCATTTTGGTGGAAAAAGGAGTGGCTTTCCCATGGGGTTGACAAGTGAAAAGCTTCTCTGGCTGCTTCATCTGCTCGAGCATTTCCTTCTGAGAGCATGCCAGGGAGTGGTTGATGGCTTCTGATGTGGGCTACAAAAAATGGATGCACTCTAATTTCTAATATTGTTTTTAGCTGCACAAATTGTTTAAGGAGGTCTCCCTCTCCTGTAGGGGAAACATAGGCATCAAAAATGTGACTCACGGTGTGATAGACATACAGTGAGTCCACTATTAGATTTAGCGGCCTTTCCTTGAAGAGTGAAAAAGCAAGGATAGCTGCTGCCAGCTCTGAGCGCTGGGCGGATTTTTGAGGGGAGGTTATGTGCCTTTTCCATTGTCCCTCTTCCTCATATACACAGGCTCCCTTCTGCTTATTTCCATCAGTGAAGACAGTGATTGCTTGTGGGATAGGTTTACTGGCCTGTGTTTGGTTTAGCTTAAAAGGGACAGTATTGATCAAAGCTAGTCTGGGATCTGCTGGGAGATGATATTTGATTTCCCCTGTATAGTTTGCTAAGGCCATCTGTAGGGCCTGTGAATGTTGTAGATATTGTTCCCATTTGGGCAGTGGGATGGGGGTGTAAATTGCTGAGGGTTCTACTCCCATCCTCAAAATGCACCTGCTTCTAAGCTTGGTCACAAGTTCTGCTAATAATTCATCTTTTCCTGAGATGCTCTTCTTGGGGGTGTTTGGGAGGTGTGTCCATTCTGCAATTAGCATTTTTCCACTAGCTTTCTGAAATAAGATTCCGGTGGGTAGCTGGGCGGTGGCCAGTACCGCTATAAAGCAGTCCTGATCCTCCATTACCCTATCTACCCATCGAGTCTTAAGAGTTTCATTTATTTTTTGTAGGCATTGCAATTGAGTTTCTCCTATGGTTAAGATGTCAGCAGGGTGTTGACCATTCTGTAGTAGGCAGAATAGTGGTTGTAGGTCATGAGTGGTTATGGCCAAGAATGGTCTTGCCCAATTGAGATGCCCTAAAAATTGTTGCAATGTAACTAGTGTGGGGTGCAAAGGCAGAGTTAGTTCTGGCAGTAGTGGGACACTTCCTGCCTGCATAATTTTATGTCCTAAGTAGATGTAAGGGTCGGTTGTTTGAATTTTCTCAGGTGCTATCTTAAACCCTCTATTCTGTAACATATCCAATAATTTATTTTTCCAATTTCCTGGGGGATTTTTGGCCCTAGTGGCTATTAATAAATCATCCATATAATGATACAGTAAAACATCAGGGTATGTCTGGCGAAATTTCTTTAAAATATCATGTATATAGTATTGGCATATTGTGGGGCTATTCAGCATACCCTGGGGTAAAACTTTCCACTGGAACCTTTCGGTTGGTCTGTCATAGTTACGGGTAGGAATGGTGAATGCAAAAAGTTTACGATCACCCTCCCATAAGGGGACTGAGAAAAATGCATCTTTGAGGTCTATTATGGTCAGATTCATACCTTGGGGTATTATATTTGGATTTGGCAATCCACACTGTAGCGCCCCCATTGGTTGGATGACCAAATTTACCTTTCGGAGGTCCTGTAACATGCGCCATCTGCCTGATTTTTTCTTTATTACAAAAACTGGGGTGTTATAGGGGCTGTTGGAAGCTTCTACCTTCCCTTCTTTTATTAATTGCGAGACTATTGCTGTTAATGCTAATAATTTTTCTTCAGGAAGTGGCCACTGATCAATCCATATCGGGGTGTCATGTTTGAGTTGCATTTTCATAAGTTGCATAGCCATTAGTCCCAATGTAATAAGGAACCAATTTGAGACAAAAGGTCTCTTCCCCACAGGTTCACATGTAAAGGTAGAATCACTGGTTTTAATTTGGCTGTTTGTGTAGAGTTTGGCATTATGACTTGTAGGTAGTTTTTGCTAGCCTGTGCCATTTGAATCCCACCCACGCCTTTCACGGCGGGGGAGGAAGTCATTGGCCACTCAGGCGGCCATTGAGCTTGGGCAATCACCGAGACATCAGCTCCAGTGTCCACTAATCCTGAGAAGGGAACCCCATTCAGCAGGATAGTGAGCAGTGGCTTTTCCATGGTGATCTTGGTGGTAAGCCAAGCTTCCCCATGTGGTTCTTCTAGATCGGGTTCAATTAATGATTTAAAGGGAGAAATAGCCACATGGCGTAGAGGATTTTTTGCATATGGGTTGAAGTCAGTGAGCACCGGAATGAGGTTTGCTATTTCAGCACCTTTTGGAATTTTGGTAGGTTCCGTAGGGTTCACAGCCATGGCTACAGATCCTAGATCAGTGGGATCTAATAGGTAGGTGGAAGCAACTATTTTTCTTGTGAGCAATTCCTTCCCCGCATAAAGAATAACTGCTGCTGCGGGGGGGAAGTGCAAAGGGCTGGTGTCTAAAGGTATATAATAAAATTTGCCTGGGGTGGGGAGATCATAATCTTCTTGGGCAGTCAATATGACTGCCTGTAACGTTTCATCACTATCCTCATTTTCTTTTGACCTAAATTGCACTCCTCTAGGCTCTAAATCATCAGCCGGAAGGACCTCACAAGTTTTAATCTTTTTGTTAACAGTGTGTATTAAAGCATCTTTGGGTAGGGGGCTGATGCCTTGCCCCCTATCTAGTTTCCCTGCTGGGGTAATGGATTGTTGGAGCGACACTCCCTTGCCCAGTGGCCCATTCGGCCACATTTTGGGCACGGAGTTGTTGGGCGTCGCCCTTGTGACTGTCCTTCCTGAGTTTTATTATTGCGTAAAGCTCTACACTGATTTTTAAAGTGTCCGGGTTTTCCACAGTTGAAACAGTTCCCTGATTTTGGTTTTTCAGGGCGTTGTTGATTGAAGTTAACATTCATAGCAGAAGCTAATGTCTCCATCTGATAGGCTTGAGAGCCAACAATGGAGGCTGCCTTCAAAAAATCTATAAGAGTTTTTGAAGCATCTACATTCAAAGGGCCTAGAATCTTTTTACAATCATGGTTTGCATTTTCATAAGCTAATTTTCTAACTAAAATCTCATTAGCTTCTGAGTTTTTTATATCACGATCAACTGCCAATTGAATTCTCTCTACAAATTTATCATAGGGCTCAGAGTTTCCTTGTGTTATTTTTACAAAGGAAGAAGAGGTGGGAGCTCCGAATTCACCTAAATTTTCAAAGGCTTGTACAGCAGCCAAGCCAGTTAACACTGTGGTCTCTCGTCCCATTTGTAACTGCTGCCCTCTAGTGGCGAAATTTCCAGTGCCTTTTATACGATCCAGCCGAACGTTGGGATTTTTTTGGGCTTGGTTATTGCATTCAGCTTCGAAAGCCTGGTTCCATAAAAGATTTTGGGTCGTAGATAATAACATTTTTGCTAGACTCTTCCATTCCGTAGGGGTGAGATGATAATTATAATTTATATTATTAAGCATTCCTCTAAAATAGGGACTACTAACTCCATGTTGGGAAAGGGCTAATTTTAATTCTTTTATTTGAGCAAAAGGTAGTTCTTGATATACTGGATTTGCCCCACTGTAATCGATGGGGTAAGCTGATATCATTTCCCACTCTTCTGGAGTCCAATTACCCTCCTGTTTTGCTCTTTCTATGCCCTTTTGAAGCGATCCTTCTATGGGAATTTCAGAAGTATCACTAGTGCTGTTACAACCCGTATCAGAAGGAGGGGAAGAGGGAATGAGGGGAGCGTATGGAGGGGGAACGCATGGGGGGGTTTCAAGGGAAGAAGGAAAGGTCTTTTCCGGTTCCACACTCAGAGAGTAACTTGGTGGAGGAACCGCAACTATATTAGATGTTATAGGAGCGTTGTCAAGATGGTTCTGTAGAGCCATCATGACTCCCTTCCATGTTGTTAAAATATTTGGAGGTGCTCTTGGCTCTTTGTGAAAATATTCCCCTAACCGGGTCCAAGTTAACAAATCTAATTTTCCTTTGGCAGGATAAGAGGGAACTTCCTGCCAAATGAATTTAAAGAGGAAAATTAATTTTTTCTTAGAGGGATAATAATTCCTTCTTTTCAAAAAATTTCTATTAGCCTCAATTATCTGACCCACCTCAGTGATATGAGCCTGCTGCCCTTTTGTCAGATTTCCGCCCATACTTACGAAAAAACGGCCGTAGTAAGAGATGGACTGTAGAGTGCGCTTCGGACGTACCTCTCGCGCTGCACCCACGATGAAACGAAGAAAAAAAAAACCTCTTTTAGGCTGCTGGTGTTGTGATCATCGCATCGGGGTCACCACTTGTGGTGATTCTGTTGGTCCCGCTGCCAAGATGCAGCCTGAACAATCCCACAACCCTGTGATGGGCTCTATGCACGAGCCAATTCGTCAGAAGGCGCAGAAGGAAAGACTTAACAGCAGATTTTGATACAAGACGCTTCTGGATGCAAAGAGCACTCTCTCTATGCCCAGCAGGTCGTTTTATTAGGCATGGTCAGAAAGGTTTTTGCCTGAACGCAGCAAGCCAATCAGCATTGTATGTGATCTTTTGAATGGACCAATCTACAATCTTGTTCATGAAGATTGCCTTATATGGCATAGCGCTTCTTACATTCTGTGCCAATTACCTGTCTTTATTTTAATATGACCTTATATGGTTACGCTCTTGCTTTTACAGGTAACTTCCTGTTCCTGTTATCTTTACAGGTAACTTCCTGTTCCTGTTATCTGAGCACGTGCACACCCAGTATTTTTCCATTCTGCTTGCTTCCTTGTACTGCATAGTTTAAGTGACAATAGGCATTCAGTAATTTTCCACTCCAGATACAATGAATCTTGCTTGATCCTATTCTATCCTATGGTATTATTACCTGTCCTTTTTGCCACTTATGTAGGGGCTTTCATAAATTCCTACAGGGGTTAATATTGCAAAGAGGCTATACCATGGTAGATACATTTTTATATCAAACACTGCTAATTTTAAAAGGATGCATACAGTTTTACATAAATTTCTGTAGGTATGTGGTTTGTGATTAGCATTGTAGAATTTTACTTTTATAAATTTAATAGAGACCCTGAGGCCATCTAGCCTAACCACTCTCTTGTGGCTGAGTTCAGAAGTTGTGAATGCTCCAACATTGTTGCCATTATGGAAACTTGCTGGGATGAAACCGACAAATGGAACACACAGCTAGAGGGATTTAAATTACTTAAAAGAAACAGCCCAAATGAAAGAGAAGGTGGAGTTGCTTTCTATATAAGAAATAATTACATCTCTATCGAAATAGAGCAGAACAACGATGAAAACTACTTGAATGCATTTGGGTCAATATAAAAGGGGAAAAAATGACATTGCCATACGTGTATGCTACAGGCCACCCAACCAAATAGATGAACTTTTTGCTAGTCAGTTAACTATGGTATGTAGGAAGCACATCACAATAGTAATGGGGGACTTTAATTACCCTGAAATCAACTGGGAGACAAACTCTGCACAAACCTAGGAGATAACTTTGTCTCCCAAGAAGTAGAGAAGGGGATTAGAGGATCAGCCATATTGGACTTAATTCTCACAAACATAAATGAAATGATAGAAGTTGTTGAAACCACAGGAACCTTGCGGGGGGGGGGAGTGACCATGCAATATCGGAATTCAACATTATGCAAGCACAAGCAACAGAACACAGTCAAACTAGAGTCTTGGACTTTAAGAGAAGTAATTTCAACAAACTTAGAGAGCTCTTTTGAAGGATTCCATGCATGAGAATCCTCAAGGGGAAAACAATTCAAGAAGCTTGGGAAATTTTGAAAAGTGAGATTATAAAAGCCTAGTGTAGCACAATACCAATGAAGAAGAAAAATAACAGCCCTCAAAAGAAACCAGCTGAATAAAAAACTCTCTGATAACTTAAAAGATAAAAAGTGGAAAGAGGAGCACATAACTAAGGCAGAAAATCAGCAAATAGCCGAAGCTTGCAAAAATGAAGTGAGGAAAGCTAAGGCTCAAAATGAACTAGGGCTTGCCACAAAAGTAAAAATAACAAAAAAGCTTCTTTCAACATGTAAAAAAGAAGAAAAAAGTTAAGAAAATGATTGGTCCATTAGTGAGAGAAAGTGGCAAGAAGATGACAAGCAACAGGGAGAAAGAAGATCTACTCAACTTGTTTTTTGCATCCGTATTTACACAACAGTCCAACCTATCAAAAATAGTACTGTAAAAAATAGATCAGAAACACAAAGTTAAGATAGGTAAGAAAATGGTAAGTGAGCTCCTCTCCACCCTAGATGAGTTCAAATCACCAGGACCAAATGGACTACACCCCAAGGTTTTGAAGGAACTGGCAGATGTGATCTCAGAACCACTGAACTATATCTTTCAAAGATCCTGGAGCACAGGGGAACTACCAGAGGGCTGGAAAAGAGCTGAGGTAGTTCCCATCTTCAAAAAAGGAAGAAAAAGGGATCCAAGAAACTATCAGACCTATCAGCCTGACCACCATACTTGGGAAGATCTTGGAAAAGATAACCAAGCAACGAATCAGCGAATACTTAGAGGTAAACAAAGTCATTACCAAACGCCAACACGGGTTTGTCAAAAACAGATCATGCCAGACAAATCTTATTGCATTCTTTGACCAGGTGACAAAATTGGAGACTAGAGGAATGCTGTGGATATAATTTACTCAGTTTGTCAGGGAAAAAGATCCTCTCCAGTCCCTGCAAACCTCTGAGCATTGACGCGCTCAAGGTGAGAGATATTTCCAACTTTTCTTTTCCCCTTTAATCTGGAACCTCAGAAAATGGATAAATCCATGAGCCAGGAATCTTGCTATTTTGGTTATAGCAACAACAACAACAATAATAATCGCAAACTGATTAGAAAGCTAGACATGAGCGAGTTGCTAAACTAATCCACTGGGCATTGCGTAAAGAATACGACTTGCCTGTGTCCGAAAAGTCGTGGGAAAATAGGATGGAAAAAATTGTTGAGAATGAGAGGGTGAAGATCTTGTGGGACTTCCCAATACAGACAGATCACCATTTGGAACTTGATCGAAGTGTATAAAATCATGCATGGGATAGAAAAGGTGGATAGAGAAAAATTCTTTTCTCTATCACACAATACCAGGACAAGGGGGCACTCCCTAAAGCTCATAGCTAAGAAAGTGAGGACAAATAAAGGGAAATATTTCTTCACCCAGAGGGTCGTTGATTTATGGAATTCACTTCCTGAAGGGGTCGTGACAGCTGTCAGCCTTGACAGCTTCAAGGCAGGGCTAGATAGATTCATGGATGCAAAGTGTATCGGTGGTTATTAAAATGGATGTCCATGTGCCGCCTCTATGTTGGTTGAGGCAGGCAGGATTCCCTTGGGTACCATTTGTTGGGGGTCAAGGGAAAGGGAGGTTTTGCCTTCTCTTTCTGCTCAAGATCCCCATGTACAATTGGTGGGCCACTGTGTGACACAGAATGCTGGACTCGATGGGCTTTGGCCTGATTCAGCATGACTCTTCTTATGGAACACAACATGCCGGATATCGCAGTTGTACAGAACCGAAGTGTACAGCTGATTGATATCACTGTACCAGGAGATGCCAGAGTCGGGAAAAAAAAGAACTGGAAAAAATTATGAAATATCGCAACCAGGCCATTGAAACTGCGCAATTATGGATGAAACGTGTAATAGTGATACCCATTGTCATCGGGGCACTGGGAACTATGTCCAAAAACTTTGCAAAATACATCAAGAAACTGCAGCTTCCTGCAATAACTCCAGCAATGCTACAAAAAACTGTGCTACTCGGAACATCTTATATTTTAAGGAGATACCTGGTTGATACCTAGGATGTTGGTAGCAACCTGTGTCAACCATCAGCGCCAGCCAACTTTGTTCAGTTGACTGAGGTTCACATCTAATGAATAATAATAATAATAATAATAATAATAATATTGTTGGAAGGATCTTGGAGGTCATCTAGTCCAACCCCCTGCTCAGGCAGGAAACCCTATACCATTTCAGACAAAATGAAATTCAATGGTGAAACAAGTATGGTTCTACATTTAGACTAGAAAACTGTGAGAGGGACCTTGGAGTCCTAGTGGACAATCACTTAAATAGAAGCCAGCCGTGTGCTGCAGCTGCCAAAAAAGCCAACACAGGGCTAGGCGGCATTAACAGAGGGACAGAATCAAGATCATGTGAAATGTTAATACCACTTTACAATGCCTTGATAAGGCCACTCTTGGAATACTGCATCCAGTTTTGGTCACCATGATGTAAAAACAATGTTGAGACTCTAGAAAGAGTGCAGAGAAGAGCAACAAAGACGATTAGGAGACTGGAGGTTAAAACGTATAAAGAGTGGTTGCTGGAATGGGGTATGTCTAGTTTAATGAAGAGAAGGATGAGGGGTGACATGATAGCAGTCTTCCAATATCTCAGAGGTTGCCCCAAAGAAGAGGGAGTCAAGCTGTTCTCCAAGGCGCTTGAAAGCAGGACAAGAAGCAATGGATGGAAACTAACCAAAGAGAGAAGCAACCTAGAACTAAGGAGAAATTTCCTGACAGAACAATTAATCAGTGGAACAACCTGCCTCCAGAAGCAGTGAATGCTCCAACACTGGAGGTTTTTAAGAAGAAACTGGACAGCCATTTGTCTGAAATGGTATAGGGTTTCCTGCCTGAGCAGGGGGTTGGACTAGATGACCTCCAAGGTCCCTTCCAACTCTCTTCTTCTTCTTCTTCTTCTTCTTCTTCTTCTTCTTCTTCTTCTTCTTCTTCTTCTTCTTCTTCTTCTTCTTCTTCTTCTTCTTCTTCTTCTTCTTCTTCTTCTTCTTCTTCTTCCTGTTACTATTAGAAAATATATTAATAAACGACAAAACGCTTTGCTTTTCATAACTAACTAATTTTTTTGATGAACATTGAAAATTATTTGCATACAATTTTAAGGCAGTTTTGTCCACTTAATTATCACATCCAGATCTTAGTTAAGTAGCTATCTAATCATAATATCAGGAAGTAATTTGTTAGTACTTTGCTAAAATCAAATTTTATTACCACCGTCCCCACATTTCATTAAAGAGGAATAATGACATGTCAGAATGATCTTGGGGGATGACGGGGAAAAGAGGTTTTCCTGGGAACAACCAGATAAGAAGAGGCAGCCAACAGGTGAATATCAGGCAAAGAAATGAAAGTTTTCAGGCAGTCAAAAGTGGTTGTGGGAGATTTGTACTTTCAGACTTGCAAGATTCTGTTAATGTAGCTTTACAATAAAGCAGAATTAGCTCATCAGGATGTATTTTTTTCTGTCAACTAAGAGAGAGAAGATTAAATTGGGAACTTTCTTCTTGACAAATCCCTGCTTTCCTATAACCGCCCTGTTGTTTTCATGGAATGTATACATAATCTCTTTGTGTGTTAATTTATTTGTGATCTGCTCAAGAATGTCCCATATAATTGACAATTATTTATTTTCTCAATCTATGTTTTCTCAATATATGGTTGACAAATTTGCTGAACCTTTTCCCCACTTTTGAAGATAGTGGTAACCCTTGTTCCCCTAGCCAAGCATATTTGCAACTTGGACAATTATTAAAGAAAGATTCAAATGTTAAAGGACCATATGGGATAAGAAACCAAGGATTTCTTCCTTTAAAATCTGGGAGTGCATTTGTTCCAGTTCCACCCGTTTCTTGAGAAGAATGATTTTTGGAATCTTTCCAACTATCAATTCTACTTCAATCAAAATGGAGATGTAACAGCGGACTTGAACTTCATGTGCTTGTTGATTCTGTCCAAGGAGAATCCTATCAAACTTGGGAGCTTTGAAAGACAGAGAATAATTATCAACCAAGAGGCTCTGTCACGGCTAAAGTTCCTCAACAAGGTGGGGAAAATATTGGAGACTTTTCTCTGATTTCCAAAGCCCTAGAGTCCATTTCAAGTGGACTAAGCCTAGTCATCAAGATGGATGATTTTCAATGAGAATTGAGTGTGGGGAGTAGTACTCTTATAATTTTATTAGATGGCTTGGGAAGCTTCAGTACTATTGAACAATTGTATAGTGATAGGATTCAGCCGGTTCGCACCACTTCGGCAGAACCAGTAGCTAATTTTTTGTTGCCCAGGCCCAGAATGGATTTCTGGAAGCAGCATCCACACAGAGAACCGGTTGTTCACATATTTGAATCCCATCACTGCCAAGGTGTCCTTCAGATCCTATAAAATGGAACACTGTTTTCAGCTGATTCAGCCATGTCCAACATGAGACGCTGGGTGACTAAACTTTATGACCTAGATCATGGCCCTTTTGTGTCCTCTCTGCAAATTAGTATCCTGCTGGGCAGAAGTTTCTTTCTTCATCATTGTTTTATTCTAATTAAACATTTTTTAAAAAAGAAAACCTAATAAAATAAAAATTAATAAATCCTGTAGAATAAATTTTATTATAGAATTTAATGGACAGATCATCATCTCTGAAAATCATGACTTTATGAAGAATGGAGGAATCCATATTAATATGGCCATAGGAGAAAGCCACTGGTTGTCACTGAATGTTTAAATGTTTTCTCAGTTCCATCACTCCAGACTTTATCAGGTAGAAAAGACCTTTATTTCAGTGTGATGTGCCAGACGCAAAAGGAAGGAACTAAATGAAAAATTTGGCAGTAGTTGTATCTCCTACAACTATTTGGAGCAAATGAGATATCTCTCACTGTTGCAGCAACTTCGGACAGCTTACAAAATGATAGAAAGGTTAAAAAGTTAATACAACATGATCAATATTGAGATAATTAAGTTAGTAGCTAAAAACCAAGAGGACAGGCAACATGGGGGTGGAGATCTTCTCTCTACCCTTTCAGCCACCCTAAGAACAGCACACTCCTACAGAGGCCTCAGGCTAGCCAGAAGAGTCAGGTTTTAAGTTTCTTCTGGAAGGCCAGGATTGTGGTGACCTACCTCACCTCCAATGGTAGAATATTCCAGAAGTTGTGGGCCACAGCAGAACAGTCTTTTCTCCTGGATCCCACAAAGCACCATTCTTTGATAGATGAGATCCCAAGGGAGTGGGACACCATATTTATTTAACTGAGGCCCAGAAACTACTTCATTAAGGTTTATTAGTTAATTCTGAGAGATTTACTTTGGCATTCCTTCTTTTCTGCTTAGTCTCTGCCTCAGTCCAAATGTATGGAAAATTGTCATCCTGGATTTGTCAAACGGGCTCGAGAAGGAGAGCCAGTTTGCTGCTATGACTGCATTCGTTGTCCAGAGGGGACCATCTCCATTAAGGAAGGTGGGTGACACCAAAGAAAAAGGTAGGCTTTGTGGAAATGGATTCATCCACAGCATTTTCATGGAAGTGAAAGTTAAAAGATTGAAGTTCAACCATTTTCTTGTGTATTTTCCGACTGCACAATTTCTTATCTAAGGGATGACAAACAAAAAGACCTTGAAAGAGGGGCTGGTAACAGATGGGAGGATGTGACAGATTGCACAAGCTTCACTATTATCAGAGAAAATCCCTCTTCTGGTTTTCAATTTGGAGGTTTCCTTATAGTTTTTAACCTTTCTAGGAAGTTCTGAATTCTTTGAAACTTGAGGAATTATTTTAGGTCCGTTTCTGGGAAGGATGATTGCAATGCATTGTCTATGGATATTGTCAATCATCCAGGTCATGGCTGTCCCAAAAAGTGCATTTTTCACTTCTCATCTAAGAAGCTTCTTTAGTTCTAAACAAAATGTCTCTGGTTTCATAAATTAGCATCTTCTGAGTCCAGTATATTAAGAAGTGTCATGTGAAGGAGTCAGGAAGTATATCTAGAAATATTAACTGATTTTATTAGTTACCTTTATTAATGTAGTTTCTATGAAGATTCTGCACCTTATACAGGAAATTGTTGATGTCCTAGGGCTTCCCCCAATTTAATAAACCATTATAATTATTTTTTTAGGAAATGGTATTCTTTTTATGATCTTTCTGTGGAGATGGTAAGATGATAAGAAATGCATCTTATCTCAAGAAAATATTTCTTCAAAGGTGAAAGGATAGTATATTACAGAAATATTTTTTCCCCTCAGATACAGAAAAGTGCACCAAGTGTCTGGATGATCAATATCCAAATGAGGATCAAGTCCAATGTATACCCAAATTTATAACCTTCCTGTCTTATGAAGAACATTTGGGCAATATCTTGGTATCGTTTGCTCTATTCTTTTTCCTAACCACAGGCTTTATTTTACTCATATTCATTAAATATCGGGAAACTCCCATTGCCAAAGCCAACAACCGGGACCTCTCTTACATCCTCATGGTCTCCCTCCTGCTATGCTTCCTGTCTAATTTTCTCTTCATTGGTCAACCAAGGAAAGCCACTTGCCTTCTCCGACAAACATTTTTCAGCATCATCTTCTCAGTTGCCATTTCTTCTCTCTTGGCCAAAACCATCATGGTGGTGCTGGCTTTCCTGGCCACAAAACCAGGGAATAGGGTGAAGAGATGGTTGGGGAAGAGCTTGGCCAATTCCATTATCCTTTCTTGTTCGGTTGTCCAAATTATCATCTGCTCCATCTGGCTGGGAATTTCTCCCCCATTCCCTGACTCTGACCTCCACTCCCAGCCTGGAGAGATCATCCTGCAATGCAACGAAGGGGCTGTTGTCATGTTCTACTTCACCCTCAGCTACATGGGTTTCCTGGCTGCCATCTGCTTCATGGTGGCTTTCCTGGCCAAGAGTCTCCCTGGGGCCTTCAATGAAGCCAAGCTGATCACCTTCAGCATGCTGGTCTTCTGCAGTGTCTGGGTTACCTTTGTGCCCACCTACCTGAGCACCAAAGGGAAATACATGGTGGCTGTGCAGATCTTCTCCATCCTGGCTTCCGGTGCTGGTCTGCTTGGTTGCATCTTCATCCCCAAATGCTACATTATTATCCTGAGGCCAGACCTGAACTCAAAGGAGCAGCTTATGACCAGAAGAAATGTAGAAATGTGAGACAGGAGAATTTCGACTCTTAACATGTTACAACAGGCCAAGCCTAGAAAATGGTGCAAAATGATGATCATACATATAAAAAAACCACAAATATTCATCAATAACAATCCTCGGGTTATTGTCCCACACATCCACTGTTACTATTCTCAAGAGTTATTGCTTTAATAAAAGGAAACATAATCAGTTGTTTTGCAGTAGCAGTTTTGGTAAAATGTACTGAGAAGCAAAGAGTTCAGGGTTCCAATAACAGGCTCTCACTTCTCCAAGAACTTGTTTTCTTCACAGCTCTCCTCCCTTTTGACCCAGGAAACTACAGTCTAACTACAGTAGCATCAATACCTGCAAAGATCCTGGAAAAGATAATTAAAAAATGATCTACGAACAAATAGAAACAAAGTTATAACCAGTAGCCAGTATGGGTTTGTCAAAAACATATCATGCGAAACCAATCTTATTTCATTGTTCGATAAAGTTACTAAGGCATGTGATTTTAGTTTTGTGAGGCACTGGTACAATGATTGCAGTCTTAAAACATGATGGAACCACGGCCTGATGCAATGAGAGATTGAAGATGTTTGTGAGAACAGTGGCCAGCTGGTCAGCATACTCCTTAAGTATTTGCCCAGGGATATTATCAGGACACGCAGCTTTCCAAGTGTTGTCTTTTTGCAAGACCTTCTGAACAGCAGTTGTATCAAACCTGAGCACCTGCTCATCAGGAAGGGGAACAGCCTTCCCTGCTGGAACATTGTTTTTGGCCTCACTGTTTAAAAATATATATTTAGCTTGTTTAGAGAGTCTGTGTCATCCTTACATGTCAGGGAATCTGCCTTATAATCAGTAATTACCCGAATATTTCATCTCTAGTTATAGACTATGGAAAACCCCATTTCTGCCCTCTCTGGATTCTGTCATATGATGAAGGGAAGGGGGTGAACAAAGGGGTTTTATGGCCCTCATTTCCTTTGGTACAACTTCAAAGGGACTGAATGTGGATACCACCAAAAGGACTAATTATAACAATGGGGCCATCAGCTTTCATCTACTCCTCTCTGAAGTCTCCCTTCCACCAGCAGTGAGGAAAAAGGGGGTGGAAATGTAACACCTGGGATTGTCACTGGAAAGATGGTGGGGTGGGGTGGGGCTGCTGGGGACCCCTTAAAACCTTGAACCATAGGGCTTGGGCCCCAGGTCCTATCTAGAATGCCTGCAACCATTTTCTCTTAATAAAGGATGTCTGTTGGAAGAAACGTTCCAAGAGTTTTGTCTTCTTAAGATGCAAAGTGGGGTGGGTCCTTACACTTGGGTCCATAGGATTGCAAAAGAAATTCTGCACTTTCTGACTATAGGCCTGCGTTGCTGATTTTATTGCACTCCTCAACTCAGCTCTTGCTATTCTAAGTGCTGCCGCATCACCTGATTTGAAAACTGTGTTTCTCACCTTCAGTGTTTGCACAGACCTTCTGTGACATCCATTCTCATTTGCTCACATGATAATAGACTTAAGAACACTGACATCCTCCATATACTTTTGGATATAAGCAGACACAGTTAAAGCCTACTCATTCACATCAGTATGTTGTCCATTCGTTGCAGCCTCTTTAAATATGTTCCAATTTGTGCACCCAAAACAGTCTTGTAGAGCTTCCATGGCTCCTGCAGGCCACACTCTCACTTGTCTTCTAATTGGTCTCTCTTTAATTAACAAAGGTTTATATGCTGGCATAAGCATCACAGAGAGAGATATTCTGAGGAGCTAAAATGAGGGTGAGGGACCGCCTTAAATACTTCCTCCATGTTAGAGTAAGCTAAATCCAGAGGATTCCCACATCTGATAGGAAAATCCACGTATTGATGGAAATTAGGGAGGGCTGCTTTCAAGTCACACTGATTGAAATCCCCAAGGAAAATGGAGGATTTGGTCTACCGGAGTGGGTTTTATATTATCAAGCATCTGTATTAACATGGGTAAAAGAATGCATAACTCTTAGAAATAGAAGACTGTTATATCTGGAGGGGCATGATTTACAATTGGGGTGGCACACTTTTTTATAGTACGGGAAAAATAAAGTTCATAAATATTTCCAAAATCATTATATAAAAAATGCATTATTAATAACATGGAAAAAAATAAAATCTAAAATATATAAATATGTATTAGCGAATGTAAACTCAGATAGCATGCTTGTTGAAAAATTATTACTGAATGTATGAAAACCCCCCAATAAAAACTCTTACCATAACCACTACAGAATAGCGTCCCCAGGAGTATATCTGTGATTTTGCACTGACATGCTTTTCTCCAGCTATCTCTCCTCACATGGAGCCCTGGAAGAACTTCAAGGTTCCCAGAGGTGAAGTTGCTTCACAGTGTAATTATCACCATCCTGTTCTTTGAGACTTCTTCTGTCACTTCTCCAGCCACTGCCTTGATGCAAACATCAGACTGAAGCAGCATGGAAGGGATCTTGCATCAGAAAAGGATAAATGTCTCAGGTCAGGCTCTTTGTGGCCCACTTTTTGTTGACAGGCAGGGGCTGTGCTCTCAAATGTACTTTCTCTCCCTTCCAGATGAATCTCGGCTTGTCTCTGTCTCAATCAGGACAACCACTGGCATTTCCATCTTGGAGGAGTGCCTTGAGTTCTCCTATATCTTCTTGGTGTCCTTCTTTAGAAAGGGATTGATTCAGCCCAATGAATTATGGACCTCCTGATTCTGCTGCTGGTGCTTCTGATGCTGCTGGTGTTCCAGCCAGTCTCTGGAAAGCTTAGAATGAAGTGCCTGATGTATTTGGAGCATCGGGATGGAAAAACCCCACCAAGCTATTACAGGCCAGGGGACCATCTCATCAGTATGATCACCACTGCGACCTTAAGCTCAAATATAATGTTGCCTTTCAACATGACTCCTTCTAGTCAGCCTCACTCGTAAGTCATTAAGGGTGAAGGAGTTGCATTCCTTCCATCTGCAGTTGTAATATTCTCCTTTCCCCCCTCTTCTTATTTCACTTACTCCTGTATTGCAGGGCCTGCCTAATTTCCTGGAAGAGACCCAGATCCAAAGATCCAAAGAACTCTGGATTATTTCTTCCTCTCCATCCAATCCTGAGTTCATCAGTTGAAAACTGACTTTTGTTTAAATGACTGACAGTTGTATGATGTTGATAATATGAATATTTTTCTATAGGTTGGCACCTTCTGGTAGCTTATCTACTGATAAGTTTAGAATGGTCCGATTCATTTTTGCCATTCATATGGCTAACAAGAATCCAGAGCTCCTGCACAATCTCACACTTGGTTACAACATTCATGACAACTCATTGAGCACACTGACCACTTCAGATGCTTTGTTGGACATGCTGTCTACTGGAGAAGCCAATGTTCCCAACTACAGCTGTGGAAAGAAGGATGGTCTTTTGACTCTTCTCGATGCAGCTAGAAGGGACTACTCTATCCAGATGTCAACTTTAGTAGGCACCTACAAAGTCCCACAGGTTTGTGTGTCTGTTTCTGTATCTGGTAAAGTGAGTGCGGAGTTGTGGGTGATCAATATATCTACTTATATCTTCTCTATGGAATTCAGGTGCTGCTTTTCACTGCGGCCATTGTGGGTGTCATGGCTGGTGATTGGGATCCATACTGAGAAGGGGGCAACCATCAAAACAGCCATATCCTCTCATGACACCCTCCTCATTGCTTTGGGGGATTCTGCTGGACACTTGTATCAAATAGGATCAAAACTGATGAAGGGTGCATGTTTGCACCATTATTATTCAGTCTAGACTTGAATGAGTTACCAGGACTAATAAAAGGCCCTCAGGCACACATGCCTAAGGTGCTAGGTACATATATTATCACCTGGTTATACACTGAGAATGGTATTAATATTATTATTCTTGCAAGTTGGGTTGTAATAAAGGAGAATATTTGTAGCTCGGGGTTGACATGAGGGGTCCCTTGTGCACTTTGAGCTTGCTTTTTTTCCCTTGCAGACGTTTCATGACCCAAACTAGGTAACATCATCAGTGCTAGTGATGAGGATGAGGATGATTAGCACTGATGATGTTACCTAGTTTGGGTCATGAAACGTCTACAAGAAAAAAAAAGCAAGATCAGAGAGCACCCAGGACCCCCTCAAATTGGGTTCCATAAGCTGTTAAGAAGACTTGGCTCCAACTCCCGTAATAATTATTAATAAACCAAAGTCAAAAGTTATGGGGTGTATAAAATTGGTATAAAATTAAGAGGTAGAAACTGACAGACTTTCAAAATTCTGTCTTTTTTAACAGACAAAAATTCAATTGAAAAGCAAGTATTTAAATGTAAAAGTGCCTACGCATCTCAGGGCGATATGTATTTTAGTGTGAGTGTGCTGAACACTGAGGTTAAATATGGAAGATTTAAGCAAGTCCCCACGAGCTTGTCTTTCTGGAGCTCCAGAGAGAGACATAACACATTCATCATTTTAATCTCGATTATATAACAAAGGAAGCGTTCAATAGCTTGGGCTGCACATTACAAAAATGACCTACTGGGATCCTTATATTAAAACAACTTATTTCCTCTGCTATCAGAATTCAAAAATTGTACATAACACGGCTCTTTGTTGGAGCAAAACAGTTTGCTTGAAATCTGTATAGCTGGGTCTGATTGTGGTAAATTATAAGGGTGATACAGAAGTATGATTTTCATTCTTCATTTGTATTCTTGTTCCCTTAATTTATTTTATTCTGTGTTGATATATTGTGTTCTTAATGTTCTGTGTTTTATATTTTGCATTTTTGTAGGCCTAATGACTAATCCAGAATAAACTATTCTAATAAGTTCAAGAGAATGAAGTTGGATGTATCAAAAGCTAATGTTTTGGACTTGATCTGAACTCCAATATAAGCATTCTTCGTTGTCTTTTCAGATCAGTTATCTAACTGCTTCAGAGGCTCTGAGTGATAAAAGTCAGTTCCCTTTTTTCCACTGGATGCTCCCCAAAGAAGGGTTCCAGGACCCAGCAATTGTCCCTCTGCTTCTCCATTTCAGATGGACCTTGATTGGTCTCTTTGCTTCAGACACAGAGAAGGGAGAGAATTTCATGAGGACTTTCACTCCTATGCTTGTCAGGAATGGAATTTGTGTTGTAATATCACAACGAATCTCAAGGACTAGACATCTGGCACTCCTCAGAGATGCCATCGCTAAGTGGAGACAAGTCAACGTCTTTGTTCACTTCTTAGAATATGTTTCCATTTCAGACAGAATCCTTCCTTTCCATTCAACACTTAAAGATTTGCCAGGACCCATTGAAGGGAAAGTCTGGATCACCACAAATTTGGGATCATATAAATTGAAAAAATCCAGTCTTCTCGAATACATCCACAGTATTTGGTCCTTTGGTTTTCAGGAGAAACAAAGGCCAAAAGATGATGCCTTTGAACCCTACTTGTTTGTAGATGACCAGTATGAAGATCAGTATTTTCGCTGTTTTCTTTCAAATCCTGTCTTTTCTGTCAAAGGCCGGAGAAGATGCACCCAGAAAGCATCACTGGAGACCCACCAGGGAAGGAACAGTTCACGGATCTCAAATAGCATCCATGTTCACAGTATCGTTAAGACTCTGGTGCATGCCTTGAATGCTGCATATTCCTCCAGATGCAGGAGGAGAAGGAAGGAGGGCAAAGAGAGTTTGGGAGCTCCAAGGCTGCAGCCATGGCAGGTATGTGGTTCCAAAAAGGATCCATCAAACTTAATTTCTTTTGAGGAAAGGAGAAGGAGGAGAACAATTTTAATCTCCTTGTGCTAGAAAAGGAGAAATAACTCTCCATTAATTTCAGTTCTGTTTGAGAAGAAATCTAATGCAAAAGGTGGGGAACTATCTCAACTTCATTATGCTGCCAAAATCCAACAATTTTGACCAATCCAATTGACTGGGGGTTAATATTGCAAAGAGGCTATGCTATGGTAGATACATTTTTATATCAAACACTGCTAATTTTAAAAGGATGCATGCAGTTTTACATAAATTTCTGTAGGTATGTGGTTTGTGATTAGCATTGTAGAATTTTACCTTTATAAATTTAATAGAGACCCTGAGGCCATCTAGCCTAACCACTCTCTTGTGGCTGAGTTCAGAAGTTGTGAATACTCCAACATTGTTGCCATTATGGAAACTTGCTGGGATGAAACCGACAAATGGAACACACAGCTAGAGGGATTTAACTTACTTAAAAGAAACAGACCAAATGAAAGAGAAGGTGGAGTTGCTTTCTATATAAGAAATAATTACATCTCTACCGAAATAGAGCAGAGCAACGATGAAAACTACTTGAATGCATTATTGCCATAGGTGTATACTACAGGCCACCCAACCAAATAGATGAACTTTTTGCTAGTCAGTTAACTATGGTATGTAGGAAGCACATCACAATAGTAATGGGGGACTTTAATTACCCTGAAATCAACTGGGAGACAAACTCTGCACAAACCTAGGAGATAACTTTGTCTCCCAAGAAGTAGAGAAGGGGACTAGAGGATCAGCCATATTGGACTTAATTCTCACAAACATAAATGAAATGATAGAAGTTGTTGAAACCACAGGAACCTTGCGGGGGGGGGGAGTGACCATGAAATATTGGAATTCAACATTATGCAAGCACAAGCAACAGAACACAGTCAAACTAGAGTCTTGGACTTTAAGAGAGCTAATTTCAACAAACTTAGAGAGCTCTTGGGAAGGATTCCATGCATGAGAATCCTCAAGGGGAAAACAATTCAAGAAGCTTGGGAAATTTTGAAAAGTGAGATTATAAAAGACTAGTGTAGCACAATACCAATGAAGAAGAAAAATAACAGCCCTCAAAAGAAACCAGCTGAATAAAAAACTCTCTGATAACTTAAAAGATAAAAAGGACAAATATAAAAAGTGGAAAGAGGAGCACATAACTAAGGCAGAAAATCAGCAAATAGCCGAAGCCTGCAAAAATGAAGTGAGGAAAGCTAAGGCTCAAAATGAACTAGGGCTTGCAACAAAAGCAAAAATAACAAAAAAAGCTTCTTTCAACATGTAAAAAACAAGAAAAAAGTTAAGAAAATGATTGGTCCATTAGTGACAGAAAATGCAAGAAGATGACAAGCAACAGGGAGAAAGAAGATCTACTCAACTCGTTTTTTGCATCCATATTTACACAACAGTCCAACCTATCAAAAATAGTACCGTAAAAAATAGATCAGAAACACAAAGTTAAGATAGGTAAGAAAATGGTAAGTGAGCTACTCTCCACCCTAGATGAGTTCAAATCACCAGGACCAAATGGACTACACCCCAAGGTTCTGAAGGAACTGGCAGATGTGATCTCAGAACCACTGAACTATATCTTTCAAAGATCCTGGAGCACAGGGGAACTACCGGTACCAGAGGGCTGGAAAAGAGCTGAGGTAGTTCCCATCTTCAAAAAAGGAAGAAAAAGGGATCCAGGAAACTATCAGACCTATCAGCCTGACCGCCATACTTGGGAAGATCTTGGAAAAGATAACCAAGCAACGAATCAGCAAATACTTAGAGGTAAACAAAGTCATTACCAAATGCCAACACGGGTTTGTCAAAAACAGATCATGCCAGACAAATCTTATTGCATTCTTTGACCAGGTGACAAAATTGGAGACTAGAGGAATGCTGTGGATATAATTTACTCAGTTTGTCAGGGAAAAAGATCCTCTCCAGTCCCTGCAAACCTCTGAGCATTGACGCACTTACCAGGGGAAAGGGGATCCTGGACTTGGTTCTAACTAACGCACAGGATTTGGTTCATGATGTCCTTGTAACCGAGCCCATAGGAACCAGCGATCACTACACAATAACCTTCAACTTAACCATGGATAGCAAATTGTCAGTGAAAACTAACACAGAGACCTTAAACTTTCACAGAGGAAATTTTGACAAAATGAGGAAAATAGTAAAGAAGAAACTAAAAGGAACAGTAAAAAAAGTCAAATCCCTCCAAAATGCTTGGAAACTGTTTAAAAATACGTTACACCAGGCTCAAATAAAATGCATTCCTAAAAGAAGAAAGAGGATTGGAAAGTCCAAGAGGATACCAGTATGGCTTACAAATGAGGTAAAGGAGTTATTGGAAAGAAGAAAAACTCATTTAAGAAATGGAAGGCTCTTCCTACCGAGGAGAACAGGAGGGATCACAAACTCTGGCAGACCAAATGCAAGGCGATAGTCATGAAAGCCAAGAGAGACTTTGAGGAGCATATAGCCAAGAATATTAAAAATAATAATAAAACCTTTTTTAAGTACATCAGAAGCAGGAACCCAACCAGAAAATCAGTTGGGCCACTTGATAACAATGGTCAGAAGGGGATAATCAGAGAAGACAAGGAGATTGCTGAGAGGCTAAATGACTTCTTTGCCTCCGTTTTCACCAAGGAGGATAGAGAACATTTGCCTGCCACTGAATTAGTTTTCCCAGGGAGGGAAATAGAAGAATTAAACCTGATAGAGATAAACAAGGAAGATGTTCTTGCATGCCTTTCTAAACTAAACGTCAACAAATCGCCAGGTCCAGATGGCATCCACCCTAGAATTCTCAAGGAACTCAAGTGTGAAATTGCTGAACTTCTAGCTAAAATATACAATCTTTCTCTAAGATCAGGCCCTGTACCGGAGGATTGGAGGGAAGCAAATATAACCCCGATCTTCAAGAAAGGATCCAGAGGTGATCCAGGAAACTATAGACCAGTCAGTCTAACCTCAGTTCCAGGCAAACTGATGGAAACCATTATTAAAGATAAAATTACAGGGCACATAGAAAAACAGGCATTGCTGAAAGAAAATCAACATGGTTTCTGCAAAGGCAAATCATGTCTTACTAACTTGTTAGAATTCTTTGAGGGTGTAAATAAATACATAGATAAAGGGGCCCCAGTTGATATTGTATATCTTGACTTTCAAAAGGCTTTTGACAAAGTTCCTCACCAAAGGCTCCTAAAAACAGTCACGGAATTAGAGGACAGATCTTGTCCTGGATTGGTAACTGGCTAAATTGTAGGAAGCAAAGGGTGGCAATAAATGGACAATTCTCCGGATGGAAAGAAGTGAGAATTGGTGTACCCCAAGGTTCAGTTTTGGGACCTTTACTTTTTAATTTATTCATCAATGATCTGGATGTAGAAGTTAATAGTGAGGTAGCCAAGTTTGCTGATGACACTAAATTGTTCCGGGTTGTGAAAAGTGAAACTGATTGTCGGGAGCTCCAGAAGGATCTCTCGAAATTGTGTGAGTGGGCAACAAAGTGGCAAATGCATTTTAACCTAAACAAGTGCAAAGTTATGCACATCGGGGCAAAGAACCCCAATTATACTTACCAACTGATGGGGACCAAACTTTCTGAGACAACCCAAGAAAGGGATCTTGGGGTTTTGGTGGACAGCTCGATGAAGATGTCAACCCAATGCGCAGCAGCAGTAAAAAAAGCAAATTCCATGCTTGGCATGATTAGGAAGGGAATCGAAAACAAGTCAGCAAGTGTTGTATTGCCTCTGTACAAATTGATGGTGAGACCACACTTGGAGTACTGTGTACAGTTCTGGTCACCGCACCTCAAGAAGAATATAATGGAACTGGAAAAGGTGCAAAAAAGGGCAACAAGAATGATCAAGGAAATGGAGCGCCTCCCTTATGAAACCAGATTGCAACACCTTGGTCTCTTCAGCCTTGAAAGACGGCGTTTAAGGGGTGACTTGATCGAAGTGTATAAAATCATGCATGGGATAGAAAAGGTGGATAGAGAAAAATTCTTTTCTCTATCACACAATACCAGGACAAGGGGGCACTCCCTAAAGCTCGTAGCTAAGAAAGTGAGGACAAATAAAGGGAAATATTTCTTCACCCAGAGGGTCATTGATTTATGGAATTCAATTCCAGAAGGGGTCGTGACAACTGTCAGCCTTGACAGCTTCAAGGCAGGGCTAGATAGATTCATGGATGCAAAGTGTATCGGTGGTTATTAAAACGGATGTCCATGTGCCGCCTCTATGTTGGTTGAGGCAGGCAGGATTCCCTTGAGTCCCATTTGTTTGGGGGTCAAGGGAAAGGGAGGGTTTTGCCTTCTCTTTCTGCTCAAGATCCCCATGTACATTTGGTGGGCCACTGTGTGACACAGAATGCTGGACTCGATGGGCTTTGGCCTGATTCAGCATGGCTCTTCTTATGTTCTTATGTTTTTATGAGAGATATTTCCAACGTTTCTTTTCCCCTTTAATCTGGAACCTCAGAAAATGGATAAATCCATGAGCCAGGAATCTTGCTATTTTGGTTATAGCAACAATAACAACAATAATAATAATTGCAAACTGATTACAAAGCTAGACATGAGCGAGTTGCTAAACTAATCCACTGGGCATTGCATAAAAAATATGACTTGCCTGTGTCCGAAAAGTCGTGGGAACATAGGATGGAAAAAATTGTTGAGAATGAGAGGGTGAAGATCTTGTGGGACTTCCCAATACAGATAGATCACCATTTGGAACACAACACGCAGGATATCGCAGTTGTACAGAACCGAAGCGTACAGCTGATTGATATCACTGTACCAGGAGATGCCAGAGTAAAAAAAAAAAAGAACTGGAAAAAATTATGAAATATCGCAACCAGGCCATTGAAACTGCGCAATTATGGATGAAAAGTGGTTGTGGGTGATTTGTACTTTCAGACTTGCAAGATTCTGTTTATGTAGCTTTACAATAAAACAGAATTAGCCCATCAGGATGTATTTTTTTCTGTCAACTAAGAGAAGATTAAATTGTGAACTTTCTTCTTGACAAATCCCTGCTTTCCTATAACCGCCCTGTTGTTTTCACGGAAAGTATACACAATCTCTTTGTGTGTTAATTTATTTGTGATCTGCTCAAGAATGTCCCATATAATTGACAATTATTTATTTTCTCAATCTATGTTTTCTCAATATATGGTTGACAAATTTGCTGAACTTTTTCCCCACTTTTGAAGAGAGTGGTAACCCTTGTTCCCCTAGCCAAGCATATTTGCAACTTAGACAACTGTTGAAGAAAGATTCAGATGTTTAAAGGTCACATGGGATAAGAAAAGCAATGGTTCTATTTTTGAAATCTGGGAATGAATTTATTCCAGTTCCACTCCTTTCTTGAGAAGAATGAATTTTGGAATCTTTCCAACTTTCAACTCTACTTCGATCAAAATGGAGATGTAAGAGCAGATCTCGACTTTGGGTGTGTGCTCACTCTCTCCGAGGAGGATCCCATCATACTGAAACTTGGGAGCTTTGAAAGACAGAGAATAATTATCAACCAAGAGGCTCTGTCAAGACTAAAGTTGCTCAACAAGGTGGGAAAAATATTGGAGACTTTTCTCTGATTTTCAAAGCTCTAGAGCCCATTTCGAGTGGACTAAGCCTAGTCATCAAGATGGATGATTTTCAATGAGAATTGAGTGTGGGGAGTAGTACTCTTATAATTTTATTAGATGGCTTGGGAAGCTTCAGTACTATTGAACAAGGTACAGTGATAGGATTCAGCCGGTTCACACCACTTCGGCAGAACCAGTGGCTAATTTTTTGTTGCCCAGGCCCAGAATGGATTTCTGGAAGCAGCATCCACACAGAGAACCGGTTGTTCACATATTTGAATCCCATCACTGCCAAGGTGTCCTTCAGATCCTATTAAATGGAACACTGTTTTCAGCTGATTCAGCCATGTCCAACATGAGATGCTGGGCGACTAAACTTTATGACCTAGATCATGGCCTTTTTGTGTCCTCTCTGCAATTTAGTATCCTGCTGTGCAGATGTTTCTTTCTTCATCATTGTTTTATTCTACTTAAACATTTTTTAAAAAAGAAAACCTAATAAAATAAAAATTAATAAATCCTGTAGAATAAATTTTATTATAGAATTTAATGGACAGATCATCATCTCTGAAAATCATGACTTTATGAAGAATGGAGGAATCCATATTAATATGGCCATAGGAGAAAGCCACTGGTTGTCACTGAATGTTTAAATGTTTTCTCAGTTCCATCACTCCAGACTTTATCAGGTAGAAAAGACCTTTATTTCAGTGTGATGTGCCAGACGCAAAAGGAAGGAACTAAATGAAAAATTTGGCAGTAGTTGTATCTCCTACAACTATTTGGAGCAAATGAGATATCTCTCACTGTTGCAGCAACTTCGGACAGCTTACAAAATGATAGAAAGGTTAAAAAGTTAATACAACATGATCAATATTGAGATAATTAAGTTAGTACCGGTAGCTAAAAACCAAAAGGACAGGCAACATGGGGGTGGAGATCTTCTCTCTACCCTTTCAGCCACCCTAAGAACAGCACACTCCTACAGAGGCCTCAGGCTAGCCAGAAGAGTCAGGTTTTAAGTTTCTTCTGGAAGGCCAGGATTGTGGTGACCTACCTCACCTCCAATGGTAGAATATTCCAGAAGTTGTGGGCCACAGCAGAACAGTCTTTTCTCCTGGATCCCACAAAGCACCATTCTTTGATAGATGAGATCCCAAGGGAGTGGGACACCATATTTATTTAACTGAGGCCCAGAAACTACTTCATTAAGGTTTATTAGTTAATTCTGAGAGATTTACTTTGGCATTCCTTCTTTTCTGCTTAGTCTCTGCCTCAGTCCAAATGTATGGAAAATTGTCATCCTGGATTTGTCAAACGGGCTCGAGAAGGAGAGCCAGTTTGCTGCTATGACTGCATTCGTTGTCCAGAGGGGACCATCTCCATTAAGGAAGGTGGGTGACACCAAAGAAAAAGGTAGGCTTTGTGGAAATGGATTCATCCACAGCATTTTCATGGAAGTGAAAGTTAAAAGATTGAAGTTCAACCATTTTCTTGTGTATTTTCCGACTGCACAATTTCTTATCTAAGGGATGACAAACAAAAAGACCTTGAAAGAGGGGCTGGTAACAGATGGGAGGATGTGACAGATTGCACAAGCTTCACTATTATCAGAGAAAATCCCTCTTCTGGTTTTCAATTTGGAAGTGTCCTTATAGTTTTTAACCTTTCTAAGAAGATCTGAATTATTTGAAACTTGAGGAATTGTTTTAGGTCCGTTTCTGGGAAGGATGATTGCAATGCATTGTCTATGGAGATTGTCAATCATCCAGGTCACGGCTGTCCCAAAAGGTGCATTTTTTCCAACAAGCAACTGGGTTTTCTTTTTCTTTGAAAATGTTTCACTTCTCATCTAAGAAGCTTCTTGGGTTCTAAGCCAAATGTCTCTGCCAGCAAGCTAGATTTCATAAATTAGCATCTTCTGAGTCCAGTATATTAAGAAGTGCCATGTGAAGGACTCAGGAAGTATATCTAGAAATATTAACTGATTTATTATTTACCTTTAATAATGTAGTTCCTATGAAGATTCTACACATTACACAGGAAATCGTTAATGTCCTAGGGCTTCCCCCAATTTAATAAACCATTATAATTATTTTTTTAAGAAGATGGTATTCTTTTTATGATCTTTCTGTGGAGACGGTAAGATGGTAAGAAATGCATGTTATCTCAAGAATGAATTTCTTCAAAGGTGAAAGGATAATACAGTGATTGCTAACCTTTTAGAGACCGAGTGCCCAAACTGCAACCAAAACCCCACTTATTTATCACTGGGTGCCAGGTGGGCATGGCCCACTGGGTGGGTGTGGCTGTGGTGGTCATGACAGACTGGGTGGGTGTGGCCAAGGTGGGTGTGGTCACCTCGATGTTACTCATGAGGAAGGACGCCTGTGGGGGCCGGGCAGGGTTGGGGGAGATCCAGGGGGTCTCTGGCAGGTGGGGCAGTGGACAGGAGGCTCGTCCTGCAGGGCAAGGCAAGGCAAGGCGAGGCAGGGTGGGGGTGCCATTGTCACAGGGCAAGGCGAGGCAGGGGCTGGGGTGGCTGCTGCCTGAAACCATCGGCCCCCACAGACAGAGGCCAGTGAGTGCATGGGGACCAACAGTGTCTGTCAGTATCCACAGCCTGCTGGCCTCTCAACCGGTGCACTCTGGGGCTTCGTAGCCCACCACCAGAGGTTCAGAGAAGCCACCTCTGAGCTGGAGAGATGGCCAACAGCTGAGGAGGTGATGCAGTGGGTCATGCCCGGGAAAAGGAGAGCATGCAAGGCCAAGAGGGATGGGACAGGGGGGAGGGAAATCAGCTGTGCTGGGATGCATCCAGCCATGTGGGACCTTGGCAAGTTAGTGGGCAGCTGGCGAAAGAGGGACGGTTGCCATCTCCGGGGCATGGTGTGTGTGCCCATAGAGAGGGCTCCGAGTGCCACCTCTGGCACGTGTGCCATATGTTTGCCACCACTGGATAGTATATTAAAGAAACATTTATTTTTTTCCTCAGATACAGAAAAGTGCACCAGGTGTCCGGATGATCACTATCCAAATGGGGATCAAGTCCAATGTATGCCCAAATTTATAACTTTCCTGTCTTATGAAGAACATTTGGGCAACATCCTGGTATCATTTTCTCTATTCTTTTCTCTAACCACAGGCTTTGTTTTACTCATATTCATTAAATATCGGGAAACTCCCATTGTCAAAGCCAATAACCGGGACCTTTCTTACATCCTCCTGGTCTCCCTCCTGCTATGTTTCTTGTCTAATTTTCTCTTCATTGGTCAACCAGGGAAAGCCACCTGCCTTCTCCGACAAACATTTTTCAGCATCATCTTCTCAGTTGCCATTTCTTCTCTCTTGGCCAAAACCATCATGGTGGTGTTGGCTTTCCTGGCCACAAAACCAGGGAATAGATTGAAGAGATGGTTGGGGAAGAGCTTGGCCAACTCCATTATCCTTTCTTGTTCAGCTGTCCAAATTATCATCTGCTCCATCTGGTTGGGAATTTCTCCCCCATTCCCTGACTCTGACCTCCACTCCCAGCCTGGAGAGATCATCCTGCAATGCAACGAAGGGGCTGTTGTCATGTTCTACTCCACCCTCAGCTACATGGGTTTCCTGGCTGCCATCTGCTTCATGGTGGCTTTCCTGGCCAAGAGTCTCCCTGGGGCCTTCAATGAAGCCAAGCTGATCACCTTCAGCATGCTGGTCTTCTGCAGTGTCTGGGTGACCTTTGTGCCCACCTACCTGAGCACCAAAGGGAAATACATGGTGGCTGTGCAGATCTTCTCCATCCTGGCCTCCAGTGCTGGTCTGCTTGGTTGCGTCTTCATCCCCAAATGCTACATTATTATCCTGAGGCCAGACCTGAACTCAAAGGAGCAGCTTACGGCCAGAAGAAATATAAAAATGTGAGAGAGGGGAATTTCGACTCTTAACATGTTCCAACAGGCCAAACCTAGAAAATGGTGCAAAATGATGATCATACATATAAAAAAATACAATAGATGATGTAAACACAAATATTCATAAATAAAAATCCTTGGGTTACTTTCCCACATATCTACTGTTACTATTCTCAAGAGTTATTGCCTTAATAAAAAGAATCATAATCAGTTGTTTTGCAATAGCAGTTTAGATAAAATATACTGAGAAGCAAGGAGTTCAGGGTCCCAATAGCAGAACTTCCTTCAGTGCTTCTGTTTTACTAACAGACTCTCACTTCTCCAAGAACTTGCTTTCTTCATAGCTTTCCTTCCTTTTGACCCAAGAAACTACTGTAAGTACAGTCTAACATCAATACCCGGGAAGGTCCTGGAAAAGATAATAAAAAAACAGATCTGCAAACAACTAGAAACAAAGAAAGTTATAACCAGTAGCCAGCATGGGTTTGTCAAAAACATATCATGCCAAAGCAATCTTATTTCATTCTTCGATAAAGTGACTAAACTAATAGACCTGCAAAAAATACTGTGGACGTAGTATACTTAGATTTCAGTAAGTCTAGATGGATCTGTAGCTAGCTGGCAAACTGTATTCTACGAATAGTCCTCAATGGCACTACATCCACATGGAGAGTAGTAAGCAGTGGGGTATCTTCAATATCTTCATAAATGACTTAGACAAGGGAATTGAAGAGGAACTCAACAAATTTGCAAATGACACCTTTTGTGTTTTCGGGTCTCAGGCATTAAACGAAGACACATGGTGAAAAGCAAGCTTCTTTTATTGACTTCTTCTTACAACCAGCAATTGCAAAATGGCACGCAGGCCTTTTATAGTGTCTGAACCCTGGACAATAACAGCCAATAGGAATCTAGCTATTTCGTGCCTTGCACATGCGCACAAGGCTGGTGACAGCCAGTCTGGTCCCGGGCAGCTTTTGGTCTGCCCGGGACCGTTTGCAACATTTCTGAGCCTGCTGAATACTTCAGCAGGCTCAGGACACAACAACACCAAACTGGCAGGAGTAGCCAACACCCCAGAAGACAAACTCAGGACTAAAAAGATCTTGACAAACTTGAACAATGGGCCCTGTCCAACAAAATGAGTTTCAATGTGGAGAAAAGCAACGTTTTACATTTAGGCAGGAAAAATAAAAGGTACTGACTGGGTGAGACCTGGCTTAAAAACAGTAACTGTGAGAGGGACCTTGGAGTCTTAGTGGATGATCATTTAACCATGAGCCAGCTGTGTGAAGCAGTAGCCAAAAAAGCTAATACAATCTTGAATTGTATAAACAGAGGCATAGAATCAAAATCACACAAAGTATTAGTACCGCTTTATAAAACCCTAGTAAGACCACCCTGGAATACTACAGCCAATTTTGGTCACCATATCACAAAAAAGATGTTGAGCATTTGGAAAAAATTCAGAGAACAGCAACTAAGATGATCAAAGGCCTGGAGACTAAAACATATGAAGAACGGCTGCAGGACTTGGGTTTGGGTAGTCTAAAGAAAGGGAGAAACAGGGGAGACATGATAGCAATATTCCAGTACTTGAGGAGTTGCCACAAAGATGAGGCAGTCATGTAATTCACCAACGCACCAGGGGGCAGGACAAGAAACAGTGGTTGGAAACTGAACAAAGCGAGAATCAGCCTGGAATTCAGGAGAAACTTCCTGACAGCGAGGACAATTAACCAGTGGAATAGCTTGCCCCTAGAAATTGTGGACACTCCATCACTGGAGATTTTTAAGAAGAGGCTAGACAGTCACTTGTCTGAGATGGAATAAGTTCTCCTGCTTGAGCAGGGGGCTGGACTAGAAGAGCTTCCAGCTCTATTCTATTCTAAAGGAAAAAACAGTCCAAGCTATCAAAAACAGAAACGTAAAAAAAAGATTAGAAACACAAGTTAAGATAGGCAAGAAAATGGTAAGTGAGCACCTGTCCACCCTAGACAAGTTCAAATCACCAGAGGATGCTCCACTTATCTAGAATTGCCCAGGATTAAGAGGAGATTGGTGGGAAGTCAGTCTTGGTGGGACAAAAGACAGACCTTCTCTACAATGGATGTAATGAATGCATGAAGGATGGTATTACAAATCAGCAATGGATGTTGTTTGAACATCAGATAGTGAAAAACATGTTTGTGTCTCTTGTGGCTAATCCACTGAGCAGTTAGACTTGAGAGTCAAGGGGAAGTTGAGGTTTTGACTGACACGAAAGTGAACACCTGCACACAAGAGGGAGTTTGGCCTGTGTTGTAATATGTCCAGATAGAATGGTTGCTGATGGGGAGGGGGCAGTCATCTGTACCCTAGGAAGTGTGAGCAATCATACCAATGTTTAGATGAAAGAATTGGTTGAGTTATACCCAAAAGACAGAGGATGAAATTGATTGATTGATCAAATTTATACGGCCACCCATCTCTTGCAAGGTCATTCTGGGCAGCATACAACAATCCATTAAAAGTTGTAAATAAGGAAGACAATAGTTGTTTAAAATCTTTGTATAGTAATTATTAAAAAATAGATATTATACAACCAGAAAAAGAGAATAATAGATGGAGGGATCTTAATAATAATAATAAAACAAGCCCATGAGTTCACCTGACTCCAGGGGTCCCTTTATTTACAGAGTAGATGACAGTTGTGACTTTGTGTTGCTTCTTTGCTCTGCTCACAGTTATTTATTGTCTTTTCAGCACCTCAATAGACTACTGTAATGCATTCTACGTGAGGCTGCTTGAACAGCATTTGGAAGTTTCAGCTGGTGCCAAATGGGGCAGTGCAGGTAGTTATACATGGTCCTAGTCCAGGGCTTTTCAACCTTTTCCCCCATTGTACCACTTTTAGTATATGGCAACATCCGAGTATCACCAGTCGCCTAGCAAGGGGTCAAAAACTTGACGACCCCCCCAAAAGGAAAAAGTGATAAAGTACAGATAGTCCTCGACTTACAACAGTTCACTTAGTGACTGTTCAAAGTTACAATGGCACTGAAAAAAGTGCCACCCAAGCCACAGCCGAGCAAGACACCTGCTTGCCCACCCAGTGGCGCTCTTCCTCCTGTCCAAGGTTTTCATTGTTGTGAGCATTTCTGTTGAGGATTGGCAGGGGGGGTGGGGTGGGGAGTATTTGGTTTTTATTCCCCCCGTCTGCTGGGTGGTTGCAGCAGGTTTTGGTCACTTCACATGACCCTGGGACACTGTGACCATCATAAATGTGAATCAGTTGCCAAGCATCTGAATGTAAATCACAAGACCCTGAAGTGTGGGCATGTTGGCAAAAGGCGGAGGAGACAGAAGGGTCTGGAAGAGAAAGAAAAGGCACAGCCAATCCAAAGTTGGGAAGGTGCCAGGTCTTTATCTGATGCCCATTAATGAAGAGGAAAAATTGAGGTGCTTGAGGTGGAAAAAAGTGAAGTTTTGATTTTGGGCTTTATCAATTAGATAGATTTGATGTTATTGAAATGGCTAGTTTATAATATTTTGTAAAAGTAAAAAGGTTTGAAGTTGATACTCTATTGCACCAAAGGAAATTGGAAGACAATGCCTTTTTTCTTTTTCTTTTTCCTTCTCCCTTATCTCACTTTTCTACTCCGCTTTCCCTTCTACATCTTTTCTGCTATTTACTTTTGTATTTCCATTGTGTTGTATATTATAAACTAATAAAACTTTCTAAAAAAAATGAGGAGGAAAAATAATCAGAGAGAGAGAGAGAGAGAGAGAGAGAGAGAGAGAGAGAGAGAGAGAGAGAGAGAGAGAGAGAGAGAGAGAGAGAGAGAGACCTGAGTGAAAACAATGAAAAGGAGGACACAAATAAATTGAAGAAAAAATATCGTAAATAAAAGAAACATTTTATTCATTGCAACAATAATATAGACAACTTGCATGTGCAAAGTTTGCCAGCCGGGTGTTTTGGCGCGCTCAGCAGCAATTCCTATTGGTTTTCGAAAGCCAATAGTGGGAGTAGCACAGCTCATGCAAAAGTTGAAAAAAAAAACATCAAAAAAAGGTGCCAGAATGCCATTCTGAGCATTCTATGATGGGAAAAAAAGCCATGCAGATTAGTCTTCAAATATCGAAAAGGAGGACATGAAGGAGGACCCTTTTTGAGGGAGGACAGAACTTACAAAAGGAGGACTGTCCTCCCTAAGGGAGGACGGTTGGTCACCTTATTAATAGTAGAATAGTAGCAATAGTAGCCAGTAATAGACATAGTATAACACAGAGGTAATAGTAACATATTATCAATAGTGATAGAAATATAAGACAATATACATAGAAAGAACTCACAGATTTATGTTTCTATCTTTCACTTTTGTGTCTTGGATAATTTTTTCAAAATGAAACATCTCCCCAAACATTATAAACATCTGCCTGTCCAGGGTCCAGTACTTTTGTGAATCTTTTGGGTCTAGGACATTCCAATCAGGATCCAGTGACTTTCTATCCTTAGTTTGGAATGGGGTCACAGATGGAACTGATGTGTAGTTTGGCTGATTTCAGTCCAGTATCTGAGGGCTTGCCACAAAGAAGAAGGCATCAAACTATTCTCCAAAGCACCAGAGGGCAGGACAAGAAACAATGGTTGGAAAGTGATAAAAGAGAGAAGCAACCTGGAGAAACTTCTTAACAGTGAAGACAATTAACCAGTGGAACAGCTTGCCTTCAGAAATTGTGGGCGCTCTATCACTGGAGGTTTTTAAGAAGAGACTAGACAGTCTTTGAGCAGGGAGCTGGACTAGAAGACTTACAGGGTCCCTTCCAGTTCTATTCTATTCTGTTCTGTTCTGTTCTGTTCTGTTCTGTTCTGTTCTGTTCTGTTCTGTTCTGTTCTATTCTATTCTATTCTATTCTATTCTATTCTTTAAAAAATAAGGACTGGAAAAAGTGGGTCTGGATGTCCATTCTGGGATCCTGGGGGAAAAATGTGGTTTTCATTTGTAGAAGTCATTAAGTGGTAAGAATACCAGTTCAGTTGTTCAAGAAAAATTGCAAGTGATTAAAATTTAAGGCAACATTACAAAGCACAATAATTAAAGGCTGAGTTTTTCTGGATAAAAGGGAGGGAGGTATATGGTTAAACAGAGTTCCTTCTGGTTAAAATATTTGTATGTGTGAATAAAATTAAAAGACTTCTTGCAGACCTTTCTAAGTAGGTTACACAGAGTCAGACAGAGTCAACAAAAACAGGAAAACTTCAGCGACATTTTACTTACCATGTGCTTGTCCACATTTCAAGTGGACAAGTGGCTGTACAATGTCTTCTTAAAAGCCTCCAGTGATGGGGCATTGATAACTTCTGAAGGCAAGCCATTCCACTGGTTAATTGTCCTCACTGTCAGGAATTTTCTCCTTAGTTCTAGGTTGCTTCTCTCCTTGATCAGTTTCCATCCATCCCTACTTGTCTTGCCTTCTAGGGCTTTGGAAACTATTTAGAACCCCTCAAATGTGGCAGCCCTTCAAATACTGGAAAACTGCTATCATGTTACCTCCTTCTTTTCTCTAGATTGGTCAATTCCTGCAATCATTCTTCATATCTTTTTGTCCCCAGGCCTTTAATCATCTTAGTTTCTCTTCTTTGCACTTCTTCCAAAGACTCAGCATCGTTTTTGTAATGCATTGACCAAAACTGGATTCAGTATTACAGGTGTGGCCTTACTAAGATTTTATAAAGCGGTACTAATACTTCACATGATTTTGATTCTATGCCTCTGTTTATACAACCAATATTTTATTAGCTTTTTGGACAGTTACAAATCTATCCAGTGTTGATGCTGTCTATCCCACATTTTTTTTAGTTTACCAAGAAGTAGGTTGTGGTCTACTTTGTCAAATGCCTTACTGAAATCCTTCTATATTATATCCAGTGCATTTCATTATTGCTTGCTCAGGAATTCTGGGAGTTGAAGTCCACGAGTCATAAAAGAGCCAAGCCATTGAAAATGCTGGGTTCAACTTTCAAACCATTATATGGGTTGTCACAATGGCACCAGAAGAACCTCTTGTCCAAACATTTATGGCCAAAACTAAAGGCTGAGAAGGTACACAGTCCCACCTTTTCTGTCAATGCCCCTGTTCTCTGGACTATTTATTTATTTAAAATGTTTATATAGCCTCCCACCTTTCATATTTCTCTCAGCTTTACTTTCCACACTTATTTCCAAGATGGTCAAGTCAAGTGGATCCACTCTGAAGAGAACCAGCATTAATGAAAAATAAAAGGTGGGTGATTGTTCTGGATTAATAGATATTTTGTGATGGTTCACACAACCTGACTATTTTATGGAAAAGCCCTTCCCTCATTTTATAGTTTTGAGAAATCTGATAGAATGAAAAAGTCCAACAATCAAAATAAACATTCTCAAAAACTGCATTAGTCAGAGATTCTTGTGCCTCATTATATTCTCTCTGCAATTCAGATGTGGCCTTAGTAGGATAATGTAGCATTTGGGGGAAAATATGCAAACCAGGAGACCAGCCCCAGTAACCAAGATAGAGAAGATCTCCACGGCCACCATGGACTTCCCTTTGGTGCTCAGGTAGGTGGGAAGAAAGCTGAGCCAAATACTGCAAAAGACCAGCATGCTGAAAGTAATGAATTTGGCTTCATTAAAGCTGTCAGGCAATTTCCTAGCCAGAAAGGCCACCGTGAAACTGACAAGGGCCAAAAATCCCAGGTAGGCAAGGACAGTATAAAACATTGAAACTGAGCCTTCATTACATTCCAAAATGGTCTCTCTTACCAAGGAGTGGAAATCCAAGTTGGGAAATGGGGGAGAGGTTACCAGCCAGATGGCACAAATAACTGCTTGGACCAAGGGACAGGCTAAGACAATGGAGTTGATCAGAGGTTTTCCTAAGAGTTTCCTTGTCCTGTTCCCTGGCTTAATGGCTATGAAGGCCAGAACCACCATGACAGTTTTTGCCAAGACAGAGGAAACTACAAGGGAAAAGAGAATAGCAAAGGCAGTTTGTTGGAAAAGACAGGTGAACTTCCTGGGTTGACTGATGAAGAGGAAGGAGCAGAGGAAGTAGAGCAGGAGGGAGACCAGGAGGATGTAGGTGAGATCTCAGTTGTTGGCCCTGACGATCGGTGTGTCACGATGCATAAGGAAAATTGTCAGAACTGCCATTGTGATCACAAAGAGAAAAAGAGTGAGAGACACTAAAGTGTGTCCCAGGGTCTCTTGATAGGAAAGGAAGTGGATCTTCTTGACAATGCAGTGGTCCTTGTCCTCGTTGGGGTATTGATCTTCTGGGCAGAGATCACAGTGAGCTGCATCTGAAATCAAGAGTCATTTTGTATTTTATGGTGTATAAAAAGGGCTGATCATCCTTTACTGATAACCCTGGAGACAGGATAGCCGGAAGCAAGGATGTTTTCAGCTCTTTGGCTCAAGTTCTCTGCTTTGTATTTTGCATTTACTTTTCAGACTTTTTTTTGTAGAGAAGAACACATAGGCATAAGTAGCTCAAACTTCTCTGTGTATCAATTTTCCAATAGGGTTGACAGAACAAGCATACTCTAAATAATAAATATTAAAGCTTAAATCTCATACTGCTTTGTGAAAAGATTTGTAAGTGGATATCTCAATTGGAAGGATTAGAAAGTCAAGTAGGTAACTCATGAACAGCACCAAGGATGTCTCAACCCATGAATTGTGCCCTTAACTACCTTGCATTAAATTGCTGAGGAGCAGGACAGGTGGTCTTGGAGGTTGGGTGGGTGGGCAGGACAGTTTAAATCCCTGAAAAGCACAAATAGTTTGAAGAATGTCAGTTTCTGCAAAATGACAACAAAATTGATATTTTCTTCAACTGAATGGTTTCCTTGATCCTGGAAGATCTACATTAAAAGTGTGACCTACCTATCTGATTAGAAATGGTCCCTTCTGGACAAGGAGCACATTGGTAGCAGCAGACCTGCTCTCCCTCTGGAACTTTTCTCCTCTCCCCTGTCTGGCACCTCTTCATGCCACACCTGGCAAAGGGCATTTTCTAAAAGAGAAGAGAGAAATAGTGTAGGTGGCCCATGCAATCAACATGCTTGGTTTATTCATTTTTACATTTCTCTTTCCAACTTCCAAATGTCTTCAAAAGAAATGGTTTACCAGGAGCCAGAAAAAGATCTTGGGGGATTAAAGCCACTCTCAATCTACCAAGGCATTCTGGAGATTGGAACTGGGACCTCAGCATGCAAAGGGAGGTGTTTGATATCGAGCTACAGCTTTCCTAAAACAGTCATGAGGATCTAAGTGTCATATTCTGGCTGAATAAGCCCAACCAAGCAAAACACTAGAGACATGATGAACTCCAATGTTAACTTTATTAGGCAATAAACAATCTAACAAGTTTTGAAGTAAAGCTAGCTTTGAAGCAATGGCGGGAAACAGATAATTAAAAGAGTAATACTCTCCTTCCCATCTCTGACAGTACATGTCACATTGTCCAATACATCTTCTAGTAATTGTTATGAGAAGAAACTTTAGTTCGCTTCAGGTCTCACAGTGATAAGAGAAGCTGGGGATTCAAACAGTTTATTTTATTTTATTTTATTTATTTATTATTTTTCGGATTTGTATGCCGCTCCTCTCCGTAGACTCGGAGAGTCTTTCCTCTTTCCCCTTCCTGCACTGTTGGCAGGTTAAAAGCACGCAGCGGTCCTAAAGCCAGTAGACTTTGCAGCTTGACACTACTGACCAGGAATGGTCCATGGAAATCCACATTGGCTGCTGTAAAAGTATCCTGGGTTTCAACCCAAATTTCTTCCTGATCTCATATTTTCTTATTCAATAGACTGGAGGTTTTGTATCCCTGGAAGGGAATGAGTTTTTCTCTGAATTTATGTAAGCTTCCAGCTCACCTTTGTTGCCCAAACAATTGCATTGGAATTAATGGTGAAATCCTGTCCTGGGGGAGCCCCCGGATTTATTTGGCCAACTTTCATGGGGACAAAAGATAGATTGGGGAGGAGAACCCAGTTGAGAAGATCATAATGAGCAGATCCCAGTCCATTTTCTGAGAAGGAGATTTCATCTCCAGCACTGTTGTTGAACTGGACGTTCCTCAAATAGGGAAGAAGCTAAAAAAAAAGAGACCTTCAGATATTGGAATAATTGGCGGAAAGCCACAAATTAGACATTATGGCTTCTATCTTTCTGTGATAACAATCATCTAGAAGATTTGTATATATCTGAGGATCTAAAGCTGCCTCCTTGGTGGAGATCTGAGCTACAACAACTTTCTTACTACTTTCACAGGTATACAGATATTTAATTCAAGAAACACACATGGGGAGCTTCCTCTCTAAAAATCTGTGGACTGGATAAATAAATAATAATCCCAGCGATTACCTGCCATGATTGGACAGTCGAGATCCTCTTTCGAAGCCTCATCATGATTGGTTGCACTCCTGATCCATACATTGCATGGGATGCATGTGCCACAGCATAAATGGCATTGTAGATATTGTAACTGTCACCTGACATGTTTGCTTCAAACACGTAAATTGGCAGATTCTGTAATTTCTCCTTTCCTGTACATTGTTTCCCCCACTTTGGAGTGGTTTTGCCTAGTTTGTGAATGTCACAATTAAAGACCCTTTCCCACCATAGCGGGAGAAAGGGGTCCCCTTGTGGGTTCAGAGGATCTAAAGACAGGAGGAAATGACTGAATTCTGAGACATCCCCAGGGTGGTCCCTAAAATGCAGAGACCCTTGGAAGGGCTTTAGAACTTTCAATATATATTGATATTTTATCGCCTTAACTTTCCAATTGGAGGTAAAGATCCAAACTTTCCAAAATGATGCATTTCTCCATTTTTCATAAGTAAACACAACCACCTGTACACTTGTAATAGTACTGGAGTCTCCACATAGAATTATCACTTCACTTTTAGACCAAGTCTTGAAAATATGGTGTAATTTCAACCCTACAGTAGCATGAAAATCCGATTTCACCATTTCAGTGAAGACCAGGCAGATCTCCTTCTCCTTCAGCATCAGCACCAGAGATGAGAAAAAACGTTCTCCGCTCTCACTTTCAGAGGCCACCAGCCCAATCCAATTCCACTGGAAATGCAGGAGCAGCTGAACTAAATCCACATACTGAGGAAATTCACTGGGATTTATCCGGGAGAAAGAAGGATAAACCCTTCTGTCTCTGAACTCAAAGCCAACACCTAACTGGAGAAAGTACAGTTTAATAGTGACTTTAAGGGTCATGATTGGGTGGTTTATTGCCCTACAAGTGATCTTTGAGTGGCAGGCTTCATCTCCTTCCCTTCTTAGGAAGCACTACCTATTTTGCCTGCTTGTGATAGATCAGAAGTCAAGGGGACAAACCATTAACCTGGCACAGAGAATAAACTGCACTGAAAGGTGCAGAAAGGTGATAAACTTCTATGAAAGTTAGAAAGTAATTCCTCTTTCAGAATCATACTGCGTCAATATCTCTTTGTGGTTATGTATTTTGGCCTATAAAATACAGATATCAATTCAACTATAGGATGGATTATCAAAGTCATGTATGCCTGAAGTGTGTCTCCTGCAACACCTTTATTTTCCTCCTTGGCTTCTATGTGTATTTCTGCGGTTTGTGTATTCCATACTGTATTCCAGTGGAGCCTCCTTACCTGTGGAACCTTGAAGATGCTGAAGATGGAGGCCATCTGGCTTGAGGATTTGGAGCTGAGACCTCCAATGACAGAGAGCAGAGGTTCCTGCTTGTCACATTTGTAACCTGGAACCATTCGGCCCCGTGTGGAGAGCAGAGAGAGGCTGATTAAAGAAATCCTCCACTCCACTTGGTAATTGTTATGGATGTGGAAGCCAAGTGTGATGTTGGGGAGGAGAACAAGATCCTTGTTGACTTCTTTAATTGCAAATATCAAGGCCAGGAACTGCTGGAAGTTCTTGGGTATGAGTCTATAGTGAGAAAAAACATAGTGGAACCTTACAAGGAAAGTCATGTCTGAAATGCTATAGGGTTTCCTACCTGAGCAGAGAATAATAATAATAATAATAATAATAATAATAATAATAATAATAATAATAATAATAGTAGTAGTAGTAGTAGTAGTAGTAATAGTAAAGTTGGAAGGGACCTTTACTAGGTCATCAAGTCCAACCCCCCTGCTCAGGCAGGAAACCCTATACCATTTCAAACAAATGGCTGTCCAGTTTCTTCTTAAAAACTTCCAGTGTTGGAGCATTCACCGCTTCTGGAGGCAGGTTGTTCCATGGGTTAATTGTTCTAACTGTCAGGAAGTTTCTCTTTAGTTCTATGTTGCTTCTCTCCTTGATGAGTTTCCATCCATTGCTTCTTGTCCTGCCTTCAGGCGCTTTGGAGAATAGCTTGACTGCTTCTTCTTTGGGGCAGCCCCTGAGATATTGGAACACTGCTATTCTGTCCCCCCTCGTCCTTCTCTTCTTTAAACTAGACATACCCAATTCCAGCAGCCGTTCCTTATATGCTTTAGCCTCCAGTCCCCTGATCATCTTTGTTGCTCTTCTCTGTACTCTTTCTAGAGTCTCAGCATCTTTTTTTTTTTTACATCGTGGTGACCAAAACCAGATGCAGTATTCCAAGTGTGGCCTTACCAAGGCCTTGTAAAGTGGTATTAACACTTCACATGATCTTGATTCTATCCCTAGAAGACCTCCAAGGTCCCTTTCAACTCTATTATTGTTGTTGTTGTTCCTGTTGTTGTTGTTTTTACTATTATTATTATTGCAGGTAGAGCTTGCCTTGTCATATTTTTTTGTTTAGTTGACAACAGCAAGTCCCAGGTTTCATTGATTTATTTAAATAAATATTCCTTGATTAAGATAAGATAAGATAACCTTTATTGTCATTTTTATACTGTGGGCAGAATGGCACACATGAAAAATGAAATTTAAATTAAACTTCTGTTGCTTAGTGGGAAAGGAGAAAGGCTCTCTTGCCATATCATGGACTGTTTGTTATGAATTTATCACCCCTCCCTTCTTCACTTTGCTTCAGTGATTGTAAGCCTCTCCAATTGATTCTCTTCCACCCTAATCAAGTTGAGTCTCTCTTGGAGCAGCTTCTTTGGGCCTGGTAACCATGGCTGAGCACAAGCCTCCAGTTAGGGGTCATAGCCCAGATTGACTGAGGGTCATTATTCATGAGAAATGCTGATTCCAAAACAGAGGGATTTTGACAGCCCACACTGGAAAAGGGTTGGGTTTTCAGGGTTTTTTTAAACTATGATTTTATGTCCAAATTAATATTACACATCCAGCAGAGTCTCTAAGGCAGCGGTTCTCAACCTGTGGGTTGCGACCCCTTTGGGGGTTGAACGATCCTTTCACAGGGGTCGCCTAAGACCATTGGAAAACACATATTTCTGATGGTCTTAGGAACCGAGACACCGCTCCTCTATCCCAGGGCTTTTCAACTGGGATACCGATCGAACATTCCAACGCCCACATGCTGGGAAACTGATCCGGGCACTGCAGCAGAAGCTGCAAACTGTGGGGGATCCCTGCCACTGACAGCAGAGCCGGCTACAATGGAGTACTAGCCAGCTGCTTCAACCAGGCGCCGGCGGCCTCCTTGGGATGCCTCACCCATCGGTGAAGTTGACGTGCCGCATTCCATGATTCCAGGGAATACCAGCCCCGACAGAGCCGGCCACAATGGACAGCTGCTCTAACCAGGCGCCGGCGGGCTGTCCTAGGGTACACCGGAGTTCCGCACACCACCTGGTAGGCTGCCATCAGCTGTTCTTCCTGCGTGGCATTTCTGGCGGCTGGCTGCATGCTTCGGCAGCCGGCTGCATGGGCCCCTTCCCTCGTAGGAATGTCGAGCCCACGGGGCTTGACAGCCACAATGGTGCCACATACTCAGTAGCCACCTCTCAAGCACCACCCTCTGCCCAGCACTCATTGGCCATTACACGCTGTCTGTCGGGCGCAGCGCAGTCTCATCAGGCCACGGCTCGAGGTGATCGCCACCTCCTTGGCTCAGGCCAGCCGCCCGTCAGAATCTACGTCCCGCGATTGGTTGGCTCCCTCATTTTGTCCCTCCCCCACAGAAAGGGCATGGCTTTTATGTAGGCTTGCCCCCTCGAGGGGCTCCTGATTGGCCCTGCGCCCAGGCACCCCACCCCCTGAGAAGTGTGGCCAGGAAGTTCCTTTCCCGGGGAACTGCGTGATCCCGGCGCTACCATAGGCCCCACTGGCTGGGAAGGTGCACTAGAGTCCCAGCTCCCAGGAAGGTGATCGGCTGGCTCCTCTCCCATCGCCCACCCTGCCCAGCTTGAGCCTGGCTGGAGCAACATTGGTACTTCCAAAGGTGGCTGCTTCAAGGTTACACTGGCAGCCTTCGGCCACTCCCCTCCCTTCTGCACCTCCAAATTGATCCCCAATCGGAGAGAGAGAGGGAGAGAGGGAGGGAGAAAGAGGAAGGGAGAGAGAAAGAGGGAGAGTTAAAGGAGGGAGAGAGAAAGAGAGGGAGAGACAGAAAGAGGGAGAGAGGGAGAGAGAAATAGAGAGGGAGAGAGAGACAGGAAGAGAGAGAGGGAGAGAGAGAAAGAGAGAGAGAGAAAGAGGGAGAGAGAAAGAAAGAGGGAGAGAAAGAGGGAGAAAGAAAGGGAGAAAGAGAGCGGGAGAAAGAGAAAGAGGAAGGGGGAGAGAGAGAGGGAGAGAAAGAGAGGGAGGGAGAGAGAGTGGGAGGGAGAGAGAGAAATAGAGAAGGAGAGAGAGAAAGAAAGAAAGAGGGAGAGAGAGATTAAATTAGTAACATGGTTCTTAAGCAAAATTACAGTTATGAAGTAGCAACGAAAATAATTTTATAGTTAGGGGTCACCACAACATGAGGAACTGTATTAAAGGGTCACGGCATTAGGAAGATTGAGAACCACTGCTCTAAGGTGTTGTCCCTCCCCAATTTTATACGGTTTATAATCCTCCTGAGGAAGACTTCTGTAAAAACCTGGAATTCTAGCCTATTTGCTGAGTTTGGCTCTTTAGTAAGAAAAGGACAAAAAACTGAACTACACAAGGACACTTTTGCAAACATCATTAAAAAATTATTTATGAAAGGAATCCTTGAATTCAAAACAGAAAAACAAACATCTTTATCTAGTCCAACCCCCTGATCAGGCAGGAAACCCTATACCATTTTGGACAAATGGCTGTCCAGTTTCTTCTTAAAAACTTCCAACACTGGAGGTTTTTAAGAAGAAACTGAACAGCCATTTGTCCAAAATTGTATAGGGTTTCCTGCCTGAGCAGGGGGTTGGACTAGATGACCTCCAAGGTCCCTTCCAACATACTAATACTAATACTAATACTAATACTAATACTAATACTAATACTAATACTAATACTAATACTAATACTAATACTAATACTAATACTAATACTAATACTAATACTAATACTAATACTAATACTAATACTAATACTAATACTAATACTAATACTAATACTAATACTAATCATCATCATCATCATCATCATCATCTTTTTTTGTCCAGGTGAAACTTACATGACATCATAAGAAACAAACACTAACGGGTTCTTTTGAAAATCTGGGCCAATGGAGAACTTCAGAGCTGCCAGGGGTAAATTTGCACCAATAATCAGTTCTCCAGGTCTGTAAAATTCCCATTGATTCTGAAAGTTTAAACCCTTTTGTGGCACACATACGGTCTGAATCTTTGTAGCAGTCGTTGGAGGCAGAAGCCAGAAGAGCACTAGCAGCTGGAGAGGCAGCCCTGTCATTTTTGTCGCCTTCTCCCCTAGATGAGAAATCAAAATTTGTGCAGTAGCTGAGTTGCAGGAGGCACTTGAAATCTCAGCAGATTTTGGATGGCATTTATTTTTATTTATTTTATTTTTATTTTGTTCGGATTTGTATTAACCCACCACCATCAGAACACTAAAAGGGCACACTGAATGTCAGGTCAAAGTTTATGCCACAAGAACAACTCCAAACACAAAAGCTGAAGAAGGTATAAAAACCCACCACTCCCAGATATGTGTAGTCAGCTTTCCCAGAGCCACATTTCTGTATGGCTCGGCTCTTCAATAAACTACAACCTTCTTTCTGTTTATTCCCAGCTTGGACTGGACCCTGATGAAGATTTTTCTTTCAACAGTGCCTTGGAAGATTTTTGTGGGTTAAAATCTACAGGAAATAGATTAAGAATTACTGTTCTTCTGCTAATTGCAGGGAAAGGCAATTGTCCTACCCACTGAGCATTAGATATTGTTTGAACATCTGATAGAGAAAAACATGTTTGTGTCTCTTGTGGCTAATCTACACAGCAGATGAACTTGAGAGTCAAAGTAAAGTTGAGGTTTTCACCTACCTGAAAGTGAACACCTGTACACAAGATGGAGTTTGGCCTGTGCCGTAGTACGTTCAGGTAGATTGGGGGTGCTAATGGGGCATGGTAGCAGTCAGCTGTACCCCAGGAAGTGTGAGCAATCATACCAATGTTTAAATGGAATAATTGGTTTAGTTATACTCACAAGACAGAGGATGAAATTGATTGATTGATTGATCAAATTTATATGACCACCCATCTCATGAAAACTCTTCCAGATTCAGATGAAGGTGCTGGTGTTGAATTTTAATGCCCTACATGGATGGGATGAGGTCATTTTTGGGCCCCTTCTCTCCCTGGTTTCATTTATGTGTCCCCTCTAGTCTGCCAGGATGGGTGCATTATGGATCCTCTCTGCAAAAGAATCCCACCTGTTGGAATCCAGGATGGAGGCCTTTTCCACTGTGGCTCTCATCCTCTGCAAGATTTATTTTCATTTATTCATTGATCATATTTTAAACTGTTCATCTCATTCACATAGGGACACTGAATGGTGTTTAAATAAAATATGAAAAAGATAAAAGCACTACATAAAATTTTATAAAGATGCAAGCAAAGTTAAAAATTAATTAAAAGGTGGAAGGCAGTTGTAGCACCCTGAAAGTTATGTGTTGGCAAAAGGCGGAGGAGACAGAAGGGTCTGGAGGAAAAAGAAGAGGCACAGCCAATCCAAAGTTGGGAAGGTGCCAGGGCTTTATCTACTGCCCATTAATGAAGAGGAAAAAAGTTCTAGAGAGAGAGAAGATTGAAAGACCGGCCTGAGGGAAAAACACCATTGGATATTAATAGTAGTATTGTAGCAATGGTATTGTAAGGTCTCGCCTCAGCTATTTCCTCAAGAAAGTCAAACTCATTTCAAAAGGATCTTTTATTGAGATATAGTGATTTCAGAGAGGACAGGCAGGACCTAAAATTCCCACATGAAAACATTAGGTAAAACCCCCATTGTTCAGACCCTTCCCAACTGCCCAGTCCATCAAGAACAAATCCAGAGGTGTGAAGGTGTTGTGAGAACTCCGAGCTGAGAAAGTGATAAGAAGTTGTTCTCAGGAGCTGTGACCTTAGTTCTCTGGAGATGAGTCAAAGCATGTCACCCCAGGCTCATCCCTCCCGTGCCCTTTTCCCAGAAAATACATAAAAGCAAAAGAAGAACAAAGTAAAATGGATATATCACAGAAAGCCCCGAGGTTCCCTCCTCCCACCAGAATGGCAACATCCTGATAGGGATCTATGAGGACCTGACATGCTGCAACCCCTAAAAGAAGGAGAAATCCACTTGGAGCAGATAGAAAAAAATAAAAGGGACAGAGAAAAGTGAAATGGTTAGTTAGGTTTATCTGGGTAGAAAGCATGGAATTGCTTGAGCTGTCTAGGGGCTCTAACAAGTTTCTTGTGAACCCATTGTGAACCCATTCACTTTGAGCTGCAGGGAGATCCTTCCATGTGATACAAGGCATTGTGTTGTTCCATGGTGTTTCCAGGAGTCAAGGATATTTTTAATTTCAAAGTTGTTTGCCCTCTACCATGATGCACTGCGGCATCAGGCTGGCTGTAAAGGCGAGGTTATCTCAGGTTTTAGAAGGCTGCAATAGAACACAGGGTGGACTTGTCTTAAAGTTTTTTGGTAACTCCAGTTCTACTGTGACAGGGTTTATAATGTGTTTGATGGGGAAAGGCCCCACAAATAATGGGCCCAGCTTCTTAGAGGGTTGTAGGGATTGTTGGAATTGAGTAGATAGGTACATTTGGTCCCCAATGCAGAATGGTTTGGGCTCTACGCTTTTCTTATCTGCCTACGCCTTGCAGGCTGCTCTGGCTTCATCTAACACTTTGCAAACCACTGGCCAGGTACTCTTTTACTAATGAATCCACTCCTTTAATGAGAGAATGGTGGGCTCATTAGTTGGGAACTTGGGCACTGGGTTGAAATCTTGTCCTGTGGCAACTTGGAAAGGGGTAAAGCCAGTGCCGGTGTGTACAGCATTGTTATAGGCCACCTCAGCAAATGGCAAGAGGTCAGTCCAATTGTCTTGTTGGTAGTTAATAAAGCATCTTAGGTATTGTTCTAGAACTTGGTGTGTACGTTCTGTGATGGGATCTATGAGCAGTATCTAACATTAAGAATACCAGCTGACTTGCTCAAGAAAGTGATGAAAATTTAAGGCAACGTTATAAAGCATAATGATTAAAGGCTGAGCTTTTTGGCATAAAAAGGGAGGTAGGTATAAGGTTAAATAGAGTTCTTTCTGGTTAAAGTATTTGTATGTTTGAATAAGATTGAAATGCTTCTTGCAGACCTTTCTAAGGAGGTCACATAGTTATGTCAGACTCTATGAGTCTGAGTCAGCAAAATGAGTCAGCAAAAACAAGAAAACCTCAATGCTATTTTAGCTTGGACATAGATGGAGTGGAAACATCTATATTAATCTATATAAACATGACTACATCTTTTCTTACTTTCCTACTTAACTTTCCCCATAAGGTGACTTCTATTGTTCAGATCTGGCCTCAGCATTATAACATAGCATTTGGGGAGAAAGATACAACTCAGCAGACCAGCTGCAGAGGCCAAGATGGAGAAGATCTCCACAGCCACCATGGACTTCCCTTTGGTGCTCAGATAGGTGGGGAGAAAGGAGACCCAAACGCTGCAAAAGACCAGCATGCTGAAGGTAATGAACTTGGCTTCGTTAAAGCTGTTGGGCAGCTTCCTGGCTAGAAAAGCCACTATGAAGCTGATGAGACTCAGGAAACCCATGTAGCCCAGAATAGCATAAAACATGATGGTTGAACCTTCATTGCATTCCATCACAATTTCTCCTATCAAAGAATGAAAGTCCAAATTACTAAATGGGGGTGAGACTGCTAGCCAGGAGGCACAAAGAGCTGTTTGCACGAGGGGACAAGCCAAGACTACGACCAGTTGTTTTCCTAGGAGTTTTCTTGCCCTGTTTCCTGGCTTTGTAGCCATGAAGGCCACAACCACAGTCAGAGTTTTTGCCAACACAGATGAAATGGCAATGGAGAAGACAATGCTGAAAGCGGTTTGTCTGAGGAGACAGGTGAGGTTCCTTGGCTGCCCGATGAAGAGGAAGGAGCACAGGAAGCAGAGCAGGAGGGAGACCAGGAGGATGTAGGTGAGATTGCGGTTGTTGGCCTTGACAATTGGTGTGTTGCAGTGTTTGATGAAGGCTGCCAACACAAGGATTGTGATCAAAGAGAAGAAAAGAGCTAGACAAACTAAAACGAAGCCGAGTGTATCCTCATAGGAGAGAAAGTTCATGGTCTTGGGAATGCACAGGATGTGGTTCTCGCTTGGGTGTTGGTCTTCTGGGCAGGGGACACACTGAGCTGCATCTGGAAGAACAGGCACCAGCTGATATTAGTCAGATAAGCAAGGATTCTCTTTGAAATACCCCATGCTCCCCATCGCTTTACTTCTGCTACACACAACACAGAAGAATCCAGTCTCAGTCTCAGAAGATGTAATCGCAGCTATTAACTCTTGAGAGTAATTATTTAATGAATGAATTGATTTATTTTATTTTATTTTTACATTTTGAAATTCCCATCTCCCACACCAAGGGACTTTGGCAGTGTTCAATAAAATATTAAAACATAAAAAGTATATAAAAGTTAAAACTGCTGCTAATAAATTAAAAAAGGATGCATTCAATGGACCACTCTTAAAACTTCTGAACAATTTCCATGTTGATTAGCTCAACTGATTTGCTACCTCATATTTTCTCTAATTCCTCCCCAGGCAGCCATGCCACACCCCCTCATTCCTGCTGGAGGGTCTCCTTGAGCAACTTGCCTGTTTGATTAGAAATGGTCCCTTCTGGGCAAGAAATGCATCCGTAGCAACAAGAACGTTTCCCCTCTGCCACTTTCCTGGCTTGTCCTGGAAGGCAGTGCTTCACACAACGGGAGAAAGGCTTTGTCTGAAAGGAGACAGGTTAGGAGAGGTTATGGGGAAGACATTGCAAACAGTCAGCTTGCCTTCAGGATCTGCATTAAAGGAGCCCCTCTTCTTTTTTCCACTGAATAGAATTTTCACCACACCATCAACCTGGTCCTTCCTGTCAGCTTTCCTTAACTGTGAAAGAAGCATCTAGTCCCCACCTGGTTCACCCAAACAATGGCATCGGGGTCGATGGTGAAACCTTCAGCTGAAAGAGCCTCTGGATCAACCCATCCGACTTTCTGCCGAAGGATCGTCATATTTGCAAAGACGACCCAGTTGAGGATATCAAACCCTGCATAGTTCATCCCAGTTTCTGAAAAGGAGACTTCATCCCCGGCAGTGTTATTGAAAAGGATGTTTTTCAAGAAGGCGTGGATCTGGAATTGCAAAATAAGTAAACAAGCAAACAAAATGTCCATGAAAGTGAAGAGAGATTTCACCCCAGGTGTCATGGCGACACAGATGAAAAAACTTGGAGCTCTGGTTTCCTAGTCCAATTTCACTTCATCTGGAGACCCAAAGAGATCAGAAAGTCACCCTGTAGAGGCAACGAAGAGGAAGGGAAATCTTGGGAGTTCGGAGCCAATGGCAATTGGCCCAAACAGACTGAGGAAACTCTTTAAACAGGCGGAAGAAAGGCTGCTGGCAAATACGCAGACAGCCCAAGCCACAGACAGCCCAGGAAGAAGTGAAGAGCCACAGCAGAGTTGACTGTCAACAACGTGTTTGATCTGGGTGAGATTCTTCTTTATTTCTCTTCCCTATGGACTTTTAAAATATAATTCCCTGAATTGGATAACTTTTAAAAGTAAAAAACCCCAGGAAGACATGGGAAGAAGAGAATTAAAAGTGGTGAGAAATCTGAAATGGGGGAACGAATTTAAGGAGTATAAAAATATGCGGAAAAGATTCAAGACTGATTGAAAAGAAAAAAATGCTAATCTGTTGTTTGGCTAATGTTTTTGATTTGGGAAGATTTTTTTTCTTTGTTGTGAAAGAGCATTTTAAATAAAAGTTTTACTACTGGATAGAGACACTATAACTAGTTCTTCGGAATAGGGCGGCATAGAAATCGAATAAATAATAATAATAAATCGAATAAATAATAACTAATGAGGACATCTAGTGTGAAGGAAGATACTACAATAATACAGAAAAAATCAGAAGAGTGATGACCTTGAAACAACACCTGTGCCAAACAAAGAACATCCTGTGTTTCTACAAAAAAAAAAGATTTTTTTAAACTGCATCTTTCAACTTTAGACATAACTATTATAGAAACTATTGAGACAGGGGTTTTTTTCTTCCTTTTTCTTTTTTTCTCTAATAGCTTTGAACTGACAGAAATATTTGGATGAGACTTATGCAGTTGGTGTTTTTTTATTTTGCTGGATTACAGCTTAAAGTAGTTGGCTTTTTAAAAAACTTGGACTAGCCTAAAGCAGTTGGCTTCTTTTTAAATTTGGACTATATCTTAAAGCAGTTGGCTCCCTTTTAAACCTGGATTATAGCGTAAAGGGGTTAATACAGAGCAGAAGGGGGTGGGGGCAAAAGGCGGGGAAAGAAAGAGGAAGGAAACCTTTGACCTTCACACTAATTGGATAATGTGACATATGACAGCTAATTTAGGGAGGGAACATGCTGATAATTGAACTGCTCAGAGGAAGAGAACTTAGATCTTAGCATAAACTTTGTTATGCCTGTGCCGACATTTTGAAGCAATAAAGGACTTTTAAGGAAATCAGCAACAGCTGATTGCAAAAGGAGTAAATTTCAGATGGCTGATGCCAGAAGGGATTTTAATCAATTGGAATAACACAAGATATCATTTGGACTCAGTGTAGAAGGCAGAGGATTTTGATGAAAGATATAGAGCATTTCTGGGAGAAAGAACACAATATCAACAAGAGGAAGGAAAAAGCCAGAAACAGACAGAACAAACAATAGAGGAAACAATTACACAGGTGGAAGAGGAAAAAGAGAAGATGAATCAAGAAGATGAGGGAATAGTAAGAGAGCAGAGGATTACGAGATCGACAAGACCTAAATATAAGTAAACCAAAATGGAGAAGGAAAATGGATTTTTTCAGTGAATATAAATGGATTGAATTCCCCATCAAAAAGGAAAAGAATTTTCAAACAGCTACAGAAATTAAATATTGATATAATTTGTTTGCAAGAGACACACATAAAAAACAACATCATACATTTTTGGAAAATCCAGAACTTGGAAAACTTTATTAAACATCAGCTCAACAAAAAAAGAGTAGTTATATATGTTAAAGAGACAATAGATTCCAAAATGATTTATACAGATGAAGAAGGGAGAATATTAATGGTAGAAATATTTTTAAATAAAAAACAGATACTTTTGATAGCAATATATGCACCAAATAATAAACAAGAAAAATTCTATCAAAACCTTCACAGAAAAATAGTAGAAATAGAATACCAAAATGTATGCTTAATTGGGGATTTCAGTGCAATAATAGATGGGACATTAGACTATAAAAGCAGGAAATCAGGGAAACAACAAAGAAAAAGATTACCTAAGAGTTTTTTCAATATGATAGAGGAAATTGATATACAAGATATCTGGAGAGAAACGAATCCAGGAAAATCACAATACACATTTTATTCTAATAGTCATAAATCTTGGTCTAGAATTGATATAATTTGGATGACGCCTGAATTAAGGGTTAATATGCAGGAAATTGAAATAGAATTAGATATTTGGGCAGATCATAACCCCTTAAAATGGTGTGGAAAGGAGTGCAGAAAAAATTAAAATGGACTTTGAATCAATCCATATTAAAAGAGAAAGAATTTATAGACTTAGCAACAAAAGAAAGGGAATTTTTCTTCAAAGAAAATAAAAAAGATACATTACAAAATGTGTGGGATACAGCCAAAGCATATTTTCGAGGCGTAGCAATAACATATATGGCGAAAAAAAATAAAAGAGACAACAATGTCAGTTGTTAAGAGAAGAATTTAAAAAATTAGAACTTGAATTACAAACAAACCCACAAAAGAAAATATTGAAAAGACAAATGGAAATAATAAAACATAAATTAAATTTAATAGAATCAGAAAAATTGGCACAACAAAGCAAAACTTCTTTGAAAACAAATACTTCCAAACCACTACATTAGAAACACATTATTATTAACTTGGGGAAAAATAAAATGTAAAATTTATTTGAAAATTCCAGGATGGCTTTCAACAATGGAAGCATTTGTACATCCAAATTTAATTAACTATGACAAAGTCGTGACTTATAAAAATATCTTAGATAACAAAGGAAAATTGAAAGATAGACAAGATTTACAATGACAAGGTATTGATTTAGCATGGTGGCCATATTTGCAAATCCAAACGAGATATGAGAAAGATGTAAAGACAACGGGATGTTATAAATTTGATCAAAAGAAACAATGATAGCATGGACAAAAACTTTGGATAGTCTATAGATTTGGAAGACTGGCAAAAATTATGGGATAGAAATATCAAATTGACTAAAGCAGTCTCATATAAAGAAAATCTATGTAAAATGTTTTATAGATGGCATGTGACATCAGTAAGATTAGCGAAAATGTTTAAAAATATTTTGAATATTTGCTCAAAATGTAAACAAATGCCAGGTACTTACTATAATATCTGGTGGACATGCCCTAAAGCAGCGGTTCTCAACCTTTTCCAGTCCGCGATCCCGACCTGCACCGCTCATGGGCGGCGCGACTGCCTCACCGTGCATGCACGGTGCGACGGCCCTCGTTGCGCACGTGCGGCGCTCACGCGATGGCCCGTTCCACGTATGCGCAGCGTGACGGCCCATACTGCGCATGCGTGGCGCATGTGCGGCGGCCCGCATCGTGCATGCGCGGCGTGATGACCCGCATTGCGCATGCGCGGCGCGATGGCCCGCATCGCGCATGCACGGTGCTACCCCGTGCATGCGCGGTGCTGCCCCCTGCGCCGGCCTAGGGGAAAAGGGGAAAAAATGGCAGACTGCGGTGTTTGGCGACCCCCGTGAAATGGCCGTTCGACCCCAAATGGGGTCGTGACCCATAGGTTGAGAACCGCTGCCCTAAAGCAAAAACGTTTTGGGTTAAGATACATGCATGGTTGGAAAAGATGATTAAAAGACAGATAGAATTTAATCCAGAACTGTTTTTGTTAGGAATATTAGGACCTAATTATGAGAAGGAGAATTAATTAAAACCTCTTCAGTTGGTAAGTTTGCATTTTTCAGGTATTGGGCAAATACCAGTCTCGCTGCTCTCAGTATATGCAATATCAAATATTCATTCTCCTTTAATGATTAACTGGCTACACAATGTTGATGTCAACACTGTTGATATAGGATATTATTGCTTTGACAAGATATTCAGAACTGTCTGGTATTTTTAGAGTTAATAGAGAAATAAAAATTCAACGGAAAACTCAATCAGGTCTCCAGCAACTGGCATAATTAGGGAAAAACAGTATAAGACTCTTTTTCCCCCTCTTCCAGGTATGATTGCTAAAAGTAGAAATGGAATTAAGAATTTCAAGACTTGTATGAGATTTAAATAAAGGGGGGAAATATCAGGGAAAAGACAGGCAAAAGTTCATGAAACTTAAAAGAGTGTAAAGCTGTTTCCTGGACCAGAAGGGAAGATCTGAAGAGTTACCTGCCAGGGCTTCACAGAGAGGTGAAGGTGTGGCTTCTTTCTGCCCCTCTTCAATGCTCGTTGTGATTCCAAAGTATACGCAGCATGCAGTGCATGTGCCACAGAATAGGCAGCATTGTAGATGCTGTAGCTGAAACTGGTCATCTTTCCATCAAAGACAGAGACCGGGAGCGTGTCCAGATTCTCCTGCCCTGTGCAAACCCTCCGGCCATCAGGTGAGGCCTGACCTGCCTTCAAAATCTCACAGTCAAATACAACTTCCCACCACTCAGGAAGAAAGACGTCTCCGTGGGGTTCATGTAGATTCAGAGCCCAGAGATAATCTTTGAATCCTGGCACCGGGTTTGTGTGGACTGTGAAAGAAAAAGCGCCATGGAGGGATTTTAATTTCACCCAATCGTAGTGATAGCCAATAGCTGAAAATTCCCATTGGGTGGTCAGGATCCAGACTTTCCCCAAAGTAGCATGGTTCTCCTCTTCATAAGTGTAGAGGGATACTATAAGGTTTTTCAGAGCACTTGAATCCCCGGAGACAATCACAACCTGAGCGTCACTGTTCAGAATTGTCCAAAGCACATCTATTTGATTGCTATGCAATTCATTAAATATTAAGATTATGGGCAAGATCTCTTTTACAAATTGTATGCAAATATCATTGTGGGCAAGGGTGGTGTCAAAAATCTGGATGAAGTGGTCACTGCTCTCTGATTTCTGAACAATAATCCCAATCCAGTTCCATTGGAAATAGAGAAGGAGCTGGACAATGGCTGCATTCTTTAAGTGATACTGAGGATCGATCTGGTAGAAAATGGGGAACTGGCTCTTATCACTCAAAACAGGGTCAGAGAAGCGGTAACCTAGCTGAAGGGAAGGTGGAGATGGAGGTAAAGGAAGAGGTTAAGCAAGGGAAAGGGTACCTGTATTTTTTGTTACTAACCTCAGACCATCTAGATTAATAGGGTATCCTATTCTAGACATCCCCACAAGCCTGCACCTTCATGAGATGTTTTCTACCAGTCACAGAATTGGCTCTTGGAATTGTTGGCAGTAACCACGCAAGGCAGAACTTACAGCACTGACCCTTTCCTCGTGTTACATGTCCACACACCTGAGAAATCTTGAAATTGCCAAATATGGATGCCATCTGGTAGGACGATCTGGAGTTGAGACCCCCAAGGACAGAGAGAAGGTGGTCCTGTGTGTCACACTTGTAGTTAGGGAACAATTTTCCCCGGCTGGAGAGCAGAGACAGGCTGACATCTTGAGCCATGCTTGCATACTCGTTCTCTTCGTAGATGCGGAAGCCCAGGGTGATGTTGGGGAGAAGCCGGGGGTCTTTGTTGATCTCCTGGACAGCAAATGTCAAGCCCAGGACATGTTGATAATTCTTGGGAATAGGTCTTGCTTACAAGAGGACAAAAATCAGAGAGATGTTTATTCTGCCATTTCATTACCAACATTCTAAGAGTTGATCGTAAAACAGATCAATACAAATTAGCTGATGAGTTTTACTGCTGTCAGAAAACAGGGTTGCTGTCAGTCAGTGTATGACAAAGCCTCCTCTCCCTAACTCTGCAGGACATTTCTGTGAGTTGATATGCAATACCACTATTGACTTTTGCAAAATCAACTTTTCAGTCCAGTTAAGGAAATGTGGCTGATCATCTTGATAAAACTACACATTTTATTATATGCAGCTGTGGAAATCTTAATGGCTGACATCTTCTGCCCTACATTCTCAAGCACTTTTCCCTGTTCTGGCACCCTATCATGTTCCAGAGTCCTTTTGAATTAGGTGGCTTTATAAATCCAATAAATTAGATGAAATTGAATTAAATTGAATGTCTGACTAGTTTGACTTTTGCTGGCTAGAAATGATTACGCTGATATATGTGGATGGCCCCCAGTTAGAAAGGGACCTTTTAATGTCTCAGAATGTGGAACTCTTTCTGTTGGGGATTCTCAAAGAAACTCGCTCCACTGACCTAGAATTGCCCAGGATTAACGGGAGATTGGTGGGAAGCCAGTCTTGGCGGGACAAAAGACAGACCTTCTCTATGTTGGATATAATGGACTCATGAAGGATGGTATTACAAATCATCAGAATAATGAGATGGGAAGATGAATTCAGTCCAGCTATAAGATGGAGGGCCCTAGCATTATTCCCCCCCCAGTTCAAATTAGTTTCTTTGCAACGTGTACCTTGCGTTCAGGAACACGGAGAAAAGGTTGACTCCCTATTCAGTGTGACAAGCTGTTCTTCACCAATGAAGAATCAGAGGGCTTGAGAAGGAGATTAAAGGGAAATTGATTCATCAAAGAGAATCAATTTGTCCTCATGAGGAAGGCTCTACATCAACAGAAGCTGGGTTGGATTTAAGTATGGCCCATCTTCAAGACTGCCCTTTCCACGTTGCCCTGAGGAAAAATGACTATCAAGGAAACACTTACAGAGAAAAGACATCCCAATCACTAGGAGACTGGTGTAAAGGAAGCTGTAGGACTTTAGTAATAGAGAGAGGCAGGATTCCACCAATAATGAGATCTCCAGGTCTGTAGTAGTCTTTCTGTGCTGGGAAAGGTCTCCTACAGAAGCAGATTGGCCTCAGATCCATCTGGACGGCTGCAGGCAAGGTCCATAGCAACATTAAAAGCCAATACATTGTCCAGACAAAGAGGTCTTCTTCCTAGAGCGAGTCAATGGAGACTGATGTAGGGAATGTGATGCTCTGATGACTTCAGAGGCCTCAAGTGGGGTTTGAAGTCTTCAAGATAAGCATTCATCTCAGCTCCAACTCTAAAGGGACCCAGCCATATTACCCAGAGCACGCTAAGTAAACATGTTTTGACTGGACACAAACTTCTTTAGGCTTAGGGAGGGTTAATCTTTGGAATTCTACTGAGATGAAGTAACAATTACTAGTGTTTTATGAATCCCAGGAGAGAGAAATGTCCACATTATCCCCCAAACTCTGGAGTCCTTAGTATTCGGCAAAAGGAAAAGCTATTTCTGGAAACACATTTGTGTGTCTCTGTTTCTAATTGGATAACTGTGGTTCAGAGTCATGCAGCCCTGAAGTTGGAAGAGAACTTTGGGGTCACCTAGTCCAATCCACTTAACATAGGACATCTGTGGGCAAACCTTTTTTTAAACCCCTGATGTCTATTTAGGATCAACTAGTTTTACTGCTACCATCCAACTCTTAAATTTAGACATTCTCTGAGACTTCCTTGAACTGCTTCAGATGGCCTCCTTCCTAGTCATCTTCCCAAACTGGCCATTGAAGAAGGCCAATTTCTTCTTCATTGGCCAGTTCACTTTCTTCTTTTCTTCACTTTCTTCACTTTTCTTCAATAAAATAGAATAGAATGGAATAGAATAGAATAGAATAGAATAGAATAGAATCTGAAGTAGAATAGAAATAGAAATAGAAATAGGAATGGAATAGAATAGAATAGGAATAGGAATAGGAATAGGAATAGGAATAGGAATAGGAATAGGAATAGGAATAGGAATAGGAATAGGAATAGGAATAGGAATAGGAATAGGAATAGGAATAGGAATAGGAATTGGAATGGAATGGAATAGAATTAGGAATAGGAATAGGAATAGGAATGGAATGGAATGGAATAGAGTAGAATAGAATAGAAATAGGAATGGAATAGAATAGAATAGAATAGAATAGAACAGAACACAACAGAACAGAACAGAACAGAACAGAACAGAACAGAACAGAACAGAACAGAACAGAACAGGACAGGACAGGACAGGACAGGACAGGAATAGGAATAGGAATGGAATGGAATGGAATGGAATAGAATAGGAATAGGAATAGGAATAGGAATAGGAATAGGAATAGGAATAGGAATAGGAATAGGAATAGGAATAGGAATAGGAAGGGAAGGGAAGGGAAGGGAATAGAATAAATAGAATAGACTAGACTAGACTAGACTAGACTAGACTAGACTAGACTAGACTAGACTAGACTAGACTAGACTAGACTAGACTAGAATAGAATAGAATAGAATAGAATAGAATATGGAATGGAGAATAGAATAGAATAGAATAGAAATAGGAATAGGAATAGGAATAGGAATTAGAATAGAATAGAATAGAATAGAATAGAATAGAATAGAATAGAATAGAATAGAATAGAATAGAATAGAATAGAATAGAATAGAATAGAATAGAATAGAATGGGAAGGGAATGGAATAGAATAGAATAGAATAGAATAGAATAGAATAGAATAGAATAGAATAGAATAGAATAGAATAGAATAGAATAGAATAGAATAGAATAGAATAGAATAGAAATAGGAATAAGAGTAGGAATAGGAATAGGAAGGGAAGGGAAGGGAATGGAAGGGAATAGAATAGAATAGGAATAGGAGTAGGAATAGGAAGGGAATGGAAGGGAATAGAATAGAATAGAATAGAATAGAATAGAATAGAATAGAATAGAATAGAATAGAATAGAATAGAATAGAATAGAATAGAATAGGAATAGGAATAGGAATAGAATAGAATAGAATACAGAATAGAATAGAATAGAATAGAATAGAATAGAATAGAATAGAATAGAATAGAATAGAATAGAATAGAATAGAATAGAATAGAATAGAATAGAACAGAATAGAATAGAATTCTTTATTGGCCAAGTGTTGATTGGACGCACACAAGACATTTTTCTCTGTGGATAAGCTCTCAGTGTACATACAAGCAACAAGTGATAAATCTCTTTACTGAACCTTAATTATCAGAGTTCTGTCTATTGTGTACATGCATTTGCCCATGTAGTACGGCTGTTATTATTATTATTATTTATTATTATTTTCTTTACTCTTCCCTCTTATTGGTATGATGGTGGTGATTATCATTATTTTGTGCTTTGCATGTACACTGAGAGTTTCTGGAGGCAAATTCCTTGTGTGTCTAACCCCACTTGGCTGAATAAAATATTCAATTCAATTTAATATCTGGGTGCTTCCTATGGCACTATTAAAAGTCTACCTTTAAAGGATCTAAAGAGATGTCTCCCCGTAAAATTGTAAATGGGCAACCAATGCTCTTAGGCTTTGAACTGATGTCAATTCCAGAAGGTGTTCATCCCGACCCATGGTTGAGTTACTTACTTGCTAAACAATATTTTCAACAGGGAGCAGCACCCAAAGCCCCAGAATGAGTCACAATACAATGTGACCAGGAGGGGATACATCAGATTAAAATGTACAACCAGCTGCAGGCAGGGGATTGGGTATATCACAAAATACATCAGAAAAAGGTAGAAAGGCAGAGCGGTGCTAAGTATGAAGGTCTAACTTCATGAGTTCACCCAAGTCACCTGAGGTATCATCTAGCTCAGGGGTTCTCAACCTTGGTAACTTTAAGACTTGTGGACTTCAACTCCCAGAATTCCTCAGCCAGCAAAGCTGGCTGAGGAATTCTGGGAGTTGAAGTCCACAAGTCTTAAAGTTGCCAAGGTTGAGAACCCCTGAGCTAGCTCCAGAAGAGCTGGCTGTCAGGACTTTTGGTTCAGTTCCTGGGAAGAGAGGAACCCTTTGCTTTGTGATGCTGAAGAGAGAAGAGACAAACTACATCACGGCAACTTAACTCTTACTTTCTCTTTTTGGTTTTAACCAACTGCAAATTTATGACTATAAAATTTACTTTCTATTTTTTCAACACTAACTGCAAAGGTTTTTTTTTCCAACACTAAGTACTGCATGTTTTTAAGGATTATAATCCTTGAAATTAATTGAATGCAATCTGTGAACTGAATGCAAAGGTGTTTTTTCAACACTAAGTGCAGCATGTATTTAATGATTATAATCTCTGAAATGAATGTCTGTGAACTGAATGATCCCGAATCAACTGAAGATCATTTACAGATCCTCTAGCTGAGTTTGGAGCATCATAGTTTACTAAGATACTCTGAGATATGACATGCCACAAGGAATAGTTAAAGCAATGTGTGCATGCTGATACAACTTTCTAATTGTAACCATGAAACTCTGCCATATTGATGAGGCAGCATAGCAGAATTGGGTAGGAAGTCGAGAATCTAATCTCTACTGTAAAAGAAAGGAATAGAAGCAGGAAATTCTACAAAGTCTCAGGAGATTTTGGAAACAAGCATATATGCTCAACAATACTGACATGGTTCTTTAAGAATCTTGCCCTTTGTAGTTACTCGTCACTTTTAAATTAGTCCTTCTGGGGGTCTTTACCTTTTAGCTCTACCCCATAGGGAATCAACATTTTGTAATCCACAAGGAGAAGGAGAAAGGTACTGGCTCACCCAGTCTCAGCACGCTGTTGACAGTCAGCGGTTTGGCGGAGCGGTGCATCTCCTCGCTCTCCCTCTGGCTGGGGACGACTTGGGCTGCCTTGGTTCACCATCAGCCTTTCCTCTGCCCTTTCAGAGGATTTCTTCAGTCTGCTCCGATCGACCGCCGCCTGATCCAAGCTCCTGGAGTGTCCCTCCTTCTTTGTTGTCCCTCCAGAGCAACTTTCCGACCCTTTAAGGATCGTTGGGCAAAGTGAATTCGGACTTAGAAGCCAGAGCGCTGGCTTCTTCCATCTGCCTCATCAGCGCCCAACTGGAAGTCCTCTATGTTGATAGGATTTTAAATGTCATGGCTCCATTGGATCCTAGTGAGGAGGAGGAGGAGGAGGAGGAGAAAGAAGGAGAACATCTGTCAAAGTTCTGACTCATGAACCGAAACAAATCAGAACTCCGAGGCTTGAAGTTTCCTCAAAGAACATGTTTATTGGATACATAATATTGGCATGATCAAAAGTGAAACCAACTCTAAAATTCCCACATGGATTCAATGTAACTAAACTCCAACTCCAACGGTCCTTGAATGAAGCTGATTATCTGGGCCCTCAGCAGTCTGGGTTCAGGTCTGGTTACAGCACGGAAACTGCTTTGGTCGCACTGACCGATGATCTCTGGCGGGCCCAGGATAGAGGCTACTCCACTATCCTGGTGCTTCTTGACCTCTCAGCGGCATTCGATATCATCGACCATGGTATCCTTCTGCGCCCGTTGGAGGGGCTTGGAGTGCCGGGCACCGTTTTACGGTGGTTCACCTCCTACCTCTCTGGCCGGTCGCAGTCGGTGTTCGCAGGAGGTCAGAGATCGGCCCCGAGGTCTCTTCCATGTGGAGTTCCTCAGGGGTCCGTTCTCTCACCTCTGCTTTTTAACATCTACATGAAGCCGTTGGGTGAGATCATCTGTTGACACGGGGTGAGTTATCATCAATATGCTGATGATACTCAGCTTTATATCTCTACCCCGTGTCATTACAGTGAAGCAGTGGAAGTGATGAACCGGTGCCTGGAGGCTGTTGAGGTCTGGATGGGTGCCAACAGGCTCAGACTCAATCCCGACAAGACGGAGTGGCTATGGGCTCTTCCTCTCAAGGACAATTCCAACTGTCCATCCATTACCCTGGGGGGAGAAGTTTTGTCCCCCTCGGAGAGGGTTCGCAACTTGGGTGTCCTCCTTGATCCACAGCTAAGTTTGGAACATCATTTTTCGGCTGTGGCGAGGGGAGCATTCGCCCAGGTTCGCCTGGTGCTCCAGTTGCGGCCCTATTTGGACCGGGAGTCACTCCTCACAGTCACCCATGCCCTTGTCACCTCGAGATTCGACTACTGTAATGCTCTCTACATGGGGCAACCTTTGAAGAATGTCCGGAGACTGCAAGTAGTCTAGAATGCGGCCGCGCGAGCTGTCTTGGATCTCCCAAGACATGCTCATATTACTCCACCTCTCCGTGAGCTGCACTGGCTACCAATTGGTCTCTGAACACAATTCAAAGTGTTGGTTATGACCTATAAAGCCCTTTATGGCAATAGACCAGGATACTTGCGGGACCGTCTTCTGCCTCATGAATCCCAGCGACCGGTTAGGGCGCATAGGGTTGGCCTCCTATGAGTCCCATCTGTTAAACAATGTCATCTGGCGGGGCCTAGGGCAAGGGCCTTCTCCGTTGCTGCCCCAGCCCTTTGGAACCAGCTTCCCTCGGAGGTTCATACTGCTTCCTCCTCCTAGCTTTCCAGAAAGTGCTGAAGACGCATCTATGCCGACAGGCTTGGGGCATATGAGCTGTGCTCTGCCCCTCGGCCCTAGGAGTGTCCCTCCATCGGCGACTGCGAGCTGATTGTGTTTGTATGTGGTGTGAGTGTGGTTAATTTTTAAAGTTTTTATTGTATTCTTGTTGTGAGCCGCCCTGGGTCTTCGGAGAAGGGCGGCATATAAGTCTGATAAATAAATAAATAATAAATAAATGTAACACTTCCCTCCTTCCTACTATGCCTTTGATCACGCTACCCAAGAAGGGCAATTGGCAGGCTCTGTGACACTCCTTCTCTCAGACTTCCTGCACCTGTGGGAATGACCTTGGTTCCCACGGGACCACTCCATGTTTAGTATAGCAATACTTTCGCTTGCCTTCCCCCCTCCCAACCTGTGTGGCAACTGAGAATGACAAAGATGGCTTCAGCCAGGTTCGTTTCAGAAGTTGACAATGGTCCTCTCAGAATGAGCAGACAATTCAGGAGCTGAGGACAAGGCAGTCCCAGGACTGTTTGGTGTGGGGGGGCAGCTGACTGGACAGAGAGCCACCTGCCAGAGTGGATCATCTGCAGAGGGGCAGCAGAGATGACCGACTACCTCACATGAGGAACAGCCGCCTGCCCTGCAGGTCCGGATAGTGGAGAGGAGGGAGGTACAGAGGAAGTCAGTGAGGCTACTCATGAGGAAGCAGAACCACCCCTCCTCACAAGGAACACCTGGAGAAGAGTGATTTAACTGGATGCTGAGGGAACATGTGTGTCATGGTGTTGGTTGGGAATGCATGGGTCAGAGCCACCATTATGTCCTGCCATTCTGTCGGAAGGATGTGACACCTCCAGCCTGTGGGCCACCAGTTTGACACCCCTGGGTTAGAGAGTTGGGCTTAGAGAAATGAAAGAATGCTGTTTGCTTTGTGCGGGCTTTTCTCAGATTTTGCCATGCTCTCCTACTATCACTTCTCTCTTAGTAAAAGTTCTTTGGATTCAACTAAATGGATTAAGAGTCTTGCTTTCCTGAAGGACTAGCTGAGGCAATTCCTTACAACATGTTTGCTTTGGTGCACATATTTTCAGCTATAGTGGATTGTGTTTCTTGAACCTTGGGTTGTATTTTAGGACTCTGGACCTCAAGACTTGTGGAATTTTGGACTATGCTTTGGTTTTTGGAAACTTGGACTCTGTTTTGTGGTTGAGATTTTGGGAGCAGCGTGCCTTGTCCTTGTACCTTCTAGGTCGGCTCGAACCCAGTTTGTGGAACTGGGAGGTTCTGGTGGAGGGGGACTACAGACAGGGAAAGGGAGGTGGAGCTTTACCAGCCCCGTTAGTGAGTTGTTGGATGCTGTGTAAGTGAGTAATAAACTGGCTTTAACTAACACCTGCTGATCAGCATGACTTGGGTCAGAACACAAACTGTGATCAAAGTTCCCCATTCAACAGCCTATAGCACAGATGTCAAACTCGATTGCATCACATGACATGTTGTGATGTATCGTGATTTTTTGCCTTTGCAGAGCCAGGGTGGGAGTGGCCTGCACATGACATATCCGGCCCACAGGCCAATGGTTTGACATCCCTGGCCTACAGGAACTAGATAAAATCTTGACCCCATTACTTCTTTGGATGATTCACCTTCTTTGGGATACCAAAAGTTGCACACAAGGGTCACTCTATCACTTTTTGTGAGTTGGCTGCTGCAGAAAGGGAAGATTCACATCACACTGAGACATCTTGTTAAAGGATCTTGCTAAGGGCAGATGTCCCTGAAACACTTCAAAAAGGCTCTCAATTTCTGTTGCAGTTTGCAGTGACTTCTACACAGAAGACCTAAATCTCAACAAGGACAAGGACCACAGCATTGCAAAAACCACCTCCTTGCCTATCAAGACAATCTGGGGTACATTTTAGCAGAATCTTTTAGTGTATAGATATAAACTGTCCTTCCCCTACAGTCCACCATTCCTGCTCCTCATCAATTTAATCTGGGCACAATTTAAAGGTCCCTTACTAGCCTTTCCACTGCTACAGTCACATCACCTTGGGAAAACCAACCAGCAGCATTCTTCTGAAGGAGTCTGGTTGTGATTTACGTTTTGCAATTATTACTTAGGGCATATTCCTTCTGTCAGCACTATCAATCTTCCAGGAAATTGAAAGAGTGGTCAGAGATAGAGGAGAGCCATCCATATATGTTGGCTAATCCTTCCCTGCAAAACACACACACACACACACACACACACACACACACACACACACACACACACACACACAATAGCAGGTTTCCTGGTTGACAGGTCTTGGATTTTTAGGGCTTAAAAGTGGAAAAGTTCAGTTGGAAATCTTTCTCAAATTGACAGCCAGGCAGTTCACCAGGCTAGCTGGAGCTGGAATTAAAATAGAATAGAGCTGGAAGGGATCTTGGAAATCTTCTAGTCCAGCCCCCCCACCCCCTGCTCAAGCAGGAGACCCTGTACCATTTCAGACAAGTGACTGTCTCTAGCCTCTTCTTAAAAACCTCCAGTGCTGAAGCACCCACAACTTCTGAAGGCAAGCTGTTTCACTGGTTAATTGTCCTCCCTGTTAGGAAGTTTCTTGTTAGTTTTAGGTTGCTTCTCTCAATTAGTTTTCATCCATTGCTTCCTGTCTTGCCCTCAGGTGCTACCGTATGGAGAATACGTTGAAGACTGCTAGCATGTCATCCCTAGACTTTTTCTTCATTAAACTAGACCTACACAATTCCAGCAACCGTTCCTTATATGTTTTAGCCTCCAGTCCCCTAATCATCTTTATTGTTCTTCTCTGCACTCTTTCTAGAGTCTCAACATCTTTTTTTACATTGTGGTGACCAAAACTGGATGCAGCATTCCAAGTGTGGCCTTACCAAGGCCTTGTAAAGTGGTATTAACATTTCACATGATCTTGATTCTATCTTCCTGTTAATGCAGCCTAGCACTGTGTTGGCTTTTTTGGCAGCTGCAGCACACAGCTGGCTCCTATTTGAGTGATTGGACTCTGAGATCCCTCTCACAGTTACTACTATTGAGCCAAGTACCACCTATACTACATCTGTGCATTTGATTTTTCTTGCCTAAATGTAGAACCTTACTTTTTTCACCATTGAATTTCATTTTGTTAGATAGTGCCCAATATTCAAGTCTGTCCAGGTCCTTCTGTATCTTAAGCCTGTAACTTTGGGAGTCTTGGCTATTCCTGCCAGCTTGGTGTTGTCTGCAAATTTGATGAGTTCCCCATCTATCCTCTCATCCAAATCACTGATGAAGATGTTGGAGCACTGGGCCCAGAACAGAGCCCTGGGGCACCCCACTACACATTTCCCTCCATGTAGATACAGTTCCATTGAGGACCACATGCTGAGAATGGCCTGTCAGCCAGCTACAAATCCATTTGGTGGTGATGCTGTCTAACCGACATTTATCTATCTTATCAAGTAATAGGTTGTGGTCTACTTTATCAAATGCCTTACTGAAGTCCAAGTAAATTATATCCACAGCATTCATAAGAACATAAGAACATAAGAAGAGCCATGCTGAATCAGGCCAAAGCCCATCGAGTCCAGCATTCTGTGTCACACAGTGGCCCACCAATTGTACATGGGGATCTTGAGCAGAAAGAGAAGGCAAAACCCTCCCTTTCCCTTGACCCCCAACAAATGGTACTCAAGGGAATCCTGCCTGCCTCAACCAACATAGAGGCGGCACATGGACATCCGTTTTAATAACCACCGATACACCAATACACCGATTTTAATAACCAGGATCTTTGAAAGATATAGTTCAGTGGTTCTGAGATCACATCTATTTATTTATTTATTTATTTATTTATTATCTGCCAATTCCTTCAGAATTCTGGGGTGTAATCCATCTGTCCTAGTGATTTGAACTCATCTAGGGTGGACAAGTGCTCACTTACCATTTTCTTGCCTATTTTAACTTGTGTTTCTAATCTGTTTTTTATGGTACTGTTTTTGATAGGTTGGACTGTTTTTTTCCTTTGTGTAAAGATGGATTCAAAAAACAAGTTGAGTAGTTCTGCTTTCTCCCTGTTGCTTGTCACCTTCTTGCCACTTCCTTCCTTCTCATTAGGTGGCCAAAGTACTTGAGTTTCAACTTCAGGATCTGGCCTTCGAAAGAGCAGTCGGGGTTGATCTCTTCTAGGAATGACCGTTTTGAATGCCTTTCAGCCCAAGGGACTCACAGGAGTCTTCTCCAGCACCATAGTTCAAAGGCCTCCACTCTTTATTGCTCGACCTTTCTTATGGTCCAATTTTCATATCCATACATTGCAACTGGGAAAACCATGGCCTTGACTATATGCACTTTTGTTGGCAGGGTGACGTCTCTGCTTTTTAGTATGCTGTCTAGATTTGCCATAGCTTTCCTCCCAGGAGCAAACATCTTTTAATTTCTTGGCTGCAGTCCCCATCTGCAGTGATCTTGGAGCCCAGGAAAATAAAATCTGTCAATACAATAATTATTGTATAAAGGTTTTAAACAAAGATTGTTTTCCTTATTTACAGCTTTTATTGATTTGTTGTAGTGGGCCAGAATGACTTTGCTAGAGATGTGTGGTCCATTTATTCCCTTGTCTTGTGGGTATAACTAAATCCTCTAGGCATTGGTATGATGACTCACACTTCCTAAGGTGCACCTGACTGCCACCCTGCCCCATCAGCAACCATTCTATCTGAACATACGATGGCACAGGCCAAACTCCATCTTGTGTGCAGGCGTTCACTTTCAGGTAGTTCAACTTCACCTTGACTCTCAAGCAACAAGAGACACAAACATGTTTTTAACTATCTAATGTGCAAACATCCTCTATTGCCCAACAGATAGGACAATTGCTTTCCCCTCGAATTATCAGAAGAACAGTAATTCTCAATGTGTCCCCTGTGGACGTCAACCCACAAAAGTCTTCCAAGGTTAAACCTGCTATAAAATATATTCTCTTAGTTCTCCCAGCAGTGGAGGAGTTTGCCTTGTCCTCCAAAGAGCTAACTGTGGGGCTTAGTGAGACTCAGCTGGCCTTTGTGTCAAAGCCCAAACACAGGTAAGAGAAAGCATGATTGATACAGTATTTTATTGATGGATTAGTCTCGCAACCTTATTTGTCAGAATCCAGTTATATTTCATTTCTATCTATTTTCTCTGATATAAAACCAATTCTTACTCTCTCCTGGATCCTGCCATACTAGTAAGGGGGAGGAGGGTATGCATGGTGGTGTTTATTACCGTACTTTCACTTCCTCTATTCACTACAAAGTCACCTTTTGTTATTATTATTATTTATTATTATTATTTATTTAATTTCTATGCCGCCCTATTCCAAAGAACTCAGGGCGGCTCACAGCATGATAGAAATTACAATAAACACATATCTATAAAAAACCCTTAAACTAAAAGAAACCAATCACTCCACAAACATACACAGAAACATACACTGGCTAGGGGCAAGGTGTTAGCTGCCCCAGGCCTGCCGCTTTGGGTCTGCTAACCATAACAATGTAGCCATTTGTCTTTCATCCTATGCTCCTCTGAACTTCTCCTTCTTACCAGCCAGCGAGAGAAAGAAGGGGGGGGGAGTTGCAGCATCCGGGATCTGTGTAAGGAGATGTTGAATGATCGTGCCAACAGAACCGGATTCATGTTATCTTTCCTGGAGTTAACACCTAGAAATCTGCCGGTTTGAATCGCCCAGAAGAATTGCGGGGTGAGGGGCTGCTTAGGGACACTTTAAAACATCGAATGGTAAGGGAATCCCTCAGATCCTGTCTATCATGCCTGCTATCAATTTCTTTTAATAAAAGTCCCTGTTGGAAGAAACCGTTTCCAAGAGTTCTGCTTTCTTAAGATGATTATTAAAATAAAATAAAATGCAGCACACAGTCTCATTTCAGAATAGGACAGATAGGATGAACTAAAGTGATAAAATACAAATGGCTTAATACAAAGTGGCATCAGATACATTAACCCTGAGGCCATCCAGGGTTGTGTCTGTTGTGCTAAAGTTCTGATGGTATTTCTGATGCTCCCTGCAATTCAGCTTCCGCACAAACCTTGATTTCTGATCTGGGAGGGACGGTGACAAGGATGGCTGGGCTGCCTCTCCTGTTGCTTCTGCTGCTCTTCTGGCTCCTGACTCTGGCTTCTGCCAAGAAGATTCAAACCGTATGTCCACTGAAAATACACGTAAAGTTTCGAGATCAGTGGGAATTTTACAGGCCTGGTGATCTGATTATTGGAGGGAATTTGCCCCTGACGACTTTTGCAGAGTCCAGAGCCCCAGATTTTCAAAAAGACGCATCGCAATTTATTAATGACATCACGTAAGTTTCACCTGGAGGGGAAAAAATGTAGGTGACTGTTTTCTTTCCTTTGGATTTTAAGAAATGCTCATTCTAGGGATCTTCAGACCTTTGCCCTTTTCTCAATAAAGAGGAAAATTCAAGAAATAGGCTAGAATTCCTTGTCTTTCCAGAACTGTTCCTGAGGGGGCATGACCTGTCTTTCCAGAAGTTCTTCTCAGGATGATTATCAACTATATAAAAGTAGATAGTGAAGAAGTTGACTTATAACAGTGGTGGCGAACCTATGGCACATGTACCGGAAGTGGCATTTAGAGGCCTTTCTGTGGGCACACACAGTTGCCCCAGCCCCGCCTCCCCCATGACCCCCTTCTCACCAGCAGCCCCCCTGGAGGAGAGTTGCCCCTGAGCGTGGTCCACACAGAGCAGCCGGGCAGTGGGTACAAGACTCCACCCTCACCTCCCATCATGTGCAGATGATGCTGTGGGGTACAGGCTGAGGGCGTGGATGCCACAGTGCTTCTGGGCCGCTTCGGCAATCTACTGTGGTGGGCCGTGGAGGCGATGGGTGGCCTTGCGGGGGAGCGGGGTGGAGTGGGCAGGGCGCAGAGTGGGGCAGGTGGGGAGACAGGGGCGGGTTTGGGGCACTCAGTCTCTAAAAGGTTCGCCATCACTGACTTATAACATTCATTTGGACATAAAATCATAGTAAAAAAAACTCAAAGAAAAATTTGATCTTTTTCCAATGTGGATATTGTAAAAAAAAAAAACAAAAAAACCCCTCCTCAGCTTTGGAATCAGCAGTGCTCGTGAATAATGTTCCTTAGTAAATCTGGGCTGTGACCCTCATTGGAGTTGTTGCTCAGATCTGAAGAAGCTGCTCTGAGAGAGGAACAAACTGGTTAGGGAGGATTAGGAGCAATTGGGGAGGATTTCAGCCAATGGAGGAAAGTGAAGAAGTGAGGGAGAATAGCGGGAGATAAGATGATCTGGGATAAGGATGGCCAGGTGTTTCTCCTTTCTCAGAGAGCCATCCAAGCACAATCAAGGGACATCCCTAAAAAGCCAAAAAGAACCCAATGGAACTTGTGACTTACTGCTGCAAGGACAAACAAAAAAGGCAAGGCCAACTCCACCAGCACACAAGATCTTTCCTATACTGGAGGCTAAAACATATAAGGAAAGGCTTCTGGAATTGGGTATGTCTAGTTTAACAAAGAGAAGGACCAGGGGGGACATGATAGCAGTGTTCCAATATCTCAGGGGCTGCCCCAAAGAAGAGGGAGTCAAGCTATTCTCCAAAGCCCCTGAAGGCAGGACAGGAAGCAATGGGTGGAAATTAATCAAGGGAGAGAAGCAACCTAGAACTAAGGAAAAACTTCCTGACAGTTAGAACAATTAACCAGTGGAATAACCTGCCTCCAGAAGTGGTGAATGCTCCAACACTGGAAGTTTTCAAGAAGAGACTGGACAGCCATTTGTCCGAAATGGTATAGGGTTTCCTGCCTAAGCATTGGACTAGATGACCTCCAAGGTCCCTTCCAACTTTACTATTACTATTATGATGATGATGATGATGATGATGATGTTCCCCAATGTTTTTTCTCACTATAGACCCCTACTCAAAAAATACCATCAATTCCTGGCCTTGATGTTTGCTGTCATGGAGGTGAACAAGGATCTGCTTCTTCTCCCCAACATAACCCTTGGCTTCCTCATCTATGAAAATCAGAAGATGGAGAGGAAGGTTTTCTTATTCAGCCTCTCCCTGCTCTCCACTCGAAGGAAAATGGTTCCAGGTTACAAATGTGGCAGGAAGGACCCTCTGCTCTCTGTCATTGGAGGTCACAACTCCGAATCCTCAAGGCAGATGGCCTCCATCTTCAGCATCTACAAGGTCCCACAGGTAAGGGGTTTGTGTGTGGAGTACACAAACAACCGAAGCACACAAGAAGCCAAGGAAGAAAACAAAGGTGTTTGGTGTGTGTGTGTGTGCGGTGGCATTACACCAAGGGTGTGTGACTTAGATAGTCGATCCTAAAGCTGAATTGGTTTTTCTATTTTGTATGTCAGGAAACATTTTTATTTAACTGCACAAAGATACTGACATAATTCAGAAATGCAGTATTTGCTAAGAGGAATCACTTCCTGACTTTCATAAAAGTTTATCATCTTCCTGCACTTTCCAGTGCAGTTTAATCAGGTTGATGATTTGTTCCTTTGACTTCTGATCTATCACAATCAGACAAAACAAGTCAGTGGGGGCTCTTCCTAAGAAGTGAGGAAGATGAAGCTTGTCACTCAAAGTGAGTCAGTCTGACTGGTAGGGCAATAAACTACACAATGGTGAGCCTTAAAATCACCATAAAACTTAACTTTGTTTTTGAAAGAAGAATCTCACTTTCTCCAGCTTGGTGTTGGCTCTGAGTCCACTCAGGGAGACAGAAGAGTTCACCCTTCCTTCTTTTGGATTAACCCCAAGGAATCTGCTCAGTATGAGGGTCTAGTCCATCTGCTCCTGCATTTCCAGTGGAACTGGGTTGGGCTGGTGGCCAACCAAGATGACAGTGGGGAACGTTTCATTTCATCTCTGCTGCCAATGCTGAAGGAGAAGGAGATCTGCCTGGTCTTCACTCAAATAATGAAATTTGAGTTTTACACTGATCCAGGCACAAAATTACATCATATTTTCAACACTTGGTCTAAAGGTGAAGTGATTATTTTTTTTGGAGACTACAGTGCTATCACAAATATGCAGATAGTTGTGTTTGTTCATGAAACACAGAGTAATACATTTCTGAAGGTGTGGATCTTTACATCCAGTTGGAAATTTAATGTGATAAACTCTGGAGCTATATTGCTTTTTATGAAGACCTACCATGGTGCTTTGCATTTTAGGGAACACACCAGAGATGTCTCAGAGTTCAGCCATTTTCTCAGGTCTTTAGACCCTTTGAAACCACAAGGGAACTTCTTTCTCCCTGTATGGTGGCAACTGATCTTTGGCTGCAAGTTCCATAAACCAGGAGTGATCCTTGAAAAGTGGGAGAAACCCTGTACTGGGGAGGAGAATTTACAGAGTCTGCCAGCTTACCTGTTTGAAACAACTATGACAGGTGAAAGTTACAACATCTACAATGCCATTTTTGCTGTGGCACAAGCATTACATGTAATGTATGGATCAGGAGCGCGACCACCTATGATGAGACTTGGAAAGAGGATCTTAGATGTCCCGGCATGGCTGGTAATCTCTGGGTTTTTTTTTAATCCAATCCACAGATCCTTAGAGCAGTGGTTCTCAACCTTTTTCAGGTTGAGACCCCACTTGTCCCGCCCATGCGCGGCGTGACCCCGGTGCGCGTGCGCGTGTCGGGCCATCTGTGCATGCGTGGCGTGCGCGTGACGAAAAAAAATGGCGGACCGCGACAAAAAACAAAAACAAAAAAAACCAAAAAAATATGGCGGACCGCAGTGTCCGGCGACCCCCGCGAAACGATTGTTCGACCCCAAATGGGGTCGCGACCCATAGGTTGAGAACCGCTGCCTTAGAGCTAAAATACAGAGGAAGTTCCCCATGGGTAGAACATAGAATAATAGAGTTGGAAGGGACCTCAGTGGTCTTCTAACCCAACCCCCTGCTTAAGCAGGAGACCCTATATCATTTCAGACAAGTGTCTGTCCAGTCTCTTTTTGAAGGTCTCCAGTCCACCCACAAATTCTGAAACCAATTCCATTGGTTTTGCTCTCACTGTTAGGAAATTCCTTCTTAGTTCCAGGTTCCTTCTCTCAATAGTAATAATAATAATAATAATAATAATAATAATAATAATAATAACAACAACAACAACAACAACAACAACAACAAAGTTGGAAGGGACCTTGGAGGTCATCTAGTCCAACACCATCCTATACCATTTAAGACAAATGGTTGTCCAGTCTCTTCTTAAAAACCTCCAGTGTTGGAGCATTCACAGCTTCGGGAGGCAGCTTGTCATTGTTCTAACTGCTTCACTCTTTGGTTAGTTTCCATCTTGTCCTTCCTCCAGGTGCTATGGAAAAGAGCTTGACTCCCTCTTCTTTGTGGCAGCCAGTGAGATATTGGAAGACTGCTATCATGTCCCCCCTCATCCTTCTCTTCGTTAAACTAAACATACTCAATTCCAGCAACGGTTCCTTATATGTTTTAGCCTCCAGTCCCCTAATCATCTTTGTTGCTCTTCTCTGCACTCTTTCCAGAGTCTCAACATCTTTTTTACATCGTGGTGACCAAAACTGGATGCAGTATTCCAAGTGTGGCCTTACCAAGGCATTGTCAAGTGGTATTAATACTTCACGTGATCTTGATTCTCTCCCTCTGTTAATGCAGCCTAGCACTGTGTTGGCTTTTTTGGCAGCTGCAGCACACTGCTGGCTCATATTTAAATGATTGTCCACTAATTTGTTAATTTGTTAATTCAAAGAGATTGATTAAGTGAAGGATTAGATATCTATAGAATAGTTTGATAAATACATACATTTAGAAGTGTATAGGATAGATTTATATTTTTGTTTAAAAACAAGGTATCTTTCTATATAAGGGATTAAAGACAATTTAGAATACTAGGAATGTTTTTTTTAGAATGTTAGGTTTATTTCTATGAAAATTATGTAATGGAATGATGAAAATTGAATAGATGTTTCAGATTTGAAGTGAACTAATAGTTAATTGAAATTTAATAAGATGATATGATTTTCTGATGATATGGACATTATTAGTCATGATAATTAACTGGAGACTTGAATTTTGTTTAATGGAATGACATGATTTAAGGTATGATATTATTATTTTTAGCTTGAAGAGATAGATCAATTGATAGATTTGATAGGTACAGGAGATATTAATATTTTACTCTAAATAAGGGAGATTAATGGAAGAAGAAACAAATAAGATTTTGATAAAATTAAGAAAGTAGAACATATGTGGAAGGGATATTTGAATTGAAAATGTTTTTATTTAAAGTTAATTTAATTATGGTAGAAATTGATGAAGCTTGAAAACAGGTTCAGGTTGAATAAATTTAAGCTAGAATTGGATATTCTAAATATACTATGCTATTTGAGGGAAAAAGAGAGGGAATATTTAACATATTATTATATTATGTATATATGTCTTATTTTAAGATGTTTGATTACCGCAGCACCATGGTGTGTCCTGAATATGTTGCTTTAAGAATTTAAAAAACCAATAAAATTTGTTTTTTAAAAAAGAATGCAATAAGATTTGTCTGGCATGATCTCTTTTTGACAAACCCATGTTGGCTTTTGGTAACGACTTTGTTTGCCTCTAGGTGTTCGCTGATTTGCTGCTTGATTCCCTTTTCCAAGATCTTCCCAGGTATTGAGGTCAGGCTGATAGGTCTGTAGTTTCCTGGATCCCTTTTTCTTTCTTTTTTGAAGATGGGAACTACTTCAGCTCTTTTCCAGTCCTCTGGTTGTTCCCCAGTGCTCCAGGATCTTTGAAAAATTGTTCAGTGGTTCTGAGATCACATCTGCCAGTTCCTTGAGAACCTTGGGGTGTAATCCATCTGGTCCTGGTGATTTGAACTCATCTATGGTGGACAGGTGCTCACTCATCATTTTCTTGCCTATCTTAACTTGTATTTCTAGTCTATTTTTTATGGCACTATTTTTGATAGGTTGGTCTGTTTTTTCCCTTTGTGTAAAGACAGATGCAAAAAATGAGTTAAATAGTTCTGCTTTCTCCTTGTTGTTTGTCACATTCTTGCCACTTTCACCCACTAATGGACCAATCATTTCCTTAACTATTTACTTGTTTTTTACATGTTGAAAGAAGCTTTTTTTGTTATTTTTGACTTTGGTCGCAAACCTTAGTTCATTTTGAACCTTAGCTTTCCTCACTTCATCTTTGCAGGCTCGGACTATTTGCTGATATTCTGCTTTACTTATGTGCCCCTCTTTCCACTTTTTATTTTTGTCCTTTTTATCTTTCAATTTATCGGAGAGTTCTTTATGCAGCCATGCTGGTTTCTTTTGAGAGCTGTTGTTTTTCTTCTTTGTTGGTATTGTGTTAGACTGGGCTTTTATTATCTCATTTTTCCAAATTTCCCAAGTTTCTTGAGTTGTTTTCCCTTTGAGGATTCTCATCCATGAAATTGTTCCCAAGCTCTCTCTAAGTTTATTGAAATTATCTCTCTTAAAATCCAAGACTCTAGTTTGACTGTGTTCTATTGCTTGTGCTTCCAGAATGTTGAATTCCAATATTGCATGATCACCCCCCCTCCAAAGGTTCTTGTGGCTTCAACACCTTCTATCATTTCATCTCTGTTAGTGAGGATTAGATCCAATATGGCTAATCCCCTAGTTCCCTTCTCTACTTTTTGGGAGACAAAGGTGTCTGCTAGGTTTGCAAGGAATCTGTTTGATCTTCCACTTAATGCAGAGTTTTTCTCCCAGTTGATGTCAGGGTAATTAAAGTCCCCCATTTCTATTGTGATGTGCTTCCTACATTCCTTAGTTAGCTGACTAGCAAAAAGTTCATCTATTTCCTCTGTTTGGCTGGGTGGCCTATAGTATACACCTATGGCAATGTCATTGTGATGACCCAGGGCCCTGAACGGTGGCAAAGCAATTAGCTGGTCAGAACAATTGTCTTTGTAAGCACTGCCAACATTCACCCCACATATGCTGGCACAAGTTCAATAAAACAATCAATGCAGTTAAACAGTTCTTTAAAGTAAAACAGATAACAAACTAAGTATGATCTTTTCAACGCCCAGCTTGCCTATGACCTGCAAACTGCAAAACTGAGGACAGCAAAGAGAAATCAGCAAAAAGCAAACCTGGTCCAAAATACAAAGAGTCCAGGTACAAGAACTCACATCACAAGAGTTCACATTTGCCCCACCCCACAGCGTCTCCTTAAATCCTACTCCCCAGGTGTGCCTTGTGGAGTGGGGCGTGACGCTCTCCTCCCGAGCAAGTGAGCCTGCCTCCGTTGTTCCCTCCTCCTCCTCCTCTCTGTTTTCCTTGCTCTGGGATCTGGTGAGGAGGGGCCTTGCTCCTCGCCTGAGCTCTGCCTTCCCTGTTCTAAACTTGAAGGGCCCTGGCCTGCTTCAGCCTGTTCCTCCCCACAGTCCTCCGAAGCCACAGACACCCCCTCCTGGGCCTCAACAGGGAACTCCATGTCGTCCTCAGAGTCAAGCTTGGATCGAGGCATGACATTTTTTTCCCTTTTATGTTTACCCAAATGCAGTTTTCGTCCTTGTTGTGTTCTATTTCTGTAGAGATGTAGTTATTTCTTATATAGAGAGCAATTCCACCTCCTCTTTTATTTGGTCTGTTTCTTTTAAATAATTTAAATCCCTCTAGCTGTGTGTTCCATTGGTGGGTTTTATCCCACCATGTTTCCATAATGGCAACAATATCATATCCGCCCTCATTTACCTGAATTTCTAGCTCACCCTGTTTACTGTTCATACTCTGTGCATTGGTATATAGACATTTGAGTCCTTTATGACTGGCCCTGTGTTTACTTTCTATATAACCTGTGTGATGCCTGAGTTCCCCTATGTTCTTACTGCCTGTTTGGTTAGTAAACTTTGTGTGGCTCTCGCTATTAAAAGCTTGATTTTACTAGACAGCAAGGTTGATATTCTTGTCCACACACACATCTATGTTACATGCACTGCTAACCCTGTAATTGTTTGATTGCCGGGGACAGGGATGTTCTGTATCAATTAACTCACTGTCCCCATTGTTTAGTTAAAGCAGATTAAAACAGCTATATTTTTTTAACCAACAATAATACAGATTAAGTATAATATTTGATTCAATACAGGTAGAAGGGGGGAAGGAGAAATAAAACAAACCAATTGTACATAAGATTCATGTATGTATGACTTTCCGAAAAGGTTTTCAAAAGTATTCAAAGCTTGTGTGAATTTCATGGAGTGACCATTGCATAGAGTGATCCAGAGCAAGATGACAATTCTGCCAGATGCTGCAACAGGTCAACTGAAGTCCAAGTAGACATATTTGCAGAACCACCTCTGTTTCCTTCATGTTGTAGCCTGAATCTAGTTGTAGAAAGACACTTGACTCAATCCATTATAACCCTGGTTTTTGTTACTATGGCTTATGCTGTGTGATCCCATCACATATGTTTAATTTGCCATTTGTTGCACTGAACTGCTTGTTGTGTGAAACCACCTTCTGTCAACTTTAGCACACACAACAGGATTCACCGTAGTCTAAAATTCATGAAACTGTGTTTTTTTTTCTGCATCAAACCATAAGGAATGCACCTTTATGTCCATTGAAGTCACAAATCAGGGCAGGCACTGCAAGGAAAACAAATTCTTAGAGGAGTGGGAAAGTGTTAGTAATTTTTGAAGGTCTCTTTCCATTCAGCTTCTTCCCTATTTGAGGAACATCCAGTTCAACAACACTGCTGGAGATGAAATCTACTTCTCAGAGAATAGACTGGGGTCTGCTCGTTATGATCTTTTCAACTGGGTTCTCCTCCCCAATCAATCTTTTGTCTCTGTGAAAGTTGGACAGATAGATCCAGGGGCTCCTGCAGGACAGAATTTTACCATTAATTCAGATGCAATTGTCTGGGCAGAAAAGGTGAGCTGGAAGGTAAAATAAATCCAGTAAAAGGGTCATTCTCTTCTGATGATTCAAAACATCTCCTTTACTGGAGAACGGGTTACTGAATCAAAAATGTGGCAACCATTTGATGAAAAGCCTCATGAATCCCAGCGACCGGTCAGGGCGCATAGGGTTGGCCTCCTACGAGTCCCGCCTATTAGGCAATGCCATCTGGCGGGGCCTAGGGCAAGGGCCTTCTCCGTTGCTGCCCCAGCCCTCTGGAACCAGCTTCCCACAGAGGTTCGCACTGCTTCCTCCCTCCTAGTTTTCCGAAAATTATTGAAAACTCATTTATGCCGACAGGCTTGGGGCGTATGAACTATACTTTGCCCCTGGGCCTAGGAAGGTGTCTCCATCAGTGACTGTGTACCGATTGTGTTTGTATGTTTTATGAATGTGTTTGGATTGAATGAATGTGTTGGATAGGATGGGTGATTGTTTTGAAATTTAATTTTTTATTGTATTATTGTTGTAAGCCGCCCTGGGTCCTAGGAGAAGGGCAGCATAGAAATTCAAATAAATTCAAATAAATTCAAATTCAAATATTTTTTTTAAAATTATTTTATTAAATCCATCAACATTATACATGAGTTCATATTAAAAAGCAATCATCATATATCCTGCAATACAACTCATACATTCGTCTCAGTAGAAATGCAATCTTTTATGGTCCCTAACAAAAGGTCCTGAGGTAGAAATTCAGTATCCTGAGGTAGAAATTCAGTACGCTTTTCCAATATTAAAGCAATCAACATTAAAGCTGTCCTCATAAGACCTGAAAATACAGCTCTTATATATGGTCTATCTACATTCATACAAACAGCATTGAACATGAAATCATAGTTTGTACCAATCTTCATAGCACCTGGTATACATCACTGTTAATCTTTATAAACGGCTGGTTTGGTAACCATTTTTCATTCCTCACATCAAACCTCTACTATACACCTGTTACCATTTATTTGATTGGTGTTTCTCTTTTCTATAGCCTATCCACAGTTTCTAGTCTATAACACATTATTCATCTCAGTATTAGTACAATCTTTTATGATCCTTAACCAAAAATCCCGAGATAAAAGTTTAATAACCTGAGGTAAATCTTGTATATGGTTTATCTACTATATCTAGTCTATCACATATTGTTCATTCACACTTCTGAATTAACTTCGTCTCAGTAATAGCGCAATCTTTTATAGTCCCTAACCAAAGATCCTGAGGTAGAAGTTTCATACCCTGAGATAGAGATTCAGTCCACTTTAACAATATTAAAGTAAACAAATTCAAATATTTGATGTTTGATTTGTGACAGATCAAAAAGGGTTGAGATCAGGAAGAAATTCTTCTTGAAACACAGGATGCAGTTAGAGCAGCCAAGAGTGGTTTCCATGGATGATTCCCATAAAGTTGGACCTCCATCACTGTTTGTTTCTGAAAAGCTTCAGTTCAATTCACAATCCTTCTTTTGCATGTCAAGCCCCAGTTCCAAACCCCAGAATCCATGGGTGGTTTAGAGTGGCATTAGCCTTAATCCTCCAAGAGCTTTTCCTGGTTTGTGCTACACTTGAGTTAAACATTGAGTCTGAAGATATTCTAATGATGGAAAGAGAACTATACAAATGAATGAGTGAAGCATGGCTGAAGACATCTACAGTATTTCTGTTTTCTCTTTTAGAAGGTGCCCTTTGCCAGATGTGGCATGAAGAGGTGCCAGGCAGGAGAGAGGAAAAGTGTTCCAGAGGGCGAGCAGGTTTGCTGCTACCAATGTGCCCCTTGCCCAGAAGGGACCATTTCTAATCAGACAGGTAGAGCACACTTTCAATGTAGCTCTTCCAGGATCAAGGAAGTTAATTGGTAGAAACAAATATTAATTTTGTTGTTATTTTTAGTAGATTGATATTCTTCAACATATTCATGCTTTTCAGCAGAATTTCTATTCATGGATCTAAACTGGCCTTCTACCCTCCTTCCCAGCCACCTTTCCTGCTCCTCGGCAATTTAATGCAGGGTAGTTTCAGGGCACAATTAATGGGTTCCCTACTAGATGTTCTAGTCCTACTCTTTACATCCAACTACATCCAGGAAAACCAGCTACCAAACTTTTTGTGAAGCAGTGGGGTGTAAAGTTGAAGCTTTGATTTTCATTATTTAGGGTATGCTTTTCTGTCAATGCTATCAGTCTCCCAGAAGATAAAGAGACCAGTTGGAGAAGAGGGAGATCCATCTAAGTCTTCCTGTCCTTCCCTGCAAAAAATTGTCTGAATGAGTTGATGCAAAATAGAAGTAGAGAACTTGAACCCAAAATGTGGAAACATCCTTGTCTCAAGCTAACCTATCCTCAGGATAATCAATATTGAAGTACTCTTGATTTCAGATGCAGCTCGCTGTGATCTCTGCCCAGAAGATCAATACCCCAATGAGGACAAAGACCACTGCATTGTCAAGAAGATCCACTTCCTTTCCTATCAAGAGGTCCTGGGATACACTTTAGTGTCTCTCACTCTTTTTCTGTCCATGATCACATTGGCCATCCTGGCTATTTTCCATAAACATCGTGACACACCGATCGTCAAGGCCAACAACCAAGATCTCACCTACATCCTGCTGGTCTCCCTCCTGCTCTGCTTCCTCTGCTCCTTCCTCTTCATTGGTCAACCTGGGAAGCTCACCTGTCTCTTCCGACAAACTGCCTTTGCCATTCTCTTTTCCCTTGCAGTTTCCTCTGTCTTGGCAAAAACTGTCATGGTGGTTCTGGCCTTCATGGCCACTAAGCCAGGGAACAAGGCAAGGAAACTCTTGGGAAAACCACTAACCAACTCCATTGTCTTAGTCTGTCCCCTGGTCCAAACAGTTCTTTGTATTATCTGGCTGGTAACCTCTCCCCCATTTCCCAACATGGACTTCCATTCCTTAGTAGCAGAGACCATCTTGGAATGTAATGAAGGCTCAACTTTAATATTTTATGCTGTCCTCGCCTACCTGGGTTTTTTGGCCCTCTTGAGTTTTACAGTGGCCTTTCTGGCTAGGAAATTGCCCAACAGCTTTAACGAAGCCACGTTCATTACTTTTAGCATGCTGGTCTTTTGCAGTGTTTGGATCAGCTTCCTCCCCACCTACCTGAGCACTAAAGGGAAGTTCATGGTGGCCGTGGAGATCTTCTCCATCTTGGCTTCTGGGGCGGGTCTCTTGGCTTGTATCTTTTTCCCCAAATGCTACATTATCCTACTGAGGCCACATCTGAATTGTAGAGAGAATATAATGAGGCACAAGAATGTCTGATTTGTCCTGGGATTGGGAAATTTCACTTGGATTGGGGCATTTCTGAGTAATATACATTGATATCAAAGATATGGATATTTATTAAACAAATTTATGTAGCCACCCAACTCACACACAGGTGACTCTGGGCAGCTGAAAAATATATATATATATTTTAAAAAATTCATCCTATAATAAATCCATGATATAAAAAAACCATAACCCACAATTTACAGCAGGAAGGTTTCCCACTTTAATCAGAGTCAATAAAATGTGTTGGATTGTGTTGGGTGACTCGGGAGCAGGAGGGGAAGACTTTTATTTTACAAAAGTAAATGTTGCAAATTCTAAAAGATATATATTAATTTCCATTGTCTTTTTCTGGTCTGTCTTTAATGTCCTTTAGTGTTTTTTTTTTCAAATATTTTATTAAGTTTTGTAAGGTAAAAAGAGAATAAGGTCAACAAAGGTATAACAAAGGGAAACATACAAAAGGGTTAGATCAAAGGAAAAGAGTAAACACAATAGTGGGATTATTCCCACAAAATAACATCGCTTCAGCAAGTAGACCCATCTGGGTGTACATATTAAATCTTAATCATTAGTCTAATATTAAACAGTTTACAATAATTAATTTTATCTGTAATCATGTAAATAACAAGTTGGTCAATATATCTCATTCATTTTATTAAATAACAATGCTTAATATAATATTACTAATATATTACTATTGTAGTAACTTTAAGATATTAATATATTACTTATTAGCTATAATTTACTTATTATTAAAATCACAAATAGGAAAAAGAAAAAAGTTCATCGAAATAAACATGAAATATAAGTACAAATGATCAATTATCCCTTTGAGTTTCATAACCTTTTCTCGTTCTATCGTGTTGCTAACCATTGGTAAAATTTGTCCCATGTTTTAAAGTAAATTGTATCTTCTTTCCCTTTCATTTCTAAAGTTAATCTATCCATTTCTGCACATTCAAGTATTTTTGTTATTATAATCTGGTCAGATGGTAAATTTTCATTTTTCCAAAATTGAGCAAATACTATTCTCGCAGCTGTTAACACATGTAATATTAGGTACTCATAATTCAAACCTAATATTCTTAGCAAACATAGTTCTGATTTAAATTCTATCTGTATTTTAATCATCTTTTCTAGCCACATATGAATCTTAAACCAAAATTTCTTAGCGTTAGGGCAAATCCACCAGAGGTGGTAATAAGTGCCTGGTTGTTGTTTACATTTTCAACACATATTTGATACATTTTTAAACATTTTCTCTAATCTAACTGGTGTCATATGCTATCTATAAAACATTTTATATAAGTTTTCTTTATATGCAGCTGCTTTAGTAAATTTAATATTTCGGTCCCATAGTTTTTGCCATTCTTCTAAGCCTATAGAGCAGGCATGTCAAACTCGTGACGTTACGTGACATCATGGAACGTATCGGGCTGATTTTGCCATTGCCGGCAATGGGGTGGGCGTAGCTTCCATGTGACGCATCCGGCCCGGGGGCCGGCAGTTTGACACCCCTGCTATAGAGTGACCAAAGTTCTTTGCCCACACTATCATTATTTCTTTCACTTGTTCTTCCATCTTCCAATTTAACAAAAATTTATAAAGTTTCTTAATTAAATTTTCATCTGTTTTCAAAAGTATTTTATCTAATGGTGTCTGTTCTTTGTAGAATCCCATTAATTTTGCATCTTTTTCGTATCTTTTTCGTATTTTCTGTTTATATGTTCCTGCAGCGCCTTCTTCTTCTCTTCTGGCTCTTGGGTCCATCTGAGAAATTGGTTGGAAGAACATTTCCCTCCATCAGGTTCTGAAGGGAGAAAATCAATTACTCTCCCCCCCGTACTTTTCTCATTTTCTGCCTTCATCCCTATTGCCTCTTCTCATCAGGGCAGTCTATCTGTTAGTTTGCCTGTTTATCTGACTCCTAGCCTTTGGTTCTTTTTATTCAGCTTCTTCCTCATGAGACTGTTGGTGGAAGAGCTTCCCTGAAGCCATCTTGTTTTCCCTCCTTTTTGTCTCTTGCTCAGCACTTCAACTCTTCTCTTTGTTTATTCCTTCTTAATTCTTCTCTTCTTCATCTGAACCTTCACTCCATCTGAGGTAACTCTCTAGAAGACGTTCCAACACTACTTCCCATGATTCCCTTCCATGTGATTGTAGATAAAACAGCTGCCACATCTAGCATTATTACTCACACTTACATGGCTACAACTGACTTCCATGCTGAGTGCTTCTTAGCTCTCAGTCGGAAAGTCAAGTCTTATGTCCCATCACAATGTACCTTTTGAACAGCAGTAAACACCCACTATTTTACTTTTCATGGATGTCAGTTGTCCCCAGTGAGCAGGTTTTGTCACCCTGAGCTGGTTTCTTGGCTTGTATCTGATCCCCCCCACAAATGCTCCATTTGCTGCTGAGGCCCAAACAGAATCACAAAGAAAACATAACAAGGAACAAGAATCTCTGACTAATGAAGGGATTGGAAACTTAGTTTGACTTTGGGGCTTGCTTAGAATTTAAAAACTTTTCAGACAAGTGAAGAAAAGAAGGTGGGAGTTGTCCACTTCACAGCTCATATTCAACCATGTGACTGATCACAATATACTTGTTAGCCACCCAGAGTCATCTTGTGTAGGGAAGGTACCACAAAAATGTAATAAAAAGGTCTGCAAGAGTCATCCACCCCCTTAATGTTTCATGAAAGCCACTTGTTCCCAGTGAGGCTGTGTCCCAACGTGATAATTAACACAGATTGATCTTGAAGAAATGGATGTGGATTTACAGCAGGACTTTTATCCCTTTATTTGTTTTAATGAAGAATCTTTGAAAAGAAGCATCAAGTTGCGTTACAGTTACAGTGGCAAAGAATAATCATAGAGAAATAACAAAGAAATACTAATACTGACAGCATACTTGTACACATGGGGTCTTGGGGCTTTGCAGAATTCTCTGTTAATTTTTTCATTCAAGTATTTCTTGTTGTATATTTTTTAATGCAAAACATTAAATTATTCTCTATCCATACCAACATCAAGCAACATCAATTCAATTGGAGCAACACTAAAATTATTGGCCACACTAACACCTGCCACGCTTGTGAGTTCCTCGAAGCCTGGCATGCCACAAGCAATTCCATCAACAAACACACTGACCTACAACCAATGTACAAACCCCTTGGGATCTAAATCAACTGCACAGCTAACCAGTGATAGCACCGACCCTCAGCCAACCCATGCAAGCCCCTTCCCCCCACCAGCGGTTCACCTTCCAAGGAACCTGACCTAATGTAACCTCCCCATCACAAGCCCCTCATTTATGACTCACACCTAACCCACCACAAGACCCGTCACAAAAACATCACTTGACACACCCACACCTGAAGCCCTTATAAACAGAAGAAGACTGATGTTCTGTTTTCGATGTAAAGGCATTGAGACGAGGCAGGAGTAACAACAGTCTTCTCTTTATTCAGAACACAACAGAACCAATACAAAATGGCACAGATTCCTCTTATACCCCTTTGCAGGGACAGTGTCAGCCAGTCAATGCAACGGATTCTCGCACCTTACGTATGCGCAATAGGCTGGAGACAGCCTGTCTGGTCACTCAGCAGGCCCAGGACATAACACCCCTCCCCTCTTATTTCAAAACATAGTACTTAATATTTTACAATACTACAAATCTAATACATTGTCAATCCTTCAACCACAACACAGTAATACTTACTATTTTGCATTACTATAAATCAAACATTTGTTCTTTTGAGCATGTTCTGATTTCTAAATACTCTTACGCCAGCCCACTTACTGACAAGGATCTTACATAGTCCTGTAAATGGTTGGGTGGACCTCTGGCCCAATCTGATCTTCTTGGAGTGGTTGTGACTGCCTGGCCTGCAAGCTCGCCTGCCAGGCTCGGGAGATCAGGACTTTGATGCCCCCTAGATTCAGGCGACCCTCCATCGTGCTGACTGGCCGGATCCTGTAAACCCAGACCAGAGTTCCTTGGTGGGGTGGAATTCCCTAAGTCCACAATGGACCCCTCTTGGGAGCACTGTCCCGTGAGCCCAAGACCAGCAGATGGAATTGCCTGAAAAGCCGGTTGTGAGCAATGTCCCATGGACCCAGTGCAAGAGTCAGGAGCCACTTCTTTGGCAAAACCCCTACTGGTGCATGTGAAGTTCCACTTTCGCAGAGAGACTGTGGTCCACAATCATAATCGTGGTCCTCCTAGCCCCCGAGAGCAGAGTCATGGGCCCCTGTTTTAAAAATGCTTCTACGGGATGTGCAAAAGCCCACCCTGTTCTGGCTGGGAACCCTGGTACCTTTCTGAAACAATTCTTCTGAAGACCGGTCTTTCTGGCGACCCAAACAGATGGTAGCTATGTGGCCTTGCCTGCCACATGCTCGGCAAATGGCGGAGCAGAAATGGCAATCGGAGCGCTTGTGGTGTCCTCCACATCCGAAACACCGAGGGAATGTAGTTGCCTTATCTTTGCACTCTTGAGGCCTTCTCTCTGCTGGCTGCTGCACTCAGTCAATCTCCATCTCAGGATCCTGTTCAGATACTTCTCGAGCGACCTCTTGATGGACGGAGACCAAAGCTGGAGGGTTCTTGGCAAGCTGCAGAGCCTTCACAGCTCTGCCCGCTGCTTCTTCAGCTGAAATTTCTCTCAGCGCATCTTGGAAAGATACGTCTTCCTTTGCGAAGATCTTCTGTTGCAGTTCATGACTTCTTAGTCCACAAACTAAACGATCCCGATGTCTCTCTACCAGGTCCTTGAATTTGCATGGCCTAGCTGCTTGTTGTAATGCAACAATAAAGTCTGCAGCAGACTCACCAGGCCACTGGTCCCTCTGCTCGAATGCGTGTTGCCATGCAATCACCGAGAGCTTCGGTTCAAAGTGTTCTTGCAACATCCTCTTCAGCTCAGCATAAGCGATGGATTCAAGTGGTGCTGGGGCGGCCAGATTCTCAGCAATATCGAAAGTCTCTTGCCCACAGACACACAATAGCATAGCAGCTTTAAGACCGTCCTCCCAAACTTGGTTTACCTGAAAGTAGTTCTCTACCTGGGCCACGTAAGAACTCCAACGTTCCAGATGAGCTGTGTCAAATTGCGACAAATGGCCTAGCTTGGACATTGTTACTTCCCGGCAGCCTCGTCAATGCCTCATGCTGCAAGGCTTGAGAAGGGGCCCCTTTTGCCGAGCTCTTTTCCAGCGTTCTCATACTGGCAGGCAGAGTTGCACTCTCCGGACGCCGAGCTTCCCAGCGCTTCCATGGTGAGTCAGCATATCTTCCTTTCGTTGTTTCCCTTGCAGCACATCCCACCTTCGTCGCCAATGTTCTGTTTTCAATGTAAAGGCATTTGAGACGAGGCAGGAGTAACAACAGTCTTCTCTTTATTCAGAACACAACAGAACCATTACAAAATGGCACGGATTCCTCTTATACCCCTTTGCAGGGACAGTGTCAACCAATCAATGCAACGGATTTTCCCGCCTTGCGCATGCGCAATAGGCTGGAGACAGCCTGTCTGGTCCCGGGCATCCACGTGGTCTGCCCGGGCCTCTCTACAGCTTCCTACACCTGCTGAATCACTCAGCAGGCCCAGGACATAACAACTGACATCTCCTAAACTCTGCTGAAGATGTTACCTAGCCTGGTAAGGAAATGTTTGGAAATCAACCCACAAGCTTGGAGAACAAACTTTCACTCTCACATTAAATTATATAGAGTGTTCTCTTCATTATGACTAGATAAACATTCTTCATTAATAAACCAGATCATGTGAAGTGGATATTAAGGGATCTTCTCCAGTCCCTGCTATTTTTTTTTATGCTCTCAGTGTATTATGGGGATGGATTGATGGGTGTTAATTAATGGAATAGTTTGAAAATTGTTCAATCTTGGGCAGAGGAGAAGGAAGACAATGTTGTGTGACAGTCTTAAATGTTTCCTGAACTTACAAGAATGCTTAGGGATAAAGAGGGGTGGGAGAGAGGGTAGACCCTGAAGCACCCCACATAGTTAAGCCCCTGGGCTGACCTTTCATCTTGCATCACCCCAGACTGAAACTGTCCTTAAGTGGAACTAGTGCATAGCCAGGTCTCCAACCTTTAAACTTTCTAGGTGGACCAGCTGGATGCCCTGCTTGATGGCAGGAAAACAACATGGATGATGAGGAGAAGAGGGCATCTATCATCTCTTGGGGCCACTGCAAATGGAGGATTTGTCTGATATGGTGATGATATGATATGGTGATGATATGATATGGTGCCTCTTCATTCTCCTCCAGACCCTTCTGTCTCCTCCGCCTTTTGCCAACATGCCCACACTTATAACTTTCAGGGTGCTACAACTCCCTCCTACCTTTTAATTCATTTTTAACATTACTTGCATCTTTATACATTATATATAGTGCTTTTATGCTTTTAATATTTTATTTGAACACCGCTCAGTGTCCCTATGTGAGTGAGATGGAGAGTTTAAAATATGATCAATGAATAAATGAAAATAAGTCTTGCAGAAGATGGGAGCCACAGTGGAAAAGCCCTCCATCCTAGATCCCAGCAGGTGGGACTATTTTGCAGACAGAACCCATAATGCACCCATTCTGGTAGATTAGAGGGGACACATAGATGAAACTAGGGAGAGAAGGTGCCTAAAAATGACCTCATCCCATCCATATAGGGCATTAAAGGACAAAACCAGCACCTTGATCTGAATCTGGAAGCAAACCAGCACTTTGGGGAGCAGTTGTATAATATGTTGTGTTGTAGGACAGGGCTTTTCAACCAGTGGTATGGGTACCAGCTGTGGTCCATGGGCACCTGGCAGGTGGCACGCGACCATCCTAGAAAAGTGGTAGCGGGGGAGGGGAATGAACTGAACTGGTGGCAGCACCACACAAGCCTGAGCGAGAGACGGCTGGAGCTGCAGGGCTGTCAGGACTCAGCAGAAACGCCAGGATCAGTGCCACTTTCCAGCTGATCGGCGCTTCTTCGGGACTATCAGGGCTCAGTGGAAGTGTCAGGATCAGTGCCAGGCTCCAGCTGGAGCTTGGCGCTGATCCTGGTGCTTCTGCTGAACCCTGAAGAAGCACCAATCAGCTGGAAAACAGCACTGATCCTGGCACTTCTGCTGAGCCCAGAAGAAGCGCCGATCAGCTGGAATGTTGCAGTATCTCCAGGCTCTTGTGATTTACATTCAGATGCTTGGCAACTGATTCATATTTATGATGGTCACAGTGCCCCAGGGTCATGTGAAGTGACCAAAACCTGCTGAAACCACCCAGCAGATGGGGGGAATAAAAACCAAACACCCCCCACCCCCGCTGCCAATCCTCAACAGAAATGCTCACAACAATTAAAACCTTGGACAGGAGGAAGAGCGCGGCTGGGAGGGCAGGCAGGTGTCTTGCTCGGCTGTGGCTTGGGGGGCACTTTTTTCAGTGCCATTGTAACTTCGAACAGTCACTAAGTTAACTGTTGTAAGTCGAGGACTACCTGTACTTCATCACTTTTTTCCTTTTTTGGGGGGGTCATCAAGTTTTTGACCCCTTGCTAGGTGACTGGTGGTACTCGGATGTTGCCATATCCTAAAAGTGGTACAGTGGGTGAAAAGGTTGAAAAGCCCTGTTCTAGGACCATATATAACAGCCTGCACTACCTCATTTGGCACCAGCTGAAACTTCCAAATGTTGTTCAAGGCAGCCCCACATAGAGTGCATTACAGTAGTCTATTCAGATGCTGAAAAGGCAATAAATAACTGTGAGCAGAGCAGGGACACAATGTCATCTACTCTGTAAATAAAGGGACCCCTGGAGTTAGGTGAACTCGTGAGCTTGCTTTATTATTATTAAGATCCCTCCATCTATTATTCTCTTTTTCTGGTTGTATAATATCTAATTCTTTTTAATAATTATTATATAAAAGTTTTAAACAATGATTATCTTCCTTATTTAAAGCTTTTACTGGAGTGTTGTATGGTACCTAGAATGACTTCACATGAGACGGGTGGTCGTATAAATTTAATCAATCAATCAATCAATCAATTTCATCCCCTGTCTTGTGGGTATAACTAAACCAGTTATTTCATCTAAACATTGGTATGATTGCTCACACTTCCTAGGGTACAGCTGACTGCCCCCCTGCCCCATCAGCAACCATTCTATCTGGACATATGATGGCACAGGCCAAGCTCCATCTTGTGTGCAGGTGTTCCCTTTCAGGTAGATCAAAACCTCAACTTCACTTTGACTCTCAAGTCCATCTGCTTTGTGGATTACCCACAAGAGACACAAACACGTTTTTCACCATCTGATGTTCCAACAACATCTATTGCTGAGTGGGTAGAACAATGGCTTTTTCCTCGCAATTATCAGAAGAACAGTAATTCTTAATGTATCCCCTGTGGATTTCAACCCACAAAAATCTTCCAAGGTACAAACTGCTCTGGGTTCTCCCAGCGGTGGAGGACCTTGCCTTATCTTCCAAAGAGCTACCTTCAGGGTTTTGTGAGACTCAGCTGGCCTTCAAGTCAGGTAAGAGAAAGCACGATTGATATAATTGTAGTTCATTGATTGATTGATTAATCTTGTCACCTTATCCTTAAGATAAAATACAGCATATGGTCCAATTTCAGAATAAGAAAGATGGGAGGAAATAAAGTGATAAAATACAAATGTGTTAATATAAAGAGATGTCAGATAAATTTACCCTGAGGCCATCCAGGCAGTCTCAACTATGTAAATTTGCTGAGATTTCAAATGTCTCCTGCAGCTCGGCTTCCGCACAAACCTTGATTTCTGATCTAAGAGGGAAGGTGAGAAGCATGACCAGGCTGCCTCTCCTGCTGCTGGTGCTCTTCTGGCTCCTGCCTCCAACGACTGCTAAGAAGATTCAAACCATTTCTGTGCCACAAAAGGGTTTAAACTTTCAGAATCAATGGAAATTTTACAGGCCTGGTGATCTGAGTATTGGTGCAAATTTACTTCTGGCAGCTCTTATGTTCCCCAGCCTCTCAGATTTTCAAAATGAGCCATCAATGCTTCCTAATAAAATCTCGTAAGTTTCACCTGGAGGGGAAAGATGTAGGAGAACAGAACAGAACAGAACAGAGCAGAGCTGGACGGGACCTTCTAGTCCAGCCTCCTGCTAAAGCAGGAGAAACTATAGATGGTTTTCTTTGTTTTGGATTCAGGGCCTCTTTTCAGAAATATTTGCTCTAGGATTCTTCGAATCTTTGTCCTTTTCTCAATAAAGAGCCAAATTGAAGAAATGGGCTAGAATGCCCAGTCTTTCCAGAAGTCTTCATCACGATAATTATAAACTATATAAAAGTGGGACAGACTACCACCTTAGAGATTCTGCTGGCCTAGTGGAGAAGTTGACTTGTGATGTTAATTTGGACATAAAATCATGGTTAAAGAAACCTGAAAGTTCAGTCCTTTTCCAGTGTGGGGTACTGCCAAAATCTGTCAGTTTCCGAACCAGCAGAGCTCATGAATAATGGCCTTCAATCAATCTGTGCTGTGACCCCATCTGGAGTCTTCTGGTCAGCAATGGTTAACAGACCTGAAGCAGCTGCTCCAAGAGAGATTCAGTTACAATCACTGAAGCAAAATGAAGAAGGGAGGGTGATAGAATCATATAAAATGGTCCATGATATGGATAGGATAGGATAGGATAGGATAGGATAGGATAGGATAGGATAGGATAGGATAGGATAGGATAGGATAGGATAGGATAGGATTGGAAGGGACCTTGGACCCTGCTCAAGCAGGAGATCCTATACTGTTTCAGACAGGTGGCTGTCCAGTCTCTTCTTGAAACCCTCCAGTGTTGGAGTAGTCACAACTTCTGGAGGCAGGCTGTTCCACTGATTAATTGTCCTCACTGTCCGTTAGGAAGTTTCTCCTTAGTTCCAGGTTGCTTCGCTCCTTGATTACTTTCCATCCATTGTTTCTTGTCTTGCCTTCTGCTGCTTTGCAGAATAGGTTGACTCCCTCTTCTTTGTGGCAAATATGGAGAGAGAGCTTTTCCCCTTTCTCACTAAGCCATAGAGGTTTAATCAAGGAATATTTAAATGCAAAAACTCAATGACACCAAAAATATGACAATGCAAACGCTACCAGGAGAACAAGCTTCCTTATAATGTTCTCCAATGGTTTTTTTCTCACTATAGAGTCATACCCAAAAACTTTCAGACATTCCTGGCTTTGGTGTTTGCAGTTAAACAAGTCAACCAGGATCTAGTTCTCCTCTCCAACATCACCCTTGGCTTCCAAATCTATAGCAATTTTCAGACTGAGATGGAGATTTGCTCGAACAGCCTCTCCCTGCTCTCCACACGAGGCCAAATAGTTCCGGGTTATAAATGTGGCAAGCAGGACCCTCTGCTCTCTGTCATTGGAGATCTCAATCCCAAATACTCCAGGCAGATAGCCTCCATCTTCAGCCTCTTCAAGGTCGAGACAGTTGGAGATGGGCTGGGTGCAGTGGTTGACCAGGGCATCTTTCATGCCTTGCCATGCTCTCAGCATACCACATCGCTTGCAGAAACTGCCTTCATGACCGTTGGTTCTATTTTGATAGATCTCATCCGCTCAATCTGCCAGAGTCTGTCTTCACATACTCGGGATAGACAGATTCCTTACTCACCGAGTGTCGAAGACACAATGGCTACTCTCAACCTGGTTTAGCCAGCCTGTCAAAACTGTTGCCCGGGGTGTGGCTGCTGCACATGTTACAGCTACCAGGAGCCACAGGTGAGAGCTGAGTGTCAGGTGGGGACCAAAGGTGTACGAGCTGCCCTAAAAGGCACGACATGCCATACACCAGAGGTACTACTCCTCCCTGACCACCCCATACACCCCTGATCAAAGAGTAGATTTTTTATATATATATAAATCAGTTAATACATCCTGGCTAATGAGAATTTATAAAAATTGGAAAATTTCAACCACCCACAACAAAATAATCTTCAAAGTTATAGATTACTTAAAAGTAATAAAATAAAGCCACAACTTTCTGTCCTTACATTTCACCATCAAAGACACTCCACAATTCCTTATTGTAACTTGCCTCCAGCAATCCTCTTCCTTGTCATTTAATAATAAAGGAATCTAAAAAATAGAGCAGATCTTAATACTAATACTAATACTAATACTAATACTAATACTAATACTAATACTAATACTAATACTAATACTAATACTAATACTAATACTAATACTAATACTAATACTAATACTAATACTAATACTAATAATAATAATAATAATAATAATAATAATAATAATAATGTTGGAAGGGACCTTGGAAGTCATCTAGTCCACCACTCCAAGCTGTTGCAAGGCCTCTATTAGCTGTGGCAAGCTCAGAGGTTGCTGACCATGCACCTGCGGGGACTGCCAATCTCCCCATTGCTGCAGAGGCCTCAGACTGGGGTTCCCTCTCTCTTCAGGGCTGAAGTCCCTGACAGGTGAGGACAGGGTCTGGAAGGCTGTCTGATCTGCAATGGAAGGGCTGCAGGCTCCTCTCTGCAGGAATTGATTTCTGCTTCTCACCTCTGGCTTTTCAAATCTTTCCAGTTGACTCACCAGGACCTTGAGTGGCAGGCGATCTGTTATCTCTCCACCAATTTGCATTTGTCTGCCAGCCATTTGTCTGCCAAAATTCATCTTCCCACAGCATGCTGTCTGTTGCTTCCCCCTCTGGGGTATCAGCAGCTGCTGGGTTATCTTCAAGCAAACTCCCGTTTCTCATGATAGATTTTCCTCCTGAATCTTTTTACCAGCTTCTCTCAAGCCTAGGAGAAAGAAGTGGGGGTATTGCACCCCCAGTTGTGTAAAAAGTTTTTAGATCTTGGCATGATGTCATGGTTCCAACTAATGAAACACTTCAGAGAACTTCTAGGCATTGTTTATCCCAAAAAGTCTTTATTCTTTGTGTGACAGAGTGGCGGCACGGCATGAATGAATGCCAAGATCTGAATTTTCTTTCCTTGCACATACCGTGTTTCCCCGATAGTAAGACACCCCCGATTGTAAGACGTATCGGGGTTTTCAGGGGGTCGGCTAATATAAGCCGTACCACGAAAGTAAGACATATTACTCCTGCCCACTTCCGCCTCCTGCTTAAAATACTTAAATACTTAAAATACTTAAAATACTTAATATACTTAAAATACTTAAAATAAAACTGACAATTGTTTTCCAATCAATATAAGCCGTACCCCGAAAGTAAGACATAGTGGGCTTTTGGGGATAAAAGGAAAGTGTGACCCTGTCTTGCTTTAGGGGAAACACGGGGTAGTAGTAACTGTGAGAGGGATCTCAAAGTCCTAGTGGACAATCATTTAAATATGAGCCAGCAGTGTGCTGCAGCTGCCAAAAAAGCCAACACAGTGCATTAACAGAGGGATATAGTCAAGATCACACAAAGTATTAATACCACTCTACAGTGCCTTGGTAAGGCCACACTTGGAATACTGCATCCAGTTTTGGTATCCACGATGTAAAAAAGATGTTGAGACTCTAGAAAGAGTACAGAGAAGAGCAACAAAGATGATCAGGGGACTGGAGGCTAAAACATATGAGGAACGGTTGCTGGAATTGGGGATGTCTAGTTTAACGAAGAGAAGGACGAAGGGGGACATGATAGCTGTGTTCCAATCTCTCAGGGGCTGCCAAAAAGAAGAGGGAATCAAGCTATTTTCCAAAGCGCCTGGAGGCAGGACAAGAAGCAACGGATGGAAATTAATCAAGGAGAGAAACAACCTAGAACTAAGGAGAAACTTCCTGACAGTTAGAACAATTAACCAATGGAACAACCTGCCTCCAGAAACGGTAAATGCTCCAACACTGGAAGTTTTAAAGAAGAAACTGGACAGCCATTTGTTCGAAATGGTATAGGGTTATCTGATTTTCTCTAACTGATAATCAAAGACAGAAGAATGCAGGAACCAGATCTGACCAAGTTGAGAGGGAAGGGGAAGGGAATCCTTATCCTAGTTTTTCATTTCATTGTCCAGAGAAGTTCAAAATGTAGTCTTTGACTCAGAAAACCCTGATGAATTTCAGACAAGGAACCCATTAGGACCCCTTTGAGTGTTGCTTGAATTGAACCGAGTGTCTTTCTAGAGGCTGGGTTCAGGCTACATATTGAAGGAAACATCTGTCCTATTAGGACTCTATGGCACCATATTATGGTGATTTTATTATGGTCTTAATTTAATATTTAATCTTGTATATTGTATTTTCCATATATATATATATATAACATATATATATATATATATAACTAGGCAGTGATTTAACCACCAAGCCACAGGCTCTCCTCCCTTCTTTGTCAGCCGAGTCAAGGGAATATATATACAGAAAGTTTTTCAGACAGATAAGTCTAATTGGATACACCTTGACATTTTTAACTGCTGTGCTGCAGTTAAACTTTTTACAATCTCTTTTGCCTTGCCGCCCCACAACTAGGGGCATAGAGCAGGCTCAAGTCGCAACTGCGAAACATTTACAAATTTAAATTTTCTTTTTTTGACAAAGAGGTAAAGAATTAAATTGGGAGACTAAGATGGCCATTTCGAGCTTGTTCTGCTCTCGTCATATATATATATATTTCTCCCGCGTAAAATTTGAAGCACGAAGCCGAAAGCACCAGCCTGAAGATGACGAATGGGACTTCGTCGAAACGCCGCCAAGACACTTCAAATTTTACACGGGAGAAAACCCGAATTACCAGAGACCTACACACACACACACACACACACACACTTGCTGATGCTTTCTTTAAACTTCTGTATGTGTCTGTATGTATAATGTGTTTTACTGGTGTTGTAAACTGATGGGCGTGGGTGAAATCTAGGATCGTCTCAGGGCAGGATCATCTCAGGGTTATCCTCTGCTTTTCATCCGGCCACCAATGGGGCTGCAGAAGCCACTAACAAGATGGTGGAGCAATATCTTAGATGCTATGTTTCTTATCAACAGGCCCACTATGAAGTGAAACGTATTCTGGACTCTAGAATCTTTAGAGGGAAATTGCAGTACCTAGTACAATGGAAGGGATACCCGTTGTCTGAAGCCTCCTAGGTGAAATCTAGTGAAGTGAAGGCTGACAGATTGGTCAAAAGGTTTCATGTGAAAAACCCCAACAAACCGAAAGATAGCCCTTAACATATGCTTTTGTTTACTTTACAGGATCTGTCCTTCTTGTAAGGGGGGCCGGATGTCAACGCTGCAAATAGTGTATATTCTTGCTTTGATAATATGCAAAACTGTCTGGTATTTATTGGGTTAATACATAGCTTAGAGTGGGGGGGGGGGGGTAAAAAGCCCGGGAAAGAAAGAGAAAGTAAACCTTTGACCTTCACACTAATTGGATAATGTGACTTGTGACTGCAAGATAAGGGAGGTATTTAGCAAGAAAAGTTAGATGCCAGCAAGAGGAATTCAGATTCTGGCACAAATCTCCATGATGTGCTGTCAGTTTGTAACACTGTTAATAAAGGCTTTAGGATAAACATACCTGGAAGTTCTTTGAAGTGTTTCATTAGTTGGAACCTTGACATATGACTAGTCACATAACCTCTGAGATGCCATACAGACAGCCATCCATACATACATAGGGAGACTGAAGTGGCTCTACAAATAATTCCCTCTTGTACTTTTACTGACCTGTTGAATCATCTCACACAAATGCATCCAGATTGCCACCTTGCTCCTTGGAATGGTGTTTGATCTCCTGAAACTTTTCATTCATATTGTTTCATTCAAATTATTGTTTTTAGAAATTTTAGTTTTTAGTTTTTTTTTGTAATTGCTACTTTAATTTGTTATGAGATGCATTGCCATGGTACTATAGAGATAATCCATCAGTAATCCAAGATTTCACCCATCATGCTTGTTTCAAATAAGTAAGATGGCAGGTTCTGTAAATTCTCTCTTCCTGTACATGGTTTTTCCCCCTTTGGAAGGATCTCATCTGATTTATGGATTTTGCAGTCAAAGACTTTCTTCCATAGTGGGAGAAAGACATCCCCTTGTGGGTTCAAAGGGTCTAAAGACAGGAGGAAAGGGCTGAATTGTGAGACATCCGCAAGGTGGTACCTGAAATGCAAAGCCCCATGCATGAGCTTTATAAGATGAAATTCGAGTGAAAATCCTATCACACCAAATGTCCAATGGGAAGTTATTATCCAGACTTTCCAAACTGATGTCTTTTGAAATGGTATATAAGTAAACAAATGGAGCATTAAATTTGAAATAATTTTGAAGTTCCCAAAGAGAATAATCACTTCAACTTTAACCAACTTTTTGATATGGTGATTGAATTTAAGCATATAAAGATTGAACACTATCGTGAAGGCCAGGCAGATCTCCTTCTCCTTCAGCATTGGCATCAGTGAGGAGAGCAGAACAGAACAGAATAGAATAGAATGAAATATAGAATAGAGTAGAGTAGAGTAGAGTAGAGTAGAGTAGAGTAGAGTAGAGTAGAGTAGAGTAGAGTAGAGTAGAGTAGAATAGAATAGAATAGAATAGAATAGAATAGAATAGAATAGAACAGAAGCTGGAAGGGACCTTAGAGATCTTCTAGTCCAGCCCCCTGCTCGAGCAGGAGAACCTACACCATTTCAGACAAGTGAGTGTCTAACCTCTTCTTAAAAATCTCCAGTGATGGAGTGCTCATGAATTCTGGATTTTTTCAGCTGAACAAAGATGGATCCTCCCATAAGATTGGAAGAACCCTTAATGCAGTTTGAAGAAAGTAAACATATTTTTTTTTGTTTTTACATACAGTAGATGAGGTATAGAAGTTACAAAAACACCCATGCATGCATCTAATGGTTTTATCATGTGTCCAACTCATAAGCTTTTGGCTTCTTGTGGAACTTTCCACAATGCCAAGGCCTGAAGTTTATTTCTGCCATTTCAACCTGAGGACCTTTTAACCAATCAGAATCCTGATCGACACTGCTTCCCTGATATCAGTAATGTTCCTTTTTTCCTGGAGCAGTTTTATGTGAATGTATTAAAAGTGACCTGTGCTAAGATTGCCTTCCTAGGAAAGAATTTTTCTCCATTCCCTTTTGCTAGTTCTCAGGACTGCCTTTCTCTACCTCTCTCCCCATCAACCCAGTGCCAACTCCCCCCTCAATTATGGCCACCTGTAAACTACAGGCAGGATGAGAAGCTTTGGGAAAAAAACATTTGGCTGTAAAACTGATGACATCAGTTCATGTCGCTTTCCCAACTCTTGATGAGATTTTTAGAACAGAGAAACAATCAAGTCTCCAATCTACTGATGGAAACAAAACTATTTATAAACACTGATTGTGAAATCCAAGACAACACATTTTTAGAGACTTCTTTGACTAAAAGAAATAAAGTGGGAAATGAGGTGCTAGAAACTAAAACTCAAATCTTAACCTTTATTTTCAAGTTGGGCACTGGGTCTCTTTGGGAATAACTGATATTTATAAAAATGTCACTTGTTATCCAATCCTCTCACATTCATTATTTTTTAGAAATCAGATCAAATACAAAAATGCGCCTAAGTAAAAAAAAATCCCAAATAAATCAAAATTTCCCATGCCTCATTATTTTCTCTCTGCAATTCAGATTGGGATGAAGTAGGATGATGTAACATTTGGGGGAAAAGATGCAAGCCAAGACACCAGCCCCAGAGGCCAAGATGGAGAAGATCTCCACGGCCACCATGGATTTCCCTTTGGTGCTCAGGTAGGTGGGGAGGAAGCTGATCCAAACACTGCAAAAGACCAGCATGCTGAAAGTAATGAACTTGGCTTCATTAAAGCTATCAGGTAACTTTCTAGCTAGAAAGGCCACAGTGAAAGAGATGATGGCCAAAAAGCCAAGGTAGGCGAGGACAGTATAAAACATTGAAGCTGAGCCTTCATTACATTCCAAGATGGCTTCTCCTAACAAGGAGTGGAAGTCCATCTTGGGAAATGGGGGAGAGGTTACCAGCCAGATGGCACAAAGAATTGCTTGGACCAGGGGACAGGCTAAGACAATGGAGTTGGTCAGTGGTTTTCCCAAGAGTTTCCTTGTCTTGTTGCCTGGCTTGGTGGCCATGAAGGCCAGAACCACCATGACAGTTTTTGCCAAGACAGTGGAAACTGCAAGGGAAAAGAGAATGGCAAACGCAGTTTGTCGGAATAGACAGGTGAGCTTCCCTGGTCGACCAATGAAGAGGAAGGAGCAGAGGAAGCAGAGCAGGAGGGAGAGCAGGAGGAGATAGGTGAGATCTCGGTTGTTGGCCTTGACGATCGGTGTGTCACGATGTTTATGGAATATCACCAGCACTGCAGATGTAATCACAGAGAGAGAAAGCGCTAGAGAAACTAAAGTGTATCCCAAGGTATCTTGATAGGACAGGAAGTTTATCTTCTTGGCAATGCAGTGATCCTTGTACTTATTGGGATATTGGTCTTCTGGGCAGGGGTCACAATGAGCTGCATCTGAAATCAAGAGTTTTTGCGTGAGGATTTCATTGCATCTGCTATGAGCATTACCCCTCCCTTAAGGGAAACATGACTGCCTCCTTTCTTCTGTGGCCAGCCTATAGTTAGTGATTGAATGACCCTATGTTCATTCTATGGTGGGTCAAAAGGGCAAGTCATCCTTCATGATGACCCTGACAATAGGTTAGCCAGAGACCAGAATCTGTTTATCTCCAGCTAGCTTGGTCAGTTTCCTCTGGGGAAAAAAGCCCCTCTCAAGTCAGTGGGCACTTCAATGACTCCTGCACATTTCAGAGTGAGAGAAATTGTGAACTGTGTTTTTTCCAATTTATACTGAAACCCACAGAATTTGGATATATCTGTTTGCCAGGAATCTTGTTACTTTCATTATATGTACATTGTACATTGTTCTGGCTGAGAGGGTCACAAAATGAGAGAGAAAAGGACATGCAATTGTTCAAAAGTGATTTACAGGGAAATTTATTACAGGAGGGAGAAAGGAAAGAAAGGTCCAAAGACAAATATCAGTCATCCAGGGCATAGTTATCCCAAAGATGCTTTTTCATGAGGCAACGGGACTTTCTTGTTTTTCTTTGAAGATATTTTGCTTCTCATCCAAGAAGCTTCTTCAGCTCTGACTTTATGGTGGGGAATGGAAGGATATCCTTGCAAGCAACTGGTCATTTGGATCCTTTTAGAGAGTCCTTGAGGCCACTCGTAAGTTTAGCTGTGTCCAGTGGTGGGATTCAAATATGTGAACAACCAGATGTCAATGCTGCTAACATTGGATATTTTTGCATTGACAACAGATGGAAATGTAGCCATCTTTTACCTTTTGCTTTTAGAGTTAGATAGAAACAAGGTTATTGTAACCAGAGCTGATAAAGAATTGGCGGGCTGGAGAACTGGAGAGGAAGCCCGTGCTTCAAGCTAATTGGGGAATGTGATTTATGACTGTTAATTGGAGGAGGGAATTGTGCTTTGATACTATGTGCTCAGGGGAGGGGAATTCAGTTTTTGGCTTCATGTCATGGTTCCGACAGATGAAACTCTTCAAAGGAACTTCAAGGCATTGTTTACCTTAAAGAATCTTTATTTTGAGTAGCATAACATTGGCACTACATAATGAAAGCCAAAAACTCCAACTTTTTCCTAACTACCTTGGGCTCCCGAGCCCCAGTGGCTGTCCCAAGAAAGGAGGGATAAGCTGACAAAGATTGGGGAAGATCTCAGCATGGAGAAAAAGAAAACACCTGAAACCTGCACCCCGGCAGTGGCTGCTACCCCAGAAGGGGGAGCAACAGCTGGTGCGCTGCTGGAGAAGGAATTTTTTCAGGCCTCCCAGCTGGGGGCAAAGCCCAAGCTGTGAGGACAGCTGATCTGGTCATTGGAATGGACCCTACCCAGCAAAGACTCCAGACACCTCGAGGCGGCCTTGCCACCCTCAAGTGCTTCAAAGGAAGATGGGGCTGATCTGCTACGAAGGGATTCCTGCACCTCACATTCCCCAGACTGTAGAAGAACGACAAAATTGTCTACCACTGAGGACTCAGGTGAATGAAAGTACCTGTCGGCAACATGTAACCAGTCAGTAGAGAAGTTGGTGGAAAGATTTGAGGAGTTAGAAATGAAGAGAACAACCTTCCCGCTCCCCATCTGCGAGTGATCATGATTATCAGAGAGGCAGCCACCAACTCCTACCAAGGGAGACCCCCAGCTCCTCCTGCACAATTCGGGCAGACTCCCAGTCCTCGAAGCCACCCAGCCCAGGGCCTGCACAACAATGGGAAATGTCATAACCTCCCCAGCTGGGAAGCCAGCAGTCGCTGGCAGTACAGCAGCTGAATTGGGGATGGCCACAGCCTCCGAAAGTGCAGGAGCAACAACTGCAGATGATGCAGCTGCCAAGGGATCAGCAATCGCTGGGAGTGCTGCAGCAACAATGGGATTGGCAGCTGCCCCCGAACGTGCAGCAACCGCTGGGGAGATGGAGATCCAGCTGATGGAGATGCAACAACAACCACCTTTGGAGCCGCAGGGTGACCTGCAGCAACTGGGGGCACCACAAACCCCCACAGGCCTACAGCAGTAGAGATGGCAGCAGCCCTCACCCATGCAGCAACCGCTGGGAGGCCTGCAGCAGCTGGGGTGCCATTACAGCAGCCACTGAGATCGGTAAGGGTTGTACAACAATTGGGAGTGCCACTGCTGCTGGCAATGCAACAACAGAAGGGGGGTGGCAACAGCTCCTGGGCACACAACGACTGTTGGGAGGCTTGCAACAACTGGTTAGGCATCTCTGTGTGGATGCCCCTTCCATTCTGGGCTTGGGCAACAAAACATTAGCTCAATGACTCTCTAGAAGAAGGCAGATGACCAGCGGTCTGAAAGGAATATAAATTCTTCCATTCCCCACCATCCAGTCAGAGCTGAAGAAGATTTGTGGATGACAAGCGAAACGTCTTCAAAGAAAAACAAAGTCCAGTTGTCTCATGAAAAAGCACCTTTTGGACGTCCAAAGACAAAATAGCACTTAGTGCTCTCTAGGTCAACTCTGCTTTGTACATCAAATCTGCTCATTCAGACATTCCCCACCCCAGGGAAAGATTAGCAGAGATGGCTAAATGGATCTCCTATTGATAGCTCTAGGTGACTGATAGTGCTGAAAGAGATTGAACAATCACTTGTCTGTAATGGTATAGGGTCTTCAGCCTGAGCAGGGGGCTGGACTAGAAGGAATCATAGAATCATAGAATCATAGAATCGTAGAGTTGGAGGGGACCTCCCGGGTCATCGAGTCCAACCCCCTGCTCGAGGCAGGATTCTCTAAACCATCCCAGACAGATGGCCATCCAGTCTCTGCTTGAAGACCTCCATCGAAGGGGAGCTCACCACCTCCTGTGGCAATCTGTTCCACTGGTTGATCACCCTTACTGTTAGAAATTTTTTTCTAACATCTAATCTGAATCTTTTCCCCTGCAGTTCCATCCCATTGTTTCTAGTCCTTCCTTGGGCAAGTGAGAACAGGGCTGATCCCTCTGCACTGTGACAGCCCTTCAGGTATTTGTAGACAGCTATCATGTCTCCTCTCAGTCTTCTTTTCTGTAGACTAAACATTCCTAATTCCTTTAACCGTTCCTCATAGGACATGGTTTGTAGACCGTTCACCATCTTGGTAGCTCTCCTTTGAACCTGCTCCAGTTTGTCAGTGTCTTCCTTGAACTGGGGTGACCAGAACTGGACACAGTACTCCAGGTGAGGTCGGACCAAGGCAGAGTAGAGGGGAATAATAACTTCACGTGATCTGGACTCTATGCTTCTCTTGATACACCCCAGGATTGTGTTTGCCTTTTTTGCAGCTGCTTCACACTGTTGCCTCATGTTCAATCGATGATCTACTAGGACACCGAGGTCCTTTTCACATGTACTGCTGCTCAGCTGGATTCCTCCCATACTATATGTGCTTTTTTCATTTTTCTTACCCAGATGTAGTACCTTGCATTTTTCCTTGTTAAATACCATTTTATTAGTTGCAGCCCATTGTTTGAGTTTCTCTAACTCTTTTTGAATCCTTTCTCTCTCTGCTCTGGTGTTTGCAATCCCTCCTAGCTTTGTGTCATCTGCAAATTTGATCAGTTTCCCCTCAATTCCCTTATCCAAATCATTTATAAAAATATTAAACATAACTGGGCCCAGAACAGAGCCTTGTGGTACTCCGCTTGAGACTTTCTTCCAGTTGGATGTGCAGCCATTTATAGCTACTCTTTGAGTACGGTTACTAAGCCAGTTATGAACCCACCTAACAGTCACCCTGTCAATCCCATATTTGATCATTTTTTCAATGAGGATGGTGTGAGATACTTTGTCGAAAGCTTTGCTGAAATCCAGAAATACTATGTCTACTGTATTTCCCTGATCAACCCATTCCGTGATTTTGTCATAGAATGAAATTAGATTAGTTTGACATGACTTGTTTGTTACAAACCCATGTTGACTGCTGTTAATTATTGAATTCCCATCCAAATGCTGACATATATGTTGCTTAATAATTTGTTCAAGAATCTTTCCTGGTATTGAAGTCAGGCTAACAGGCCTGTAGTTCCCTGGGTCTGCCTTCTTCCCTTTTTTGAAGATAGGGACAACATTTGCCCTTCATCTGGGACTTCTCCTGTTCTCCATGACTTTTCAAAGATTATAGCAAGTGGTTCAGCAATTACTTCTGCTAATTCCTTCAGTACCCGAGGATGTAATCCATCTGGACCTGGAGACTTAAACTCATTTAAATTAGCTAAGTGTTCCCTTACCTTCTCTGTGTCGATTGCTTGCCTTAATTCTCTTAGTTCTTCACTAGCACAGTGAAGGTCAGTTGCAATTACATTATCTTTCTTAGAAAAAACAGATACAAAATAGCAGTTTAGAATCTCCGCCTTCTCAAGATCACTTCTGATGACTTCCCCATTCTCGTTCTCTAAACTTCCTATAGCCTCTTTAACTTTTCTTTTACTTTTGACATATCCCCAAAACCCTTTTTTATTGTTTTTAGTCTCTCTTGCAAGCCTCAATTCATTATTAACCTTAGCTTTTCTGATACTTGCCCTGCAGTTTGTACAGATTGCATTATAATCTTCCTTAGATATGTATCCCTCCGTCCAATTCTTAAACATTTCTTTTTTCCTTTTTAGCAAGTTTTTAAGTTCTAGGTTTATCCACCCTGGTCTCTTTAGATGTTTCCCATTCCTCCTTCTTTGAGGAATTGTTAAAGATTGCGCTTCTAGTATTGCATTTCTCAAAATATCCCATCCTTCTTGGACATTTCTATCCCTTAGTACATTCAGCCATTTGATCCCCCCTACCCTCTTCTTGAGTCCATCAAACTCTGCCCGTCTGAAGTCCAACTTTGAAGTCTGAGTCCTTTCAGGCTTTCCTTCCCTTATTATGCAGAATTCAAGGATAACATGATCACTACTTCCTAAGGTCCCAGAATCTCTGATTTCCTCGACCATTTCCTCCCTGTTTGTAAGGATTAGATCGAGGATAGCCAATCCTCTTGTTTTCTCCTCCACTTTTTGTTGGATGAAATTGTCAGCAAGAGAGAATAAGAACTTATTAGACTTCTGGCTTTTGCCTGAGAGAGATTCCCAACAAATGTCTGGATAGTTAAAATCTCCCATAATCACTATATCATGCTTTCTTGATAGTTTAGCCATTTGATCTAGAAAGAGGTCATCCATATCTTCTGTTTGTCCAGGGGGCCTATAATAGACTCCTACAATAGTATCCTTTCTGTTGTTCTCCCCATGAATTCTTACCCATACAGATTCTACTGAGTTTCCACTCTCTGAAACCTGGATCTCTGAGGAGACAAATGCTTTTTTAACATAAAGTGCAACACCCCCTCCTCTTTTGTTAAGCCTGTTCCGCAAAAATAAGTTGTAGCCTTCGATGTCAGTGTTCCATCCATGTGTGTTATCCCACCAGGTTTCAGTAATACCTATGACATCATATTTATCTTCCTGAATTAAGATCTCCAGCTCTCCTTTTTTATTTCTCATGCTTCGTGCATTGGTGTAGAAGCATTTTAGTTTGTGACTGGTACCTGTTGCAGACTTGCCTCCTCCACTTTTCTTACAATCTTTTTGCATTTGTTCTTTTGTTCTATTTCTGAGAGGAAGAATATCACCTGGTTTGATTGGCTGAGTATTTTTGTTTAACTTTTTACTTCCCTTCCCCTTTTGTTTTAGTTTAAAGCTCTCCTGATGAGTGAAGCAAGGCACTTGCCAAATACATTCTTTCCTGTCTTTGTATGGTGCAACCCATCCCTTGCAAGGAGCCCATCATATAGGTAGTTGTCTCCATGGTTCAAAAATCCAAATCCTTGCTTCTTGCACCACTGACGTAGCCAGTTGTTCACCTCAAGAATCCTGTCCCATCTTCTTTCTCCATGACCATCCACTGGAAGGATAGACGAAAAAACTACTTGTGCTCCGAGTTCCTTCACTTTCCGTCCAAGGTCTTCAAAGTCATGGCAGATGGTTTCGAAGTTGTTTCTTGTAGTGTCATTTGTGCCTACATGTATTAGTAGGAATGGGTTGTAGTCTGTAGGACTGAAGAGCCTCGTTATGGTATCATTCACATCTTTGATTCGTGCCCCTGGGAGACAGCACACCTCTCGTGAGTTTCTTTCGGGTCTGCAGATAGCTGTCTCTGTTCCTCTCAACAGGGAATCTCCCACAACCACCACTCTCCTGTTCTTCTTTTCAGTACCATTTCTTTCTCTCTGTTCAAGAGGTTTCTGGGGGCATAGTGGAGCATTCTTTGTGGATTGTGTAGTCAATTTTTGAGATACATCTGTATTGTTCTCCTGACTAAGTGGTTGGAATCGGTTCTTAAGTTGTAAGTTGTTAAGTTGTAAGGGTGTAGAATGTCGCCCAATTTTCCTGTTCCTATGTGTCACATGTCTCCATCCCTCAGCTTCCACAGGTACAGTAAGATTTTCTTCTATTCCGTCTTTTTGAAAAAGTTTCTTCAGTTCTGTCAAGGAAGTTCTCGTGTTCCCTAATCTGTTGTAGTGTGGCCACTCTCTCTTCAAGACTTTTCACCTTTTCTTCTAGGAGAGCCACAAGCTTGCATTTGTGGCAGGTGAAGTTTAGTTTCTGTTCCGGAAGGCTCATGAACATACAGCATACACTGCAGCAAACCATAGATCTCTTCCCCTCTTCCATATTGTGTGGAGCTGCTTGATGTTATTCTTTGTGATTCCTTTGATTGTTGATCAGTTGATCAGCCAGTCTCCAGCACTCTTTCAAATTGCAGTAACTTTTAACTTCTTTACAGTATAAGCTATGAATACCTAAGGTATAATTCTTTCTTTTACTACTGTGTAGGAAGAGGAGGAGGAGAAGAAGTGGTTAAGGGGAGAGGGAGCTTTCCTGCAGTTCTTCCCTGCTTGTGGGGGGAAGGACAAAGGCTTAATCAATTAATTAATCAATCAATCAATTTGATCAATTACTGCAAAAGAAGGGATTGAATCAATCCCGTGAGCAACTGTGCTGAGGATGGGACGGCTGTGGCGACTTGATTTTAAAGGAAAAAAATAATAAATAAATAAAAAATTAAAAAATGGCAAAAGTAGCAGTCTCTGGGGACAGGAAGAGTGGGCGGTGCTTGCCCGGCTGCAGCTCCAGTGGCGGGAAATTTAAATTTAAATTGGAGGAGGAAGCAGGCGGCTTCCGGTCGCCGCGAGCGCGGGCTCCGCTTTCCAAAATGGTGGCCGGAGCCAGCAGGGAAGCGCAGGGGAAAAGGATTGCTCCGTTTAATCCAGCGATCTCACAGGGGGAAAAAATCCTCCCAATCCGAAGGTTCTGCCGCTAGATCACTCCCCCCCTTTCAGATCGCTAGGCACCGCAAAGGGCAGCCGGCAGGGCTCCTAAATAGTTAAAACAGTTAAAGCAAATGGGGGGGGAAAGCCCCGGGAAAGAGCCGATTCGCCGCTAAGTGTTGCAGCGGGCAGTTTGTTTTCCCTGGCTTTACCTCGAAGCCACAAAGGAGCCTCAGATCTGCACAGGAGTGAGGAAAGCTTGCAGCTTTAAATTCTCCGCCAGAGCCAGGTTGCTTCTCTCCTTGATGAGCCTCCACCCGTTGCTTACAGGAAACAGACCTCCAAGCTCCCTTCCAGTTACTGCTAGGACTCCACTATGACTCCAAGATCCCCCTCACAGTTACTGCTGTTGAGCCTCCCCTCCTTTATTATTATTATTATTATTATTATTATTATTATTATTATTATTATTATTATTATTAATTTAATTTCTATGCCGCCCTATTCCAGAGAACTCAGGGCGGCTCACAACATGATAGAAATTACATTATATACATAAATATAAAAACCCTTAATTAAAAAAGAAACCAATCATTCCACAAACATACACTGGCTAGGGGCCAGGTGTTAGCTGCCCCAGGCCTGCCGGCAAAAGTGTGTTTTATGAAAAGATTAGTAGCTGGTTTTCCCAATGAGATGCCAAAGTAGGGGAGGAAAGGCTAGTAAGGAAGCCATAAGTTGTACACTACAACTACCATGCATTAAATAGGTGAGGAGCAGGAAAAATTGGCCTGTGAGGGAAGGTGAGTTTGGTCCATCAACTGAGACATTCTGCTGAGAACTATGAATACATCAAAGCATGTCATTCCTATCAAAAATGAATTAATATTCATTGGCAACATCATATAAAGAAAACCTGTATAAGATGGTTTACAAATGCATCTCCCTCCGGCCAGATTAGCCAAAATGTATAACAGATATTCTTCTATGTGTTGGAAATGTAAAAAAGAAAAGAGTACCTTTCATATATGGTGGACATGTAGAGAAGCACACGTGTATTGGCGTATGGTCTGGGAATGGGCAATAGAAATGACTAGGCAAAACATTCAATACAAACCTGAGACATTACTATTAGGAATACTAGAGAAAAATGTAAATAAAGAAGACACATATTTAATTATTCACATGGTTACGGCGGCAAGGATACTATTTGCTCAAAAGCGGAAAGCAATGGAAGTACCGAGTGGGGAAGTACTAATAAAGAAAATTATGTATTGCGCAGAACTAGATAGGATAACTAAAAGATTAAAAAATCAGAAAGAAACAGAATTTTATCGAATATGGAATAAATTTTATAGATGGAGGGGAAAAATGGAGGTCACAAATAAAGAGATAAGTTAAGATAGTGACCAGAATTGTATAGTTTGTATATAGATATATTATATGTAATTAATGTACAATATGGACTGAGATGTCAGTCAAAGATGATTTACCATGTTCAATGTTTTTAATTCTTTTTTTCCTTTGTATTCAATAAAACTTTTTTAAATAAAAAAAAAAATGAATGGAAGCCAGCGGTGACCGGGCGGCCGGCTGGCGGGCCCGAAAACGCCGCGCCACGAACAAAAGGGAGCTGGCGAGAGAGGAGCCAAGAAGCAGGAAGGAGACACAGACTCGCTGCTGGGGGGGTCTGCCGGCCTGAAGAGGACCCCCCCCCGGACGAGCTAACGAGAAGGAGGAACGGAGAGAGCGCAGCGGAGGAGGCCTGACGAGGCAACCAGAAGCGGAGGCGAACGCCGGTAAGACAAGCGGGGGCCGATTAGAGCACCGAGGGACAGTAGACGCAGGGGGAGCCCAGCGGTAGGGGGAGGACCCTCACAAGACCCCCAGAAGACCCCCCCAGACCCCAAAAAGTCTAAGTGTACTGCACCTGGTGAAAAGGGCCATCTGTGCAAGTCTCAAGCCACAGATCATTTCACCTTGCATCATCTCTGCCGGCACAGTGAAGCTTATCCGAAAGCAAATAGCACCCCCTAGTGGACAATTTTAAAAAAATAATAAAAAAAAAATTTTTCTGTTAAAATATAAACTGTTTGATCCAACCTATCCTAGCAGCTTGATAAACTGGCACAGGAACAATCCGCCCACAATTCTTGGCATCAAGGGGTGGCTTAAAGGGTGGACAGGCCAACAGGAGGAGAAGCTCAAAATGGCTGCCAGACGGACAAAACATATCAAACTGCGAGACCTGAAGGGAACTGCACCCTCCCCGGCCCAGCCCTCTAATCAGCCAGACAATACCCCAACCATCCTCACACCCCCCCATCCAACTACAGGCCCTCAGACCCAAACCCCAACCCATGACTCCACAACAACACGCATGATCCAAGAACTAACAGAGACGATTGAGACACTAAATGAGACGATAGCGACGATGGCGGCAAGGATAGAGGGCATGGAAAGAAAATTGGCAGAAATGAGTGCGAAGACGGAGAAAGGACGCATAGAAACAGAACAGAAGATGGAGGAAAGATACAAAAACATGAAGAGGATGCTGGCGGACCAGGGGAGAGACCTGGAGAGAAAGTGGGAAGAACAACGCAAAGCGGTGGCCACAAACCTGGAACAAATGAAGGAGGCAATGCAAACACATTACAAGAACCTCCAAGAAACAAGGGAGAATACGGAAAAGATGATGAAAGAAGTGGAAAATTGCATAGAGGGACAGGCTGCTGAGGTTCAGGACCAGTCGACCATGATGCAATTCTGGCAACTGTCATTTGCGATCAGATTCAGAGGGTGGAAAGAGACAACATACGAAACCCAAGAAAGCCTGCTCAGGACCTTTGTAGAGGCACTGGCAACATTCCTGGGCAGGAGCGCCAATGAGATTGGGTGGCAAATCGAAAAAATCTACAGAGTGGGCGCCTGGAGGGCAGTGAACAGGCAGCAACCAAGGGACGTGGTCATCCACTTCACAACACAGAGGCTCCGGAATCACATCTCTGCCACTTCCTATAACAAGGCATTCTACATAGAGGAACAGGAGGTGAAGGTTCTGAAAGAGATCCCCCAGGCGATGCTGAGAGACAGAAAAGACTACAAATTCCTGACCACAGAACTGAGATCGCGTGCACTGCGATACCGGTGGGAAACCCCAACAGGACTGTCACTTTCCTATAGAAACAAGAGACACTACTTGACCTCGGTCCAGAAAGCCAAAGACTTCCTCGAAAAGGAACTGAAGTCGGGAGGCCCTCAACCCACCGCGGGAGAAGACGCAGATAGACCACGGGAAAGCGGGAGGGATCGAGGCCAACGAGCAAACAGCGCAGAGGCACAGATCAGGGCAGAGGCAGAGGAAATGAATGGAATACCTAGAGAAGCGAGGGCACAGAGAGCAAGGAGCAACAAAAACAAGGCAGCAAGACAGCCTACAGAGGACAGGCTACCAGGCTCCACTACCAAACACACAGACCAGCAAAGCAAGACCGCACAAACCAATACGAGCAGCAATCCGGATATCATGGGAACGGGACCAAAGAAGACAACAGGAGAAATAACAGAAATGGTCTCGCAAAAATATCCTGCAACAGATGATGGCAACTAAGTATTTGACTTGGAATGTGAACGGACTGAACTCCCCCCAGAAAAGGAGAAAAATTCTCCACTATCTGAACCAAGATAAAAGCGATATAATCTGCCTACAAGAAACACACATCAGAGCAGCAGACCAGAAATATCTGACCAACTACAAACTAGGCGCGCACTTTGTAGCAGCGGCGCCAAGAAAAAAGAATGGGATTGTTATATATGTAAAGAAACATGTATTGGCCAAGCTAATAGAGTCCGACCCCCAAGGTAGATACCTGGCAATTGAAATAACACAAGAGGACAAGAAGATTCTAGTAATGGGCGTATATGCACCAAACCAGCAACAAGGCAAATTCTACAAAAAGCTACACAAGAAAGTAACACAACTTAACTACAGATCTTACATCATCATGGGCGACTGGAACGGGGTCATAGAGACTGCTCTAGACAAAAAAAGAACTACACCGAACCCACAAAAACACTCCAAGTTGCCTAAATCCTTCTTTGACATGAAGGAGGAACTCGAACTGACAGATGTATGGAGGAAAAGACATGGCAGAGAACAAGAATTCACCTTCTTCTCTGGCAGACATCAATCCTTCTCCAGAATTGACTTTATATTAACTTCTAGTGACTTGCTAACTCGTCTAAACGCGGTGGAAATCCTACCCAAAGCTCTGACGGACCACAACCCTGTGAGGATGGAGCTAAGACACGGCCAGACGCAGAGGAGGTCCTGGAGAATCAATGAAAACCTGTTTAGACACGGAGACAAAGTGGCGGAATGCAAAAAAGCTATGAAGGAATACTTCAGCACACATATGAACAACGGAACACCAATAGAACAGATCTGGGACGGCAGCAAGGTGTACATGCGAGGGATCCTCATATCCATGAATAGCTGGCACTGGCGCCAACAAGAACAAAAAAGAAAAGAGTTAGAAAATGAGATAAGCAAAATGGAGCGGCTACTGATAAAAAGACCAGAAGACAAAGTCGCCAAAGAAGGACTCAAGATCTTAAGAAAGCAATTTGACATGTTGATGGCGGACCAAGTTGCAAGGAATATACAATATGCAAAACATAAGACATTCTGCAAGGCCAACAAACCGGGCCGCTGGCTAGCTTACACTATAAGAAAGAAACAAAAATCCCGCATAATTGAAAAGATAGAATACAAAGGCAAGCTAGAATTCCGACAAAAAACCATCAAGAAAGCCTTCACAGAGTTCTACTCGAAACTATATGCCGAGGATAAGATACAAGACAAAGAGATAGATGAATTCTTACAAAACGAAAAGATACAGGCGATTACCAACACACAAAGAGAAGCCCTGAATGCCTTAATCACAAAGGAGGAAATACACTCAGCGATCACACAACTGAAAGCAGGAAAATCGCCCGGGACGGATGGGATAACAGCGACCTACTACAAGCATCTACAGGATGAGATGCTAGAACCCCTCAGAAAGCTATTTGCCAGCATTCAAGAAGGAGGCCAGGTCCCACCATCCTGGAAAACAGCCTACATCTCATTAATCCCAAAGGAGGGGAAAGACAACACACAGCCCGCAAACTACAGGCCCATCTCACTACTAAACACAGACTATAAAATCTTCACAAAAATTTTGGCCAATAGACTAATGACTGTTTTACAGAAAACAATACACCCGGACCAAAGGGGATTTATACAAGGACGCCAGATGAAAACCAACGTGAGGCAGCTGTTGAACATAATAGAGTACCTGCAAAGGCACAACCAGATACCCGCCGCTCTAATGTTTGTAGATGCAGAAAAAGCCTTCGACAGACTGAATTGGCCGTTCCTGACGAACTTGGTCCTGAAAATGAAAATGGGAGCACAGTTCTTCAACTCCATAACGGCAATTTACCAGAAACAAACAGGCCAGATCATTGTCAATGGAGACTTAACAGACTCATTTAATATAGAGAGAGGCACGAGACAGGGCTGCCCGCTGTCCCCCCTGCTATTTATCCTAACACTGGAAATTTTACTGAACAGAATAAGAGCGGCTGAGGATGTACAGGGCATACAGATTAAACAGCAAGAATACAAACTATGTGCCTTTGCGGATGACCTGCTGGTGACAATGTCGCAACCAGCACAATCAGCAAGGAAGTTGATGGAGATAATGGAAGACTATGGTAGGGTGTCAGGCTTCAAAGTAAATATATCAAAAACAAAGATGCTAGTCAAAAACCTAGACAACAAAGCTAAACGGAACCTGGAAAGAATAACGGGTTGTGAAATAGTCAAGAAAGTCAAATACTTAGGAGTGGAGATAGAATCAACAAATGCGAAATTATACAAGAATAACTACGAGGTTCTGTGGAATAAGATACAAACAGACCTGGAAAGGTGGAAATCGCTACGTCTGTCCCTGCTCGGCAGGATAGCGACAGTAAAGATGAATGTATTACCCAGATTTCTATTTCTCTTTCAAATGCTACCCATACTCAAGAAAGATGCGGACTTAGACAGTTGGCAGAAAGGCATCAACAGATTTATTTGGGACGACAAGAGACCGAGGGTGAAACTAAAAATCATCCAAGACGCAAGGGAGAGAGGGGGACTCAAAATGCCTAATCTAAAGCTATATTACTATGCAGCAACGTTGGTGGCGGTTAGTGACTGGATCAACATGACAAACGATAGAGTTCTGAATGTTGAGGGGCATGGTCTACGATTCGGCTGGCACGCATACCTAGTATACGACAAAAAGGCAGATAGGAACTTCAAGGAGAACCCACTACGAATCCCACTGCTATGGGTCTGGAAGAAATACAAGCACCTCCTACACGACAAGATTCCCATCTGGACGATCCCTGGACACGCAACAGGGGATATGAACACATCCCAAGGGCAAGGAGTGGTGCCCTACAGTGAGCTTGTACTGGGAGAAGAAAACAGGTTCCTCTTGAAATCTCAAGCAACGCTAGCAAACAGAGGAATAGGAAGTAACTGGCTATCATATATACAACTACAGTCAAGGTGGCGTGAAGACAAGAAGAAAGGCTTCTCCCAGAACGACGAGAACCTAATCAAACAGATCAGAGAACAGGGGATTAGGCACATCAAACGAGTGTACAGCACTCTGATAGAAATGGACTCTGAAACCGAACTAGTCAAGAACTGTATGATAAAGTGGGCGCAAGACTTCGGACACCCTATCGCCATAGACACGTGGGAGAAAATCTGGGTGAGGAATGTAGAATTCACGAAATCGCAACACTTAAGGGAAAACTTCTACAAGATGTTCTATAGATGGCACCTAGACCCGAAAAAAATATCACTCATCTACCCGGGCACCCAGCCCAAATGCTGGAGGTGCGGAGACGGGGAGGCTACCTACTTCCACATATGGTGGACATGCAGAAAAATCAAAGCATTCTGGAGGAAGATATGGTGGACACTCCAAACCATTTTCAAAAGGCGTATAGAATTTCTACCTCAGGCTTTTCTGTTAGGGATCACAAAGGATATCACTACCTCAGAGACAACTTTATTTTTGAACTTGATTACAGCAGCAAGATTATTGGTGGGACAGTACTGGAGGAATCCGGAAATACCGCCTATTGAAGAATGGACTGTGAAAGTGACAAATCTGGCGGAAATGGCAAAAATATCAGCATATTTGAAAAGTCGCTCCAATGAACAGTTTGTGACGGACTGGAAACAGTGGATAGACTATATCCAAGAGAGACACCAATCAAACAGAATGCAGCTGGCGTTCAGCTAAGGATCGAGGGGAGGAGGGATGAAGGGTTAACAAATCAAAGGTTTACAAAAACTAACACCCAATGTTGAATGTATATGTTCTATAACTAATGCCTCTTAACATAACCTTATGACTAACGTTGTTTGCTTTAATATTGTTAAAGTAGACTGAATCTCTACCTCAGGATATGAAACTTTTACCTCAGGATCTCGGGTTGGGGACCATAAAAGATTGCACTAGTAATGGGATGAAGTCAACTCAGAAGCGCAAAAGTACAATACGCGATAGATTAGATACAGTAGATAGACCATACATAGGAGAAACACCAATCAAACAAAATGTATGCGGAGTATACTTGAAGATGTAAGGGAGGAGGGAAGAACGTTTACTAAAACAGATGTTTACAAAGATTAATACCTAATGTTGTATGCTATGTTCTAGGATGATTGCTTAGCAATAGGATCTTATGTTTAATGTTGATCACATTAATATTGAAACGGATAAGGGAAACACCAATCAAAATAAAATGTAACAGGAGTATAGTTGAGGCTAGACACGAGGAGTGGGGGAAAAGGCTTACTAACTCAGACGTTTTCAAAGACTAATACTTAGTATTGTATACCAGGGATCATGATGATTGCTGCATAACATGTTTTTATGTTCAATGTTAATTGTTTCAATAAAAGAATTTTTATATATAAAAAAAAAAATAAAAAAAAAATAAAAAAATAAAAAAATGAATTAATATTAAAACATATGGTCCACATCCAGCTTGAGAATCGAAATAAATCACCAGGGATCATTCCGGTTCTGGAATTCTTACTGTTTATTGAATACACAGCCTTGTACTGTCGAAGCAAAATTCACTCGGAGGTTCCCAGATCAAACAATTGGTCTCTTTGGCCAAGCCCCCCACCCTCTCATATAGTCCCTGTGAACAATTTCTCTTTGTTATGGGAACCATCTACTTTTCTCCCACACCTGCTTCAGTGCTCTTGAAAAATGGCTCAGGCGCTCACGGTCTGCAGCAGAATCAGAAAGGCTTCATTTTTCCATCTAAACACTTTTAAAGCAACACCTCCTGACACATATTAAGACCTACTGATGGTCTTCCTTGATCCTGGAGAAACTCAATTTGAAGTGTGATCTACCTGTCTGATCAGAAATGGTCCCTTCTGGACAAGGGTCACATTGGTAGCAGCAAACCTCCTCTCCCTCTGGGACACGTCTCAGCTCTCCTGCCTGGCATCTCTTCCTGCCACACCTGGCAAAGGGCACCTTCTGAAAGAGAAAAGATAAAAACTGTAGATGGCCCAAGGAATGAACATATTTCATCTATTTGTTTCCACATTCCTATTTTCATTTACATAATGTCTTCAAAAGAAATGGTTCACCATGGTCTACAAGAAACCAGGAACATCTCCTGAGGGATTCAGGCCAATAGCATTCCTAACTCTCCAATGGATGCTGGAGGTTGGAACTGGGACCTCAGTCCTGGAAAAAAAAAGACTTGTGGCCTTCAGTTTCTCTAACAGAAAGCTTCCCGAGGATCCTTTTGAACAGGAATGGTCCATGGACATCGTTGTTGTCTGCTCCAATTTCATCCTGGGTTTCAAGCAGAAGTTCTTTCCAATCCCAAACCTTTGTGGACCTGTCAGAAATCAGACCTTAATTTGGTTACATGCAAAGCAGGTTTTTCCACTGACGGCTGCCTTATTTTCTGATTCAGTAGATATGCTTTCCAGTTAGAAAGATATTCTCCAGGAGAGAATAAATGTTTTTTTTTTTACAACTTTTCCTCCCAGCTCACCTTTGTGGCCCAGATGATTTCATCCGAGTTAATCATAAAATCCTGTCCTGGGGGAGTCCCAGATTTTATTTGCCCAACTTTCACAGGGACAAAAGATTCATTGGGGAAGAGAACCCAATTGAGAAGGTCATATCGAGCGGATCCCAGTCCATTTTCTGAGAAGGTGACTTCATCTCCAGCGGTGTTGTTGAAGTGGGCATTCCTCAAATAGGGAAGTATCTGAAAGAAATCAGAAAGCAGCTGAAAGCACAAATGAGACATCTTGACTTTTATCATCTGTGATGGTCAGCATATTAAGCAATGAGCGTATGTCTGGTGGAGATCTGAGCAGTCAGGAGTAACACCAAATAATTGACTCCTTCCCCAGAAGTACAAAGGTTTTTGAGGGTGAAGCCTCTTTCTCCGAGCCTGTGGATTGGTTTCTGAATGTTTCATTACCAGGCTAGGTAACATCTTCAGCGGAGTTTACCTAGCCTGGTAACAAAATGTTCAGAAACTAACCAGCAAATTCGGAGAACTAGCCATCACTCTCATCCTACACCCGTCATTCGCCACTATTGCAAATAAAAGTTTTTCTTTATAATTTGTATCATGGCTTCTTCCATTCTGATTTTATCAGAATGATACCTACATACAAAGGTTTTAATTCTATATTCCAAATTTCCTTGTATGGTATAGCTCCTGTCATACTTGGCTATCTATATTTTTATATGTTTTCATTTGGACCCATGGTTTTATGAATGACAAAGGCATCTACATCACTGCAGCTGCCAAAAAGGCCAACACAGTGCTGGGCTGCATTAACAGAGGGATAGAATCAAGATCACGTCAAGTGTTAATACCACTTTACAAGGCCACACTTGGAATACTGCATCCAGTTTTGGTCACCATGATGTAAAAAAGATGATGAGACTCTAGAAAGAGTGCACAGAAGAGCAACAAAAAGGATCAGAGGACTGGAGGCTAAAACATATAAGGAACGGTTGCTGGAATTGGGGATGTCCAGTTTAATGAAGAGAAGGACGAGGGGGGACATGATAGCAGGGTTCCAATATCTCAGGGGCTGCACCCCAAAAGAGGGAGTCAAGCTATTTTCCAAAGCACCTGAAGGCAGGACAAGAATTAATTAACTTAATTTAATTTAATTTAATACTCGAACTTATATGCCGCCCTTCTCCTAAGACCCAGGGCGGCTTACAAACAATACAATAAAAATTATAACAATAAAATTAATCACATTCATACAACATACAAGCACAGTCAACTCACATTTGCTGATGGAGGGACATTCCTAGGGCCGGGGCAGAGCACAGCTCATACGCCCCAAGAAGCAATGGATGGAAACTAACCAAAGAGAGAAGCAACCTAGAATTAAGGAAAAATCTCCTGACAGTTAGAAAAATTAATCAGTGGAACAACCTGCCTCCAGAAGCGGTGAATGCACCAACACTGGAAGTTTTACAGAAGAAACTGGACAGCCATTTGTCTGAAACAGTATAGGGTTTCCTGCCTGAGCAGGGGGTTGGGCTAGATGACCTCCAAGGTACCTTCCAACTTTATTATTATTATTATTATTATTATTATTATTATTATTATTATTATTATTATTATTATTACCTTCTTTGGAGGTCTTCCCTCTGTGGGTCTTATAGACAACTAGCTTGGTTTATTCCCTTTTCATCCCGCTATCCTATTTCAATCAAGTATTATTGTTAATTCATATTTTTAATTAATTCATGTTTTTTAAAAATTCCTTCCTTAGTCTGTTCTGATATGACAGCACACAGATATTTAATCAATAACTCGAGAAATCCTTTCAGGAAACGTCCTTTCTAAGGATCTGTGAAGTGAATAAAAAATCAGATAGATTACCTGCCATGACTGGACATTTGGGATCCTCTTCCCAAGCCTCATCATGGTCAGTTGAGCTCCTGATCGGTACATTGAATGCAGTGCATGGGCCACAGCATAAATGGCATTGTAGATGTTGTAACTTTCACCTGTCATGCTCGTTTCAAAAATGTGAATTGGCACGTTCTGTAAATTCTCCTTTCCTGTACATTGTTTCTCCTTCTTCTTTTGAGGGATCTTTCCTAGTTTATGGATCTTGCATTCAAAGACTTTCTCCCACCATTCTGGGAGAAAGATGTCCCCTTGTGGGTTCCAAGGATCTAAAGTCATGAAAAAATGGCTGAATTCTGAGATATCCCTTGTGTGGTCCCTTAACTGCAAAGCCCCATGGAAAGGCTTTATAACGTGCAATATGTCTTTAGCTGCCACCACGTTGTGTTTCCATTGGGAAGTTAGGATCCAAAGTTTCTGAGGCCATGATTTTGTGGATGTTACATGAAAATGCAGAGCTGACTGTATATGTACATTAATTTGAGAATCACCAAAGAGGATAATCACTTCAGCTTTACAACAGTTTTCAAAAAAATGAATACATGTCTTCATTGTATTATGAAAATGATCCAATTTCAATATTTCAGTGAAGGCCAGGCAGATCTCCTTCTGCTTCAGCATCGGCACCAGAGAGGAGATGAAACGTTCTCCACTGTCATTTTCAGGGGCCAGCAGCCCAACCCAGTTCCACTGGAAATGCAGGAGCAGCTGGATTAAACTCTCATACTGAGGAAATTCACTGGGATTAATCCGGAAGAAGGAAGGATAAATTTTCCCATCTCCCTGAGTGAACTTAAAGCCAACACCAAGCTAGAGAAAGTGAGAATCCTCTTTAAGAGACAAAGTACAATTTAATGGTGGCTTCAAGGGTCCCCATTGTGTGGTTTATTACCCCACCAGTCAGTTTTAACCACTTTGAGTGGCAAGTGTCATCTTCCTCCCATCTTAGGAAGAGCCAGCAGTTACATATTTTGTCAAAGGAACAAACCATCAATCTGATACAGAGAATAAACTGCATTAAATGGGTGACTGCACTTATATAAAGTATTAATTAGTTAGTTAGGGAGGAATTCCTATATAAAGAATTCCTCTTGGAAAATACAGCATTTAGGAAATATTTATTTAACTCTTTCAAATTATATAAAAATGTATCCTAACACATAAAAATGAAAAATGAATTCAAGTATCATATGGAGTCTGTTGAGTCTTTAGAAAAGGTGCAGAGAAGAGCAACTAAGATGATTAAAGGACTGGAGACTAAAACATATTGTATGAGGAACGGTTGCAAGAATTGGGTCTGGCTAGTCTAAAGAAAAGGACTAGGGGTGACATGATAGCAGTCTTCCAGTATTTCAGGGACCACCACAAAGAGGAGGGGGTCAGCTTATTTTCCAAAGCACCTGAAGGCAGGACAAGAAACAATGGATGGAAACTAATCAAGGAGAGAAGTGACCTGGAACTAAGGAGAAATTTCCTAACAGTGAGGACAATTGACCAATGGAACAGCTTGCTTCTAGAAATCGTGGGCACTCCATCACTGAAGAAGAGAATGGACAGCCACTTGTCTAAAATAATATAGGGTCTCCTGCTTGAGCAGGGGGCTGGATTAGAAGACCTCCAAGGTCCCTTCCAATTCTACTCTATTCTGTTCTGTTCCGTTCCGTTCCATTCCATTCCGTTCCGTTCCGTTCCGTTCCGTTCCGTTCCATTCCATTCCATTCCATTCCATTCCATTCCATTCCATTCCATTCCATTCCATTCCATTCCATTCCATTCTATTCTATTCTATTCTATTCTATTCTATTCTATTCTATTCTATTCTATTCTATTCTATTCTATTCTATTCTACAATCTATCTATTCTATATTCCATTCCATTCCATTCTATTCTATTCTATTCTATTCTATTCTACAATCTATCTATTCTATATTCTATTCCATTCCATTCCATTCTGTTCCGCACCGCTCTACTCTACTCTACTCTGCTCTACTCTGCTCTGCTCTGCTCTGCTCTGCTCTGCTCTGCTCTGCTCTGCTCTGCTCTGCTCTGCTCTATTCTATTCTATTCTATTCTATTCTATTCTATTCTATTCTATTCTATTCTATTCTATTCTATTCTATTCTATTCTTACATACTTAGGGAGATTACTACGTCCCCCTAAGCAGCTTTGGTTTCTATGGATGCTTCTGTTGTTTGTCTCATTCATGCGGTATCAAATGGAGCCCCCTTACCTGTGGGACCTTGAAGAGGCTGAAGATGGAGGCCATCTGCCTTGAGGATTTGGGCTTGAGACCTCCAATGATAGAGAGCAGAGGGTCTTGCCTGTCACATTTGTAACCTGGAACCATTCGGCCCCGTGTGGAGAGCAGGGAGAGGCTGATTATGGAAATGTTTCTCTCAGTCTGGATATTGTCAGAGATTTGGAAGCCGAGCGTGATATTGGGGAGGAGAATCAGATCCTTGTTGACCTCTCTGACCGCAAATACCAAGGCCAGGACTTGATGGTAGCTCTTGGGTATGAGTCTACAGTGAGAAAAATATTGGGGAAATTTTCAGGAAAGGTCATGCGGGAGGAGTTTGTCTTGCCTTTTTTTGGTGGTTGTTTGAGTTTGGAAGTTCCATTTTTCATAGGTTGGGTTTTTTTTAAAGGATGTTTCTTGATGAAACTTGCATGACTTTGTGAGAAAGGAGAAAAGTCTCTCTCTTCATATCACAGACCATTTTATACCCTCTAAGGTCCTTCCCTTCTTCACTTTGCTCCATAATTATAATCCTTCCCAATTGCTCCAGTAGCACCCTAACCAATTCGGTTCTCTCTTGGAGCAGCTTCTTCAGGAGAGGTTACAGCACGTATTAGACAGGGTGACTAAATTAGTAGGCCAGCAAAATGCTGTGGACATAGTATACTTAGACTTCAGCAAGGCATTCAACAAAGAAGACCACAACTTACTTCTTGGTAAACTAGACAAATGTGGGATAGACAGCATCACCATCAGATGGATTTATAACTGGCTGACAAACCGTACTCAACAAGTAGTCCATAATGGTACTATATTAACATGGAAGTAAGTAAGCAGTGGGATACCACAAGGTTGTAGGTACCACAAGGATGGAAACTAATCAAGGAGAGAAGCAACCTGAAATTAAGGAGAAACTTCCTAACAGCGAAAAACAATTAACAACAACAACAACAACAACAACAATAATAATGTTGAAAGGGACTTTCGAGGTCATCTAGTCCAACCCCCTGCTCAGGCAGGAAACCCTACACCATTTTGGACAAATGGCTGTCCAGTCTCTTCTTAAAAACTTCCAATGTTGGAGCTTTCACCGCTTCTGGAGGCAGGTTGTTCCATTGGTCAATTGTTCTCCCTGTCAGGAAGTTTCTCCTTAGTTCTAAGTTGCTTCTCTCCTTGATCAGTTTCCATCCATTGCTTCTTGTCCTGCCTTCAGGCACTTTGGAGAATAGCTTGACTGCCTCTTCTTTGGGGCAGCCCCTGAGATATTGGAACCCTGCTATCATGTCCCCCCTCTTCCTTCTCTTCGTTAAACTAGACATACCCAATTCCAGCAGCTGTTCCTCATAAGTTTTAGCCTCCAGTCCCCTGATCCTCTTTGTTGCTCTTCTCTGTATTCTTTCTAGAGTCTCAGCATCTTTTTTACATCATGGTGACCAAAACTGGATGCAGTATTCCAAGTGTGGCCTTATCAAGGCACTGTAGAGTGGTATTAATACTTTGTATGATCTTGACTATATCCCTCTGTTAATGCACTGTGTTGGCTTTTTTTGGCAGCTGCAGCACACTGCTGGCTCATATTTAAGTGATTGTCCACCAGGACTCCGAGGTCCCTCTCACAGTTACTACTATTGAGCAAGGTACCCCCTATACTATACCTGCATATTTGGTTTTTCTTGCCTAAATGTAGAACCTTGCTTTTTTCACCATTGAATTTCATTTTGTTAGATAGCGCCCAGTGTTCAAGTCTGTCCAGATCCTCCTGTATCCTAAGCCTGTCTTCTGGAGCGTGGGCTATTGCTGCCAGCTTGGTGTCATCTGCAAATTTGATGAGTTCCCCATCTATCCCCTCGTCCAAATCATTGATGAAGATGTTGAATTAACTAGTGGAACAGCTTGCCACCAGAAGTTGTAGGTGCTTCATCATTGGAGGTTTTTAAGAAAAGACTGGCAGCCACCTATCTGAGATGGTATGGAGTCTCTTGCTTGAACAGGGGGTTGAACTAGAAGACCTCCAAAGTCTTTCTAGCTCTATTCTGATTGATTGAATCGATTGATTAAAGACCATTATTCATAAGCACTGCTGATCCCAAAACTGAGGTGGTTTTATACAACTCCTGGACAGTGGGAAAGGATTGAGCTTCTCACCCTGACTTTCTGTCCAAATTAATATTATGACTCAACTTCTCCACAATTTCTAATGTCTTGTCCCTTCTCACTTTTGTCATTGTTTGTCATCTTTCTGATGAAAACTTTTGTATAGAGATTTTTAGCTATTTTAAGAGCTTGGCACTTCATGGAGAAAAGCACAAAGCTTTGAACTACACTGCAAACAAGGAGTGTGAAAGGAGTCCCTGGATTTTAAACAAAGCAAACAATTGTCTACATCAATGCCCTTCAGGTGAGACTTACATACTTGGCATAGGAAGCAAGAATGGGTGTTTTTGAAAGTCTGGGATATTGGAAAGGATAGTGGTTCCCAGCTGCAAATTCCCACCAATAATGAGATCACCAGGCTTGTGGTAGCTTTCCTGTGACTGGAAATAATTTTTCAACACACACACAGTTTGCACCCTCTTAGCAATAATTGGAGGAAGGAGCCAGAAGAAGAGCAGCAGTAGCAGGAGAGGCAGCCCAATCATTCTTGTCACCTTCCCTCCTAGATCGAGAATCAAGGTTTATTCAGAAGCTGAACTCCAGGTAGCCCTTGAAATCTCAGCAGAGCTTCAGCACAATAGACATCACTTGTGCTACCTGTATGGCCCAGGGCAAATTTATATCAGCCATGCTTCCTCTTACTTATGTTTGGTCTGCGACAAAAGAGAAAACGAGGTTATGAGCCTCTTTCGTCTATTCTTCAGCTGAACAAGGTATGGTCACATGTCCCTCCCCTACTGGGACAACTCAAAGTGTGTTTCTTAAAACAGCTTTTATTTTAGAACATTTTTGTAAATAGAAATCCGGAGGGCATAAATTAAAAAAAATTACTATTCTTCTGATAATTATAAGGAAAAGCAATTGTCATATCCACTTAGCAGTATCTTCTCTTCCTACAACAGAAAGGGAAAAACAAAATAACAGAGTAGTAGCAATGGTATACTTGTAATAGATATAGTATGATATAGAGATAATAGTAATATATTGCCAATAGTAATAGAAATATAAGACAATATACATAGAAGAAATACAGACTTCAATCAGTCAGTCAGTCAGTCAGTCAGTCAATCAATCAATCAATCAATCAATCAATCAATCAATCAATCAGAATAGAGCTGTAAGGGACTTTCCAAAATGAAACATCTCCTGAATCTTTATAGGGGGATATAAATGTCCATCTGTCTAGGGTACAGTCCTTTTGAATCTAGGACAATCTAATCAGATATGCACCCTGGTGGTGCAGTGGTTAGAAAGCAGCATTGCAAGCAAACTCTGCCCACTGCTAAGAGTTCAATCCTGGGCTCAAAGTTGTCTTAGCCTTCCATCCTTCCGAGGTTGGTAAAATCAGGACCCAGATTGTTGGGGGCCATATGCTGATGTTGTAAACCAGCCAGAGAGTCTAGTCCTGGACACCGGGGAAATCATGGTTTGCATTGGTAGAAGTCAAAGACATTCTCCTTGTTGGGTGAGCAATTTTCACTTGAGCAATCTTCACAGCTGTTAGCAGCATCTTATATTAAGTGGTAAGAATATCAGCTCAATTGCTCGAGGTAAGAAGAACTGAAAACGATGAAAATAGCAATAGCAACAGCACTTAGACTTATATACCCCTTCACAGTGTTTTACAGCCCTCCCTAAGCAGTTGACAGAGTCAGCATATTGCCACCAACAATCTGGATCCTCACACACTACAAACCACAATAATTAGGGTTGAGCTTTTCAGGATAAAAGGGAGGGAGGTATGAGGTTAAACAGAGTTCTTTTTGGTTAAAGTACTTGTATGTTTGAATAAAATTAAAAGATTTCTTGCAGACCCTCCTAAGTAGGCCACGTAGTTAAGTCAGAGTCTGTGAATATGAGTCAGCAAATGAGTCAATTTTAATTTTTAAAATGAGTCAATGTCAGTTTTACCTAAGATGTGCTTGTTGTGTTTGTACATAGTTGGAGTGGAAACCTCTATATTAATCTGTACCAATGTGATTCAGCAAAGTAGACCACAACCTATTTATTGGTAATCTAGAAAAATGTGGGATAGGCAGCATCACCACCAGATGGATTTGTAACTGGCTGACAAACCATACTAAACTAGATGTCCTTTAATGGTACTAGGTCTACATGGAGGGAAGTAAGCAGTGGGGTACCACAAGGTTCCGTCTTAGGCCCAGGACTCTTCAATATCTTCATCAATGACTCAGATGAGGGAATTGAAGGGGAAGTCATCAAATTTGCAGATGACACCAAACTGACAGGAGTAGCCAACACCCCAGAAGACAAACTCAGGAACCAAAAAGATCTTGACAGACTTGAACAGTGAGCCCTATCCAATACAATGAAATTTCAGGTGGAGAAAAGCAAGGTTTTAAATTTAAGCAGGAAAAAACAAAGGTATAAGTACAGATTAGGTGAGATATGGCTCAAAAACAGCAACTGTGAGAGGGTCCTTGGAGTCCTAATGGACAATCATTTAACCATGAGCCAGCAGTGTGCAGTAGCAGCCAAAAAAACTAATACAATCCTGGGTTGTATAAACAGAGGCATAGAATCAAGATTACATGAAGTACTAATACCTCTTTATAATACCCTAGTAAGACCACACATCTCTTGGGTTGTTTTCCCCTTTAGGTTTTTTATCCATGGGATCTTTTCTAGGTTCCCTCTGAGTTTGTTAAAGTCAGCTCATTTGAAGTTTAAGGCACTGGTTGGGTTGTTTACTATTGCTAGTGTTTGCATTATATTAAATTCCTTGGTCACTTTCACTCAAGGTTCCGGAAACTTCAACTCCCTCTATCACTTCTTCTCTACTAGTTAGAATTAAGTCCATTATGGCTTTACGTCTAGTTCCCTCCTCCACCTTTTGGATGACAAAGTTGTCAGCTAGGTTGGTTAGGAATCTGTTTGATCTCCCGCTCGCTGCAGAGTTTGTCTCCCAGCTGATATCTGGATAGTTGAAGTCTCACATTACTACTGTGGTGTGCTTCCTACATATGTTTGTTAACTGGTTGGCAAAGAATTCATCTATTTCTTCTGATTGGTTGGGTGGCCTGTAGTATACACCTACGGTAATAATTTTTTTCCTCTTTTATATTGACCCATATACATTCTGGAGATATTTTATCTTGGATCATGTGCATTTCTGTAGATATGTACCGTAGTGTTCTCTTACATAGAGTGCAACTCCCCCTCCTCTTTTTGTAGACCTGTTTCTTTTGAACAATTTGTATCCATCCATCAGTCCATTCCAGTCATGGGTTTCGGCCCACCAGGTTTCTCTTAATGCCAACTATGTCATACCCTCCCTCGTGTACTATTGCTTCTAGTTCGCCCTGTTTGAGCATTTGTATATAAGCATTTAAGACTTTTATGCCTGTTCATGAATATGTTTCCTGCATCTCCTGATTGTTTTGGGGGGGTTTCTTTTTTCTTATCACTGCCTACCTCATTGTTGGGTTTGTTTTCTTGGGATTTAAAATTGGTTTTGGGTTCTAGAGATTCTAAAGATTGGTCACCCTCCCCCCTCAATTTTAGTTTAAAGCCCTCCTGATAAGTTGGGCCAGTCTTTTTCTGAGTACATTTCCCCCTGTTTTCGCAAGGTGCAGCCCATCCCTTGCCAAGAGTCCTTCGCTTAGGAAATGCACTCCATGATCCAGGAAACCAATTTTCTTGGCAACACCAACCCTTTAGCCAGGTGGTGGTGAACCTATGGCACGCGTTCCAGACATGGCACTTGGAGCCCTCTCTGTGGGCACATGTGCCATTGCCCCAGCCTTGCCTCCCCTGTGACCCTCTCCTCACCAGCAGACCCCCTGGAGGAGAGTCGCCCCCGAGCATGGCCCACACAGAGCAGCGCAGCCAAGGACATGGCAACCAGGCAAGCAAAGACAAGATTCTGCCCTCATGCCCCATCGTGCACAGTTGATGCTGTAGGGCGCGGACAGAGAACGTGGCTGCCATGGCACTGCTGGGCTGCCTGGGCAATCTGCAGCGGGCCCTGGAGGTGGCGAGTGGCCCTGTGGGCAGGTGGAGTGGGCCTGGAGCGGGGGCAGGGCAAGGGGTGGAGCGGGAGCGGGGCTAGTTTTTGGGCACTCAGTCTCTAAAAGGTTCACCATCACTGCTTTAGCCAATGATTTATTTCTAGAATTCCTTTTTCCCCTCAGTGGGTGTTGGCCTTTCATTGGGAGTACTGACGAGAACACTACTTGTGCTCCTAGCTTCTTAACCTTATTACCTAGTTGTTTATAATCTCTGGCTATTGTACTTAGGTTCTTTGTTGTGTCATTTGTTCCAATGTGGTGAAGGAGGAAAGAGTAGTAGTCTGTAGGCCTAATTATTTTGGTTAAGTTCTCAGCCACATCTTTGATTTTTGCTCCAGGGAGACAACATACCTCCCTGGATTGTATGTCCGACCTGCAGATGGATGATTCTGTTCCTTTGAGGATAGAATCTTCTATTACTCACCTTCCTTTGGGGGGGGGCTGCAGTCTCAGGTGCTTTTCTGTTTATCTCAGGTGTGTTTGTTGATGTTACTTATTTAGGGATATTTGAAGTGACTTTTTAGGGATATGTGAAGTTGTTTCTTTGCTAGGTGTTTTCTTTGAGGGGGAGGTTGTGGGTCTGCATGTTTCCCTCTAAGGGGAGAAATCGATTGCTCAGTTTTAATGGGGCTGCTTCTGGTTAGGTTGGATTGGGCAGAAGGGGTTTGTTAGTTGTGTGCTGCTTCTTTCTTTGAGTGTTGTTTTCTTTCTCTGTGTGGCATACCTCCATTTGTCTTCCTCTGAGGGTTTGTCAGTAGGGACAAATCCTCTGGGAATTATTTGTTCATTATTTGGTTCAGTTTGGGTAGAACTTTCTTTTGTATGTTGGGGTTTGGCTAGAGTTGCCTCTTACTTTTTCCTCTAGTTTGCATAATTTACATCTGATGCATGTGTAGTTTGGGTGTTTTTTGGACATAAGCACATACATGGAACATGTATTGCATACCACAATTGGAGGACAGCAGAAGTCATTGTCCTTCGTCCAGCATCATTTTCTGGGCATATCCTGACAGGAAAGACCACAACCCTCACTACAGAATAGCGTCCCCAGGAGTATATCTGTGATTTTGCACTGACATGCTTTTCTCCAGCTATCTCTCCTCACATGGAGCCCTGGAAGAACTTCAAGGTTCCCAGAGGTGAAGTTGCTTCACAGTGTAATTATCACCATCCTGTTCTTTGAGACTTCTTCTGTCACTTCTCCAGCCACTGCCTTGATGCAAACATCAGACTGAAGCAGCATGGAAGTGATCTTGCATCAGAAAAGGATAAATGTCTCAGGTCAGGCTCTTTGTGGCCCACTTTTTTTGACAGGCAGGGGCTGTGCTCTCAAATGTACTTTCTCTCCCTTCCAGATGAAGCTCGGCTTGTCTCTGTCTCAATCAGGACAACCACTGGCATTTCCATCTTGAAGGAGTGCCTTGAGTTCTCCTGTATCTTCTTGGTGTCCTTCTTTAGGTGTCATTCAGCCCAATGAATTATGGACCTCCTGATTCTGCTGCTGGTGCTTCTGATGCTGCCGGTGTTCCAGCCAGTCTCTGGAAAGCTTAGAACAAAGTGCCTGATGAATTTGGAACATCGGGATGGAAAAACCCCACCAAGCTATTACAGGCCAGGAGACCATCTCATTAGTGTGGTCACCACTGCGACCATACGCTCAAATATAACATTGCCTTTTAACATGGCTCCTTCTAATCAGCCTCACTCGTAAGTCATTCAGGGTGAAGGAGTTGCATTCCTTCCATCTGCAGTTGTAATATTCCCCCTTTTTTCTTCTTATTTCACTTACTCCTGTATTGCAGGAACTGTCTAATTTCCTAGAAGAGGCTCAAATCCAAAGATGGAGAAACAGCTAAAAGAAGTCTGGATTATTTCTTCCTCCCCATCCAGTACTGAGTTCATCAGTTGAAAACTGACTTCTGTTTAAAGTAACTGTTGAAAAGGTTGCAGCTTCCTATGTCAAGCCCATTTCCATAATTTTATAAATGCTCATTGAATGGTTTAATTTTTACCTCTAGTTTTGGATCAGTATTGGCTTAAGATCCAATAGAGTTGTGGTGACAAAGAGTAAATACATTAAACAATATTCTGTTATTGCTTTTGATGGTGATGACGATGATATGAATATTTTTCTATAGGTCGGAACCTTCTGGTAGGTTATCTCCTGATAAGTTTAGAATGGTCCGATTCATTTTTGCCATTCATATGGCTAACAAGAATCCAGAGCTCCTGCACAATCTCACACTTGGTTACAACATTCATGACAACTCATTGAGCACACTGACCACTTCAGATGCTTTGTTGGACATGCTGTCTACTGGAGAAGCCAATGTTCCCAACTACAGCTGTGGAAAGAAGGACGGTCTTTTGACTCTCCTTGATGCAGCTAGAAGGGACATCTCCATCCAGATGTCAACTTTAGTAGGCACCTACAAAGTCCCACAGGTTTGTGTGTGTTTGTATTGTATGCGTGTGTGTTTCTGTATTTGGTAAAGTGAGTGCAGAGATGGTGGGTGATCAATATATCCACGTATATCTTCTCTATGGAATCCAGGAACTGCTTTTCACCATGGCCATTGTGGGTGTCATGGCTGATAATTGAGATCCATACTGAGAAGGGGGCAACCATCAAAACAGCCATATCCTCTCATGACACCCTCCTCATTGCTTTGGGGGATTCTGCTGGACACTTGTATCAAATAGGATCAAAACTCATGAAGGGTGCATATTTGCACCCTTATTATTCAGTCTAGACTTGAATGACTTACCAGGACTAATAAAGGAACCTCAGGCATACATGCCTAAGATGCATATATTATCACCTTATTATACACTGAGAATGGTATTATTAGTTGAGTTAATAAAAGAGAATATTTGTATCTGAAGGTTGACATGAAGGGTCCCTTGTGCTCTCTGAGCTTGCTTGTTTTCTTCCAGACGTTTCATGACCCAAACTAGGTAACATCATCAGTGCTGCTGCTGCTGCTGCTGCTGATGACGATGATTAGCACTGATGATGTTACCTAGTTTAGGTCATGAAACGTCTGCAAGAAAACAAGCAAGCTCAGAGAGCACCCAGGACCCTCTCAAATTGGGTTCCATATGCTGTTAAGAAGACCTGGCTCCAACTCCCGTAATAATTATCTGATTATTAATCAATCAAAGTCAAAAGTTATGATTCCTAAAAATGACATCATGTCCCTAGATGGCTCTTCAATGGTGAGCTAATAGAGCAAGTAACACCTTTCCTTATCCAGAGGTAGTTTTTTTGGAGATTGGATTGTTGCTCATTCTACATCAAAGGAGTTCAGAGCAAGGACATGAGTGAATCTACTACTTAATTTTTTTTAAAAAATCATAGCTATCCCACTTCCTTAACACCATTTATTAAAGTATATAATGCCGAGATTACCCTTAAGCTTTTATATGGAGCTGAGATGTGAAGCTTAAGACATACAGAGCCTTCTCTGTGGGAGCTCCCACGTTATGGAACGAGCTCCCCCCCGAACTCCGTATAATAACAGATTTACGCACCTTCCGTCGGGAACTAAAAACATTCCTTTTTCGACAGGCCGGCCTGGCATAGAAGCTTCGGTTCCAATAGGGTCAAAATGTTTTAGGGGGACTGAGTATTTTTTAAGATTTTAAACTTTGTATGTTTTGGGTTTTAAATGGGGATTTCGGCCAAATTATTTAATTCATTTTTAATTATTTTAAATTTTGTATATTTATATGTTTTTTAAATTTTAGGCTGTACACCGCCCCGAGTCCTTCGGGAGAGGGGCGGTATAGAAATTTGATTAATAAAAAATAAATAAATAATACATCATCACTAAAATAAGGACAATCACATCATCTGAGAAGGATCTTGAGGGTGGATACAGTAAAAGCTCTTCCACCCTCAGGGTTGAACTGGGAAGTTATACAACTTATCCTTTGTCTAAAATTGGGGTATAAAATTATTGGTATAAAATTAAGATGTAGACTTCCAAAATTCTTTTTTAACAGACAAAAATTCAATTAAAAAGCAAGTATTTAAATGCAAAAATGCCTACGCATCTTAGGGCAACATTTATTTTAATGCTGGACAAAATAGTTGATGTGGAAGATTTAACCAAGTCCTAATGAACTTGTCTTTCTGGAGCTCCAGAGAGAGACATCAGAATTCAAAAATTATACATAACACGGCACCTGTATACCTGGGTCCGATTGTGGTAAAGTATAAGAGTGATACAGAAGTATGATTTTCATTCTTCATTTGTATTCTTGTTTCCTTAATTTTTTATTCTATGTTTATATATTGTATTCATAATGTTTTGTGTTTTATATTCTGAATTTTTGTAGGCCTAATAATTAATCAACATTTATTAAAAGCTAATGTTTTGGACTTGATCTGAACCCCAATATAAGCATTCTTCGTTGTCTTTTCAGATCAGTTATCTAACTGCTTCAGAGGCTCTGAGTGATAAAAGTCAGTTCCCTTTTTTCCACCGGATGCTCCCCAAAGAAGGGTTCCAGGACCCAGCAATTGTCCCTCTTCTTCTCCATTTCAGATGGACCTTGATTGGTCTCTTTGCTTCAGACACAGAGAAGGGAGAGAATTTCATGAGGACTTTCACTCCTATGCTTGTCAGGAATGGAATTTGTGTTGTAATATCACAACGAATCTCAATGACTAGACATCCGGCACTCCTCAGAGATGCCATCGCTAAGTGGAGACAAGTCAACGTCTTTGTTCACTTCTTAGAATATGTTTCCATTTCAGACAGAATCCTTCCTTTCCATTCAACACTTAAAGATTTGCCAGGACCCATTGAAGGGAAAGTCTGGATCACCACAAATTTGGGATCATATAAATTGAAAAAATCCAGTCTTCTCGAATACATCCACAGTATTTGGTCCTTTGGTTTTCAGGAGAAACAAAGGCCAAAAGATGATGCCTTTGAACCCTACTTGTTTGTAGATGACCAGTATGAAGATCAGTATTTTCGCTGTTTTTTTCCAAATCGTGTCTTTTCTGTCAAAGGCCGTAGAAGATGCACCCAGAAAGCATCACTGGAGACCCAACAGGGAAGGAACAGTTCACGGATCTCAAATAGCATCCATGTTCACAGTATCGTTAAGACTCTGGTGCATGCCTTGAATGCTGCATATTCCTCCAGATTCAGGAGGGGAAGGAACGAGGGCGAAGAGAGTTTGGGAGCTCGAAGGCTGCAGCCATGGCAGGTATGTGGTTCCAAAAAGGATCCGTTAATCTCAGTTCTGTTTGAGAAGAAGTCCAACAGAAAAGGAGGGGAACCATCTTGACCTAATTATGCTACAAAAGTCCAATACTTTTGGCCAATCCAATAGACTTGAGGTTAATGTTCCAAAGAGCCTATGCCATGGTAGATGCATTTTGATATTAAACACTGCTACTTTTAAAAGGATGCATGCAGTTTTAAATAAATTCCTGTTGGTATGTGGCTTGTGATTAGCATTGTAGAGTTTTACCTTTATAAATTTAATGGGTACCCTGAGGTCATCTAGCCTAACCACTCCTTTCTGCAGGAATCCCAGCTGATGCTTCATTGGCCTGTATCTGCTCAGTCTCTGCATTAAGATAAGACGAGACTGAATTTCTCAGGTTCACTAACTCAGGGCTAAAACTGATCCTTCTTTTATGATGTTTTTCTTCTTATTCAGCCAGAATTTCCTCTCTTGTGACTGAGTTCATTTTTACATATCTATAAACTATGGAATAACAATAAACAGATAGCTCTTAATCTTCTGTGTAACATTTTTTAGTTATGGGAAGAGTATGCTATCCTCCCTTCTCCAACAAAGATACAATACAGTAATAGAGTTGGAAGGGACCTTGGAGGTCTTCTAGTCCAACCCCCTGCTCTGGCAGAAAGCCGTATACCATTTCAGACAAATGGTTATCCGGTCTCTTCTTAAGATGTTCCAGTGTTAAAGCATTCACAAATTCTGGAGGCAGGTTGTTCCACTGGTTAATTGTTCTAACTGTCAAGAAGTTTCTCCTTAGTTCCAGGTTGCTTCTCTCCTTGATCAGTTTCCATCCATTGCTTCTTGTCTTTCCTTCAGGGGCTTTGGAGAATAGCTTGACTCCCTCTTCTTTGGGGCAGCCCCTGAGATATTGGAACACTGCTATCACATCCCCCCCCCCGTCCTTCTCTTCCTTAAACTGGACATATCCCATTCCAGCAACCGCTGTTTATATGTTTTAACCTACAGCCCCACAGTCCAGAGATTGTGTTATCTGAAAATAGTACTCCTAGAAGGACCTTCTGATTTAAGCAAGAATGACCCTCACTCCATTCAACGTGAAAGGTTTATTTTACTAAAGGCCAAGTGGATTATAGTATAGCAAAGCCAGAACTGAGGTTCGCATGCCAAAACTTTCCCGGTTAACTTTTCCTCCCATGTCCATTCCCTTTGCTGGTCTCCCATTGCCCAATCATAGTCAAATAAATTGTTTTGGGAATGGTCCCTTGGGCCAGGATACTTACGGGACCGCCTTCTGCCACATGCTTCCCTTCGACCGGTGAGAACGCACAGGGTCGGCCTCCTCCGGGTCCCATCAGCGAAACAATGTCGTCTGGCGGGTCCTAGGGGGAGGGCCTTCTCCGTTGTGGCACCCACCCTCTGGAACCAACTGCCCCCTGAAGTCCGCGCTTCCCCCACTCTCCCGGCCTTCCGAAGGAATCTTAAAACTTACCTTTGCCGGCAGGCCTGGGGTTGACAGTGGACTGTTGAGTGAATGATGAATGTGTCTGGGGGTTTTATTCTTAATTGTTTTTTTAGATTTGGACTTAGTTTTTGTTAAATTGTTTTATTTATGTTGTGAGCCGCTCCGAGTCTTCGGAGAGGAGCAGCATATAAATTTAATTAAAATAAAATAAATAAATAAAATAAAACAAAACTGTAGATTGGGTGGTACAAAACTGCATGCCATTCCCAGCTGGGTGACTTTGGAGTTGTGTCTGTAGAAGGTACAATGAGTTGATAGCCTTCCTCTTCCCATCCTGCTCCTACCCCCCATAGAAGCACTACATGTCTTTATTACTGAAAAATATATGAATAGATGTTGTTGTTGTTAATTGCGAAGTCGTGTCTGAACCATTGCGACCCCATGGACAACGTTCCTCCTGGCCATGAATAGATGACAAAGGGCTAATTGCTTTTCATAACTGACCAGTTTTATGATGAACTTTTCAGGCAGTCAGAAGAGGTGGTGGGAGATTTGTACTTTCAGACTTGCAAGAGTCTATTGATGTAGCTTTACAATGAAGTAGAATTAGCTCATCAGGATGTGTTTTTTCTGTTGACCAGCAGAAAGAAGATTAAATTAGCTACTTGACAAATCCCTGCTTTCTTGTAATCAGCCTATTGTTTTCAGGAAGTGTATACATAATCTCTTCTTTGTTAATTTACTTGTAACCTGCTCAGGAATGTTACATATAATTGTTAAGTTTTGCATATTATTTATTTTCTCAATCTATATTTTCTCAATATATGATTGACAAATGTTACTGAACCTTTTTTCGCTTTTGAAGATAGTGGTAACCCTTGTTTCCCCCAACCAAGTATATTTACAACTTAGACAACTGTGAAGAAAGATTCAAATGTTTAAAGACCACATGGGATAAGAAACCAAGGATTTCTACTTTTAAAATCTGGGAATGAATTCATTCCAGTTCCACCCGTTTCTTGAGAAGAATGAATTTTGGAATCTTTCCCACTTTCAACTCTACTTAGATCAAAATGGAGATGTAACAGCGGATCTGGACTTCGGGTGCTTGCTGATTCTCTCTGAGGAGGATCCCATCAAACTAAAACTTGGGAGCTTTGAAAGACAGAGAGTAATTATCAAGCAAGAGGCTCTGTCAAGGCTAAAGTTGCTCAACAAGGTGGGGAAAATATTAGAGACTTTTCTTTGATTTTCAAAGCTCTAGAACCCATTTCAAGTGGGCTGAGCTAGTTACCAAGATGGATGATTTCAGTGAGAATTGAATGTGGGGAGTGGTACTCTTATAATTTTGTTCAGTGGCTTGGGAAGTTTCAGTACTATTGACCAAGGTGTCCTTCAGATGCTATAAAATAGAACACTGTTTTCAGCTGATTCAGCCATGTCCAACATGAGACGCTGGGCGACTAAACTTTATGACCTAGATCATGGCCCTTTTGTGTCCTCTGCAAATTAGTATCCTGCTGGGCAGAAGTTTCTTTCTTCATCACTGTTTTATTCTACTTATATTTTTTTTAAAAAATCTAATAAAATAAAAATTAATAAATCCTTTAGAATAAATTTTATTATATAATTTAATGGATAAATCATCATCTTTGAAAATCATGGCTCTATGAAGAATGGAGGAATCCATATTAATATGGCTATAGGAGAAAGCCACTGGTTGTCACTGAATGTTTAAATCTTTTCTCATTTCCATCACTCCTGACTTTATCAGGTGGAAAAGACCTTTATTTCAATGTAATATGCCAGAAGCAAAAGGAAGGAGCATATCAGGAAAGGCTGCTGGAATTGGATATGTCTAGTTTAAAGAAGAGAAGGATGAGGGGGGACATGATAGTAGTGTTCCAATATCTTAGGGGCTGCCCCAAAGAAGAGGGAGTCAAGCTATTCTCCAAGGCGCCTGAAGGCAGAACAAGAAGCAATGGATGGAAACTAATCAAGAGAGAAGCAACCTAGAACTAAAGAGAAACTTCCTGACAGTCAGAACAATTAACCACTGGAACAACCTGCCCCCAGAAGTGGTGAATGCTCCAACACTGGAAGTTTTTAAGAAGAGACTGGACAGCCCTTTGTCTGAAATGGTGTAGGGTTTCCTGCCTGAGCAGGGGGTTGGACTAGATGACCTCCAAGGTACCTTCCAACTTTTATTATTATTATTATTATTATTATTATTATTATTATTATTATTATTATTATTATTATTATTATTATTATTATTATTATTATTACTACTACTACTACTACTACTACTACTACTTTATATAAAAAATGTGCCAGTAGTTGTATTTGCTACAATCCTTTGGAGCAAATGAGATATTTATTTATCATTTATTTATTAAATTTATATGTCACCTATCTCACTATTGTAGTATTTCTGGACAGCTTACAAAATGTTAGAAAGGTTGAAAAGTGAATACAATATGATCAACGTAAAGATCATTAAGTTGGTAGCTAAAAACCAAGAGGACAGGCAACATGGAGGTGAGGCTCTTCTCTCTACCCTGTCAGCCACCCCATGAACAGCACACTCGTAAGGATGCCCCAGGCTAGCCAGCAGAGTCAGGTTTTAAGGTTCTTCCAGAAGGCCAGGACTGCGGGGACCTACCTCACCTCCAATGATAGACTATTCCAGAGGTTGTGGGCCATAGCAGAACAGGTTCTTCTCCTGGACCCCACAATCCACTATTCTTTGATAGATGAGATCCAAGGGAGTGGGACGTCAGGTAATATTTCATGTTAATAGAACAGAATGGAACAGAATAGGAATAGAAGCTGGAAGGGACCTTAGAGGTCTTCCAGTCCAGCCCCCTGCTCAAGCAGGAGAACCCACACTATTTCAGACAAATGGTTGTCCAGTCTCTTCTTAAAAGCCTCCAGTGATGAAGCACCCACAACCTCTGAAGGCAACTTCTGTTCCACTGGTTAATTGTTCTCACTGTCAGGAAATTTCTCCTTAGTTCTAGGTTGCTTCTCTCTTTGATGAGTTTCCATCCGTTGCTTCTTGTCCTGCCTTCTGGTGCTTTGGAGAATAGCTTGACCCCCTCTTCTTTGGGGCAGCCCCTGAGATATTGGAACACGGCCATCATGCCCCCCCCTCGTCCTTCTCTGCATTAAACTAGAGATACCCAATTCCAGCAACCGTTCCTTATATGTTTTAGCCTCCAGTCCCCTGATCATTTAACTGAAGCCCAATGACTACTTCACTAAGGTTTACGTCCACCTCCATTTTCCATGTATGGTTAGTTCTGAGAGATTTATTTTGGAATTCCTTCTTTTCTGCTTAGTCTCTGCCTCAGTCCAAATGTGTGGAAAATTGTCATTCTGGATTTGTCAAACGGGCTCGAGAAGGAGAGCCAGTTTGCTGCTATGACTGCATTCGTTGTCCAGAGGGGACCATCTCCATTAAGGAAGGTGGGTGACACCAAAGAAAAAGGCAGGCCTTGTGGAAATGGATTCATCCACAGCATTTTCATGGAAGTGAAAGTTAAAAGATCAAAGCTCAACCGTTTTCTTGTGTATTTTCCGACTGCACAATTTCTTATCTAAGGGATGTTGAGACCTTGAAGGAGAGGCTGGGAACAGATGCGAGGATGTGACAGATTGCACAAGCTTCACTACTATCAGAGAAAATCTCTCTTCTGGTTTTCAATTTGGAGGTGTCCTTATAGTTTTTAACTTTTCTAGGCAGATCTGAATTCTTTGAAACTGGAGGAATTGTTTTAGGTTCATCTCCTGGAAGGATTATTGCAATGCATTGTCTATGGAGATTCATCCAGGTCATGGTTGTTCCAAAAGGTGCTTTTTTCCAAAAGGCAACTGATCTTTATTGTTCTTTTTCTTTGAAAATGTTTTGCTTCTCATCCAAGAAACTTCTTCAGTTCTAAGCAAAATATCTTCAAGGAAAAAAAAACAAGAAAGTCCAGTTGCCTTTTGAAGAATATCTTTGGAACAACCATGATCTGGAGGATTGAGGATCTCCACAGACATCTTGGATGAGAAGCTAAATGTTTTCAAAGAAAAAAAAACACAAGAAAGTGCAGTTGCCTTTTTGGATTGCAATGCATTCTATACGGCCCTCCCCTTGAGGATCAATCAATCAGAATAGAGCTGGAAGGGACCTTGGAGGTCTTCTAGTCCTGCCCCTTGCTCAAGCAGGAGACCCTATATCATTGGATCACTGAGAAGGTGTTGCTGGTCCACAATGAGGTGGTATGGATAGTTATGGGTCCACTTCATGACAAATATCACCACTGCTGCCAGTAGTCATTCTTGATTATTTGCAGGACTAGGTTTCTCTGCCAGCAAGTTAGATTTTACAAATTAGCATCTTCTGAGTCCAATATATGAAGAAGTGCCATGTCAAGGACTCAGGAAGTGTGTCTAGAAATATTAACTGATTATTATTTACCTTTAGTAATGTAGTTCCTATAAAGATTCTGCACATTACACAGGAAATCATTAATGTCCTAGGACTTTCCCCAATTTAATGAATAATTAGAAATATTTTTTTAGAAAATAGTATTCTTTTTATGATCTTTCTGTGGAGATGATAAGATGGTAAGAAATGCATCTCGTGCCAAAAATATATCTCTTCAAAGGTGAAAGTACAATATATCAAAGAAATATTTCTTTTTTTGTTTTCTCAGATACAGAAAAGTGCACCAAGTGTCCGGATGATCAATATCCAAATGGAGATCAAGTCCAATGTATCCCCAAATTTATTACCTTCCTGTCTTATGAAGAACATTTGGGCAATATCCTGGTATCATTTGCTCTATTCTTTTCTCTAACCACAGGCTTTGTTTTACTCATATTCATTAAATATCGGGAAACTCCCATTGTCAAAGCCAACAACCGGGACCTTTCTTACATCCTCCTGGTCTCCCTCCTGCTATGTTTCTTGTCTAATTTTCTCTTCATTGGTCAACCAGGGAAAGCCACCTGCCTTCTCCGACAAACATTTTTCAGCATCATCTTCTCAGTTGCCATTTCTTCTCTCTTGGCCAAAACCATCATGGTGGTGCTGGCTTTCCTGGCCAGAAAACCAGGGAATAGGGTGAAGAGATGGTTGGGGAAGAGCTTGGCCAATTCCATAATCCTTTCTTGTTCAGCTGTCCAAATTATCATCTGCTCCATCTGGTTAGGAGTTTCTCCCCCATTCCCTGACTCTGACCTCCACTCCCAGCTTGGAGAGATCATCCTGCAATGCAACGAAGGGGCTGTTGTCATGTTCTACCTCACCCTCAGCTACATGGGCTTCCTGGCTGCCATCTGCTTCACGGTGGCTTTCCTGGCCAGGAATCTGCCTGGGGCCTTCAACGAAGCCAAGTTGATCACCTTCAGCATGCTGGTCTTCTGCAGTGTCTGGGTGACCTTTGTGCCAACCTACCTAAGTACCAAAGGGAAATACATGGTGGCTGTGCAGATCTTCTCCATCCTGGCATCCAGTGCTGGTCTGCTTGGTTGGGTCTTCATCCCCAAATGCTACATTATCATTTTGAGGCCAGACCTGAACACAAAGGAGCAGCTTACGACCAGAAGGAATGTAGAAATGTGAGACAGTGGAATTTAGACTCTCAACATTTTCTAACAAGCCAAACCTAGAAAATGGTGCAAAATGATACGTATAAAAAATACAATAGATGATGTAAACACAAATATTCATAAATAACAACCCTTGGGTTATTTCCCCACCCATCCACTGTTACTATCCTCAAGAGTTATTGCCTTAATAAAAAGAAATGAACTTTGCTTCATTAAAGCTTTCAGGCAATTTCCTAACCAGAAAGACTACGATGAAACTGATGAGGGCCAGAACACCCAGGTAGGTGAGGACAACCTAAAATATTGAAGTCAACATTGGGAAATGGGAGAGAGGTTACCAGCCAGATGGTAACTGCTTGGAAAAGGGGAGAAAGGAAATACAGTTAAATTTCCCCTCCTTTGCAGACTGCTTTTGTTTGAACAAATGTACATACCACCAAATAATAAAAATCGCCATTCTTCTGGGAGACTCCCTTTAACTCCCTCCAAACATGACTTTATCAATCTCCAGCTAACGTCCATTTTTTTCATCAAAGTTCATTCCTCACAAAAGTGAACCCTCTACATTACTAAATTCATTTGCATGCCTTATTGTTTCTCCCACTTCCCCATTTTGACTGTATACTGTAACACACACACAATTCAAAAAGACTGAATGGTTCCAGACAGTCACTGAAACAGAGTGCAACTGCAGTTTTCTGAAAAAAAGGTTAACAATTCATTTAATTTCTCTGTCAAACACAGCTATCTTGGTATTTGATATATTATTTTTCAAATACATATTCATAGTGAGGATGTATATCTGTCTATGGAACACTTCTTGGAAATGATGAGTCCTTAGACAACATACTATCATCTGCATATGTACAGAGACATTTGTCTTCTCAAATAACAATAGTGAACACAACACAACATATTTTACAATCAATTAGATTAAAATAAAAAAGAGGACAACAGTCATGTTGGAAAGTAATAACAACATATTTACATTATTATTGTTTATTTCCAAGTTGATCACAGGGCCTCCTTGGGGAGAACTGGCATTAATGAAAAAAAAAAAGGACGGGTATTTATTACTGATTGATAGAAAGTTTGTGATTAGCACATCACTTGATTTCCAATTATTTAATGAAAAAGCACCACTCTCATTTCGTCATTTATTAAGAAAAATCAAACACAAAAATGTCAAAATTAAACATACATCAGAGATTTTTATTCTTTATTATATTTTCTCTACAATTCAGATTGGGCTTAAGTAGGATAATGAGACATATGGGGGAAAAGATGCAAGCCAAGAGACCAGCCCCAGAGGCCAAGATGGAGAAGATCTCCACGGCCACCATGGATTTCCCTTTGGTGCTCAGGTAGGTGGGGAGGAAGGTGATCCAAACACTATAAAAGACCAGCATGCTAAAAGTAATGAACTTGGCTTCGTTAAAGCTGTCGGGCAGTTTTCTAGCCAGAAAGGCCACTGTGAAACTGACCAGGGACAGAACACCCAGATAGTCAAGGACAGCATAAAACATTGAAGCCAAACCTTCATTACATTCCAAGATGGTCTCTCCTACTAAGCAGTGGAAGTTCATATTGGGAAATGGGGGAGAGGTTACCAGCCAGATGGCACAAATAACTGCTTGGACCAGGGGACAGACTAAGACAATGGACTTGGTCAGTGGGTTTCCCAAGAGTTTCCTCGTCCTGTTCCCTGGCTTGATGGCCATGAAGGCCAGAACCACTATGACAGTTTTTGTCAAGACAGAGGAAACTGCAAGGGAAAAGAGGATGGCAAAGGCAGTTTGTTGGAAGTGACAGGTGAGCTTCCCGGGTCGACCAATGAAGAGGAGAGAGCAGAGGAAGCAGAGCAGGAGAGAGACCAGGAGGATATAAGTGAGATTTTGGTTGTTGACCTTGACTATCGGTGTTTCATGATGCTTAAAGAAAAATGCCAGGAGCACAAATGTGATCATGGAGAGAGAAAGAGCTAGAAATGCTAAAGTGTATCCCAAGGTGTCTTGATAGGAAAGGAAATGGAGTTTCTTAACAATGCAGTGGTCCTTGTTCTTGTTAGGGAACTGGTCTTCTGGACACAGATCACAGCGAACGGCATCTGAAATCAAGAGTCTTTGTCTAAGAATTTCATTTGAACCTTCCAAGAACAAGATCTTTCTCCCAAAAATTGTCTCAGGTGTGACAACATTGTACAGAGGCCACCTCAAAAAGAAATTGATAGAAGGACCCACAGTGTCGCTTATGGTGCATTAGAAAATGTAGACTTTAATTCAAGACAGGGATCTGTTGGGTTCCAATTATCTTATAAATTGGCTATTAAGATTAGGATTAGAGGTTTTCACTTTACATTGGAATATCAATATATCTGTCACTTACAAATCCTGATGTTTGATTTTTGTCTACATCTGTTTTTCCTCAATCTCAACATCTTTCAGATGTCTCAACTTTAACTTCCAGAATCCATGCTAGCTGGGGAATTCTTGGAGTTGAAATCCATTCGTATGAAATTTGCTGAGGTTCGGATCATAACAAGAGGCCTTGTTAGATTTAATTGTTTCTTTCTCCCAAATGTCTATTAATTTCTCTGGGAGATCTTAGTATTAAAATAAGAAATCATAAATAAGACAGATTTAGACTTGAGCTCCCAACCACAGTAAACCATTCATTCAGGATAAGATACTGATTTCCCATTGGTCTCTTGTATTGAACGGGAGTGGAAAGGAAGCAGATACTGACCAATTCCTTCCCTGGAACTATTATGTCTTCAGTGGTGTGAGGTCATCCTTGATCCTCAAGAGTAAGAAATTGAGACTGTGGGGGTTTCATCTTTGACTTCTGTGTATATTTCAATTGTCTTTCTCATATTATGTCCAGCGAAGCCCCTTTACCTGTAAGACCTTGAAGATGCTGAAGATGGAGGCCATCAGCCTTGAGGAGTTTAGGTTGCCACTTCTGATGATAGAGAGCAGAGGCTCCTGCCTGGCACATTTATAGCCTGGAACCATCTGACCTTGGTGTGGAGAGCAGGGAGAGGCTGATTAATGAACTATTCCTCTCAGTCTGGTGATTGTCATAGACGTGGAAGCCAAGGGTGATGTTGGGGAGGAGAACCAGATCCTTAGGACCTCTGTGACTGCAAACTTCAAGGTCAGGAACTTTTGATAGTTCTTGGGTATGGGCCTATGGTGAGAAAAATCATTGAGGCTCATGACAGAACAACTTGTATGAATTGATGGAGTTTTCCTTGCCTTATTTTGATGTTCTTTGGCATGGCAACTACCATGTTTCATTGCATTTGTTTTATTTTTCCAAAGGAAAGCCCTAGATTAAACTTGGATGGATTTGTGAAAAAAGAGAAAAGTGTTTCTCCATATGACAATTGGCCTTCTAGCATCCTAATCAATTTGGATCTCTCTTTGAGCAGCTTCTTCAGCTCTGATAACAATTGCTGAGTACAAGACTCCAGTGGGGTGATAGCAAATATTTCCTGAAGACCATTATTTATGAGTGCTGCTGATTTCAAAACTGAGTTTTATTTTTGCTTTTGTCAGTATGCCTCATAGGAAAAGGACTGAACTTTTATTTGAATTTTCCATCATGACTTTCTGTCCAAATTAATATTATAAGTCAACTACTTTCCTAGGCCAGCACAGTTTCTAAGGTGCTGTCCTTCCTCACATTTTATGTGTTCTGAAATGATTGAAGAGTATAGACTATTTTATTGTATTAAATTTATATGGTGTCTATCTCACTATAAAAGTTGTCTCAGCCTTCCATCCTTCCGAGGTCAGTAAAATGAGGACCCAGATTGTTGGGAACAATTTGCTGACTCTGTAAACCACTTAGAGAGGACTATAAAGCACTGTGAAGGAGGACTTCCGGTTCCGGTTCGCGGCGACTCCGGTCATGTCTGAAGACTCGTCTCCACATCGGCTGGGTTTTTCTTTGCCAGTAGACCCCTTGCGGGTCGAAAGTTGCCCTGGAGGGGCGACCACCAAGGAGGAGGCTTGCTGGAGACTCCGGGAGGTGGCAGCTTCTCTCGTGGCTCCAGCTATTTCCTGAGGGCCGACGGAGCAAAAGATCATCCTGTAAGATGGCCGATCACCCTGCTGCACCAGCTGAAAGTCACAGCAACATCTAAGCGTGAATAGACCCACTGCGGATGATCTGAGTGAGACCCCCTCTCCTCCTCTCTTCACCCTACTTTGTTCTTTTTTTTGCCTGTAAAAGCTCTGTTGGAATCACTTCCCCGTCTTGAAAAAGCAGCTTTGGTATGTGTGGGAAGAAAGGGGCTGAACAAAAAGGTTAAAATAAAAAATTATAAAGACTATACTTTATTCTTATCTACTTTGGGGTACAGAAAAAACCTTTTTTAAAGAGCTCTACTATTATATTATACTGGAAGATTCTTTCTTTTTCCACTTTTTTCTCTAAAAATTAGAAAAAAGGAGAAAATGGTGTCTGGAAAAGATTTTTAATTCTACTGAGGACATCTTGTGGCGAAAAGTTAATATTGTAACTGCTGATTACTGTTTGGAGATGAGATGGACTTGGCCTTCAAATTATTTTTGAAGAGAAAAAATAAACGGATGCAGCTGTGGGAACTGTGGGGGTGGACACTGTTTTATTAAATACAGCCTCCACTAAAAGAAAAAAGGGGGGCACTCTCTTCAACTATTATCAAAATGGAGAAACCTTATTCATAATTGAACTATAAACTTATATTGGAAAAGATCTATGAAGCTACTGAAGAAATATGCGCTGCAATAAAAGAGACTTCTACAGAATTAAGAGTTAGAAGCCATATTCCAAATCTTCAAACTGACTTTCAGATAACATCTGACCATTCTACAAACCAAAACATAATAGAAGAGGATTTAATTGAGATTAAAGAGGAACCTATTTTACCCTACAAACCTTTGAGGATCAGAAAAATCAAGGACTGAGATTTGAGCCTTTAAAGCAACGAAGCTTTAAGGATAAGAGAAATAGATGTCCAATACAGAGGGTGGGATGCTTCTTACTATCTCAATTGATGCTACAAGGAATAAAGAGAGACTTATTGGCTGAAAGGGAAGTTTTCTTATGGAAACCTGTTTGGCACAAAAAAAGGCCAGAATAAGACTGAAAAGTTAAATTCAAAATTATATGTGATGGATCAAAGGTACTGTAGAATTATGGATTGATTTAAGGTTTAAGATTTAGAGTTAGAAATAAGAGAAAAATGGGTGATTATTAGAATATATATTTTAAATAGATTGAGAATGTATTTTTTGGAATAATTTGGAATATTTGTATGAAAACTATTATGTAATGGAATGAAGAAAACTGAAGAGGTGTTTTTGATCTGGATTGCTTTAATAACTAATTGAGTATGTTAAATCACTAAGATGATGTTCTTGCCTGACAATATGGACGTTATTAGGTATGATACTTAACTGGATGAAATTTGAATTTGGTCCAAAGGGCTGAAATGATTTAAGGTTTGATATTACTTTGTTATTTTGTTATCTTAAAGAGATTGATTGATGGATGGATTGTATATGTATAGGATAGACTAATATTTTATTTTAATTAGGAGATATATTGTGTAGTGAAAGAAGAAATAAATGAGATTTGTGATAGAATTAAGGATTTAAGAGATCGAGATCTAGAATATATCTGGAAGGGACACCTGAATTGATAATTTGTTTCTTTAAAGTCAAATTTGATTATGTTAATTGTAAATTGACAAAGCTCTAAAACAGGTTTAGTATTGGTAGAAATTTAAATTAGAAATGGATTATTTTAAATGTATTAGGTTAATTGAGGGAAATAGAGAGGGAATATTCAATGTATTGATTTGAGTTATTCATATATGGTTTTATTTTTGGATGTTTGGTTTCCCCAGCACCATGGTGTGTCTTAAGCACTTTGCTCTAAGAATTAAAAAAACCAATAAAAATTGTTTTTTAAAAAAAGCACTGTGAAGGAGTATATAGGTCTAAGTGCTATTGCTATTTGCCTCTTTACTGTGAAAAGCAAAAAGATTTGTGCTACACTAGGACTTTGCAAAGATAACTAGAACAAGTATTTCTGAAAGGAGTCCCTGATTCTAAACCAAAGCAGACAATTATCTACATCTTTCCACTCCAGGTGAAACTTACATCAGTGAATAAGAAAACCTGGATGGTTCTTTTTAAAAGTCTGGCTTGTGGGAGTAATGAATGCTTGTCAGAAGAAAATTCCCACCAATAATGAGATCACCAGGCCTGTAATAGTCTTCCTGAACCTGGAAAGTGTTTGCCAACACACACGTGAATGGCATCCTCTTGGCAGCAGGTGGAGGCAGGAGCCAGAAAAGGAGCAGTAGAAGAGGCAACCCAGTCATTGTTGCCACCTTCCCTCCTAGATCAGAATTCAAGGTTTGTGCAGAAGCTGAATTTCAGGGAGCACTTAAAATCTCTTTTTCAAAACAATTTTTATTAGTTTTCCATTTTACATCAACACAGCTTAAGAACCCACGTGGAAGCACGGCGATCCATTTTTTTTAAAGACAAAAAATAACAAAGTAAATATATACCCATTATTTCTTAAAACTTTCCCTCTCTATCTATGTAGGATATTATAATCAAATTAATACATTTTCAAATAAATTCATTCATTACTATGTCTAACCAAACTGCATTAATCAATAAAAAATGTAATCTATAAAAACCTATATTTCTTCTCACATTTAAACTTAAGCTTAATGAACTCCATTTATTTAAAAACATTATAATCAAGTCAATATCTTTCTAAAAACAATTCATTCACTAATATAACATTTCATCCAAGTCATATAATTAAAGGTAGACTAACTTTCTCTATCTGAACAGCAAACAAGGTGAACTAGAAATTCAGGTCAATGAGGGCAGATATGATATTGTTGCCATTACAGAAACATGGTGGGATGAAACCCACAAACACACAGCTAGAGGGATTTAAATTATTTAAAAGAAACAGATCAAATAAAAGAGGAGGTGGAGTTGCTCTCTATGTAAGAAATAACTACATCTCCACAGAAATAGAGCACAAGAATGACGAAAACTGTCTTGAATGCATTTGGGTCAATATAAAAGGGGGGGAACTACATTGCCATAAGTGTATACTATAGGCCACCCAACCAAACAGAGGAAATAGATGAACTTTTTGATGGTCAGCTAACTAAGGTATGTCAGAAGCACAGCACCATAGTAATGGGGGACTTTATTTACCCCGACATCAACTGGGAGACAAACTCTGCACCTAGTGGAAGATCAAACAGATTCCTGACAAACCTAGCAGACAACTTTGTCTCCCCAAAAGTAGAGAAGGGAACTAGGGGATTAGCCATTTTGGCTCTAATTCTCACTAACAGAGATGAAATAATAGAAGATGTTAAAGCCATAGGAACCTTGGGAGGTAGTGATCATGCAATAGTGGAATTCAACATTATGGAAGCACAAGCAATAGAACATAGTCAAACTAGAGTCTTGGACTTCAAGAGAGCTAATTTCAATAAACTTAGAGAGGGCTTGGGAAGGATTCCATGGATGAGAATACTCCAGGGGAAAACAATGCAAGAAGCTTGGGAAATTTTGAAAAGCAAGATAAGAGAAGCCCAGTCTAGCTCAATACCAATGAAGAGGAAAAATAACAGCTCTCAAAAGAAACCAGCATGGCTGCATAAAGAACTCTCTGACAAATTGAAAGATGAAAAGGACAAATATAGAAAGTGGAAAGAGGGGGACATAATTAAATCAGAATATCAACAAATAGCCCGAGCCTGCAAAGATGAAGTGACCAAAGTAAAAAATAACAAAAAAAGCTTCTTTCAACATGTAAAAAACAAGAAAAAAGTGAACGAAACGATTGGTCCATTAGTGGGTGAAAGTGGTAAGGTGACTAGCAATAGGGAGAAAGCAGAACTATTTAACTCGTTTTTTGCATCTGTCTTTACACAAAGGGAAAAAAAACCAACCTATGAAAAATAGTGCCATAAAAAACAGTATAGAAACACAAGTTAAGATACAGGAGGATCTGGACAGACTTGAACACTGGGCTCTATCTAACAAAATGAAATTGAATGGTGAAAAAAGCAAGGTTCTACATTTAGGCAAGAAAAACAAATGCACAAGTACAGCATAGGTGGCACCTTGCTCAATAAATAGTAACTGTGAGAGGGACCTCGGAGTCCTCGTAGACAATCACCTAAATATGAGCCAGCAGTGTGCTGCAGCTGCCAAAAAGGCCAACACAGTGCTAGGCTGCATTAACAGAGGGATAGAATCAAGATCACGTGATGTATTAATACCACTTTACAAGGCCACACTTGGAATACTGCATCCGGTTTTGGGCACCACAATGTAAAAAAGATGTTGAGACTCTAGAAAGAGTACAGAGAAGAGCAACAAAGATGATTAGGGGACTGGAGGCTAAAACATATAAGGAACGGTTGCTGGAATTGGGTATGTCTAGTTTAACGAAGAGAAGGACATTGCTGAACAGGCATTGCTGAAAGAAAATCAACATGGTTTCTGCAAAGGCAAATCATGTCTTACTAACTTGTTAGAATTCTTTGAGGGTGTAAATAAATACATAGATAAAGGGGCCCCAGTTGATATTGTATATCTTGACTTTCAAAAGGCTTTTGACAAAGTTCCTCACCAAAGGCTCCTAAAAAAGCTCTCCAGCCACGGAATTAGAGGACAGGTCTTGTCCTGGATTGGTAACTGGCTAAATTGTAGGAAGCAAAGGGTGGCAATAAATGGAAAATTCTCCGGATGGAAAGAAGTGAGAAGTGGTGTACCCCAAGGTTCAGTTTTGGGATCTTTACTTTTTAATTTATTCATCAATGATCTGGATGTAGAAGTTAATAGTGAGGTAGCCAAGTTTGCTGATGACACTAAATTGTTCCGGGTTGTGAAAAGTGAAACTGATTGTCGGGAGCTCCAGAAGGATCTCTCGAAATTGTGTGAGTGGGCAACAAAGTGGCAAATGCATTTTAACCTAAACAAGTGCAAAGTTATGCATATCGGGGCAAAGAACCCCAATTATACTTACCAACTGATGGGGACCAAACTTTCTGAGACAACCCAAGAAAGGGATCTTGGGGTTTTGGTGGACAGCTCGATGAAGATGTCAACCCAATGCGCAGCAGCAGTAAAAAAAGCAAATTCCATGCTTGGCATGATTAGGAAGGGAATCGAAAATAAGTCAGCAAGTGTTGTATTGCCTCTGTACAAATCGATGGTGAGACCACACTTGGAGTACTGTGTACAGTTCTGGTCACCGCACCTCAAGAAGGATATAATGGAACTGGAAAAGGTGCAAAAAAGGGCAACAAGAATGATCAAGGAAATGGAGCGCCTCCCTTATGAAACCAGATTGCAACGCCTTGGTCTCTTCAGCCTTGAAAGACGGCGTTTAAGGGGTGACTTGATCGAAGTGTATAAAATCATGCATGGGATAGAAAAGGTGGATAGAGAAAAATTCTTTTCTCTATCACACAATACCAGGACAAAGGGGCACTCCCTAAAGCTCATAGCTAAGAAAGTGAGGACAAATAAAGGGAAATATTTCTTCACCCAGAGGGTCGTTGATTTATGGAATTCACTTCCTGAAGGGGTCATGACAGCTGTCAGCCTTGACAGCTTCAAGGCAGGGCTAGATAGATTCATGGATGCAAAGTGTATCGGTGGTTATTAAAACGGATGTCCATGTGCCGCCTCTATGTTGGTTGAGGCAGGCAGGATTTCCTTGGGTACCATTTGTTGGGGGTCAAGGGAAAGGGAGGGTTTTGCCTTCTCTTTCTGCTCAAGATCCCCATGTACAATTGGTGGGCCACTGTGTGACACAGAATGCTGGACTCGATGGGCTTTGGCCTGATTCAGCATGGCTCTTCTTATGTTCTTATGTTCTTAAGGACGAGGGGGGACATGATAGCAGTGTTCCAATATCTCAGGGGCTGCCCCAAAGAAGAGGGAGTCAAGCTATTTTCCAAAGCACCTGAAGGCAGGAGAAGAAGCAATGGGTAGAAATTAATCAAGGAGAGAAGCAACCTAGTACTAAGGAAAAACTTCCTGAGAGTGAGAACAATTAATCAGTGGAACAACCTGCCTCCAGAGACAGTAAATGCTAGAACACTGGAAGTTTTAAAGAAGAGACTGGACAGCCATTTGTCCGAAATGGTATAGGGTTCCTGCCTGAGCAGGGGGTTGGACTTGATGACCTCCAAGATCCCTTCCATCTTTACTATTAGTATTATTATTATAGGCAAGAAAATGATAAGTGAGCACCTGTCCAGCCTAGACGTGTTAAAATCACCAGGACCAGATGGATTACACCCCAAGGTTCTCAAGGAACTGGCAGATGTGATCTCAGAACCACTGAACTATATCTTTCAAAGATCCTGGAGCACAGGGGAACTACCAAAGGACTGGAAAAGAGCTGATGTAGTTCCCATCTTCAAAAAAGGGAAAAAAATGGATCCAGGAAATTACAGACCTATCAGCCTGACCTCAATACCTGGGAAGATTCTGGAAAAGATAATCAAACAACGAATCAGTGAACACCTACAGGCAAACAAAGTCATTACTAAAAGCCAACACGGGTTTGTCAAAAACAGATCATGCCAGACAAAACTTATTGCATTCTTTGACCAAGTGACAAAATTAGTAGATCAGAGGAATGCTGTGGATATAATTTACTTGGACTTCAGTAAGGCATTTGATAAAGTAGATCACAACCTACTACTCGATAAGATAGAAAAATGTGGGTTAGACAGCATCACCACCAGATGGATTCGTAGCTGGCTGACCAGCCGTACTCAGCGTGTGGGCCTCAATGGAACCGCATCTACATGGAGGGAAGTTTGTAGTGGGGTGCCCCAGGGCTCAGTTCTAGGCCCAGTGCTCTTCAACATCTTCATCAATGATTTGGACAAAGGGATAGATGGGGAATTCATCAAATTTGAGGATAACACCAAGCTGGCAGGAATAGCCAACACTCCCGAAGACACGCTTAAGATACAGGAGGATCTGGACAGACTTGAACACTTGGCGCTATCTAACAAAATGAAATTGAATGGTGAAAAAAGCAAGGTTCTACATTTAGGCAAGAAAAACCAAATGTACAGGTATAGTATAGTATCTTGCTCAATAGTAGTAACTGTGAAAGGGACCTCGGAGTCCTTGTAGACAATCACCTAAATATGAGCCAGCAGTGTGCTGCAGCTGCCAAAAAGGCCAACACAGTGCTGAGCTGCATTAACAGAGGGATAGAATCAAGATCACATGAAGTATTAATACCCATTTACAATGCCTTGGTAAGGCCACACTTGGAATACTGCATCCAGTTTTGGTCACCACGATGTAAAAAAGATGTTGAGACTGTAGAAAGAGTACAGAGAAGAGCAACAAAGATGATTAGGGGACTGGAAGCTAAAACTTATGAGGAACAGCTGCTGAAATTGGGTATGTCTAGTTTAACGAAGAGAAGGACGAGGGGGGACATGATAGCAGTGTTCCAATATCTCAGGGGCTGCCCCAAAGAAGAGGGAGTCAAGCTATTCTCCAAGGCTCCTGAAGGCAGGACGAGACGCAATGGATGGAAACTGATCAAGGAGAGAAGCAACTTAGAACTAAAGATAAACTTCCTGAGAGTGAGAACAATTAACCAGTGGAACTACCTGCCTCCAGAAGCGGTGAATGCTCCAACACTGGAAGTTTTTAAGAAGAGACTGGACAGCCATTTTTCTGAAATGGTATAGGGTTCCTGCCTGAGCAGGGGGTTGGACTCAATGACCTCCAAGGTCCCTTTCAATTTTATTATTGTTATTGTTATAGACTCATTAAAACATTTCTAAAACAAATTTTCATTAAATATATCACTCTATATAAATTTCATTAATCAATAAAAATTTACAAACTCATTATCCATTTCACAGATCCAGTATCATGCTTTCTCAGTTTTACAAATATTTAATCTTAAACTAACATATTCATTTACTATTCAGGTGCCCCAAGTGTTTTTTTTATTTAAGCATTATTAACTCCAAAAATGAATTCTTCTCTTTCTCACCAATCTTCTATTGTTTTTCACTATTTCTCCAAATCTCCAATAATTAATTCCATCATTTCCCATATTTCAATTCTTTTCTCATTATACCATCTCTAATATTAAACACATATAAAGCCCTTTTAACAAAGTCCAAATCCAAATCAATCCATATCATTATAAGGCCTTTACCACATTACTGTAATCAGATTTAACATTTATATCTTATTCTGGGTTTCTTTCTAGTCCAAATAGGTTTCCATAATCGGGCCTCTGCCTGCCACACTATACACTCCACAAAGAAAGCTCCCATTGTGCATTTTGTTAAATTAATATAAAAGTTATAGTTCATCTGAATGACTCGTGGCAGGACATCATTTCCCCTTTCTTTTAACATTGAATAAATTTCACTTAAAATCCTTTCTTTTATATCATCCTCTTTAATCACATGTTTCTCTTCTTCCCATATTTTTTCCTCTATCTCAAATTCAAATGACGTGTGCAGGTCAACTTGTCCTTCTGAAGTGAGATCGTCCAGTTCCTTATCATAAGCCCTTTGTCCATTAATGTCAAATCTTTTTTCCAAAATCAATTGATTGTCCAACTGTGGGTTTACTTCTTCCACCTCGGTAAGCAAGGCACAAGCCTCTTGTGTATAAACTGATGTTTCACTTAGTCCTTGTCTTTTGCCTTGTCGATACCAAGAAATCTCCTTTGAACAAGCAATTATCTCCTCCGTATTTTCCAAAATTTTGGCCAAAATATACTTATAAGTAAGATCTACACCGGTTTCCTCCATCTTTAGTATCTTTCAAGTCCTTATCCTTTTAGAGGAGACTATATTTAAAGAACGATCAGAATATCCATCTCCTCCTAGTTTCCTCACCTTTTTCCTTTGTAGAAAATGAAAGCCTTTCCAGCGAAGAAAAAATAGCAAGTACAATGAATAAGTTTGACAAAAGGTGTCCCCCAGAAAGTAATCAGATGTTCAATCCTTCCAGACACCATAAAGATAAACGCAAACAATATTCTCCAAATATTATAAAAAACTTTCTTGAGGCTCCCAATATCCAAAAATATAATCAGCCATTAAAACAAAAATAAGTTCAATCCTTTGTGCTTCTCTTCCCCCATTTAAAAAGCTGCTTCACCAGAAAAGGGAATAGTTCCAAGAAAAAGAAAAAAAAACCTTTCACAGGCATAGAAAAAGTAGCGATAAAAGGAAAGTCTCACCGAGTTCTCCACAGTGGGTCCTTAGCTGATCTTGTGGCTTGCGGTTCTCCACCAGTCCTTAGCTGATCTTGTGGCTTGCGGTTGGCGCAGCTAAATGATCGGCCATTTTACTGGCCAATCTTTACCCTGTCGGCCTAAAGGAGATACTCGGTGCACAGAGGATGCTGCCGCTCCTCTGCAACTACCGAAAAGCCTCCTCAATGGTAGATGCTCCTCCAGAGCGTCTTTTCGACCCTCTAAGGGGTCTACCGGCAGGGGAAACTTGATCGGCAAAGCAATGACTCCCTTCGCTCGACCACACCACTGCGAACCTGAACCGGAAGCTCAGGGAGCACTTAAAATCTCATGAGAGGTTTAGCAGAATAGAGGCAGTCTGTGCCATATGGATGGCCCAGAAGCAAATTTATATCAACTTCTTGGCTGTGCTTATTTATTTATTTATTTATTTTCTGATTTCTATACCGCCCCTCTCCCAAAGGACTCGGGGCGGTGTACAGCCAAAATTAAAAAACATATCAATATACAAAAATTAAGATAATTAAGAATAAATTAAACAATTTGGCCATAAATCCCATTTAAAACCCAATACATTATATATCTTAAAAATAACTCGATCCCCTAAAACAATTTTAACCTTGCTGGAACTGGAGCTACTACGGTATGCCAGGCCGGCCTGTCTAAAAAGGAATGTTTTCAATTCCCAACGGAAGGTACGTAAATCCGTCATATGTTGTGACCAAAGAGAAAACTAAGGCCAGGCGAGTCTCATCAAACATGCTAAGGTGATATGTCCAGCCCTCACCTTGAGAAGTTAGAGAATATTGTTTAAAGCAGATTTTACCATGGAAGATTTTTGTGGGTTAAAATCATAAGGGATACATTGCAAATTACAGTTCTTTTGGTAATTGCAAGAAAAAGCAATATCCTACCCACTTAGCATTAGATTTTGTTTGTGCATGAGAAAGGAAAATGCATGTTTATGTATCTCACAATCCATGGACCAAATTGAGTTGAGAATCAGTATGAAGTAGGGTATTTGGCCTGCATGAAACTGAGCACCTGCAAACAATAGGTATCATAGTTTGTTTGGATAGGAATAGTGCTATTGGGCCATGGAATCACATGTCAATCAGTTGAGAGCAATTATATCAAAGTTTGGATGGAATAACCACTTATTTACAGCCACATGGCAGGAGATGCAATTAGAAACTAATTTCTCCCATAGATGTCCCAAAGGTGATTTTTCATGAGGCAATTGGACTTTCTTGTTTTTTCTTTGAAAACATTTCACTTCTCATCCAAGAAGCTTCTTCAGCTCTGACTGGATAGTGGGGAATGGAAGGATTTATACTCCTTGCAGATAGCTGGTCATTTGCATTCTTTTAGAAGGTTGTGAAAGCTACCTGGAGGTTTATCTGTATCCTCAGGGTCACCTGAGTGGTGCAAATGGATGTGGAGTCTCCTTGGAACTGTTGAAAGGATTGTGTTGTAGACTGGAGATAGATGATGTTGTATCCTCTGTTGAGAGAGGGTTGTTCATTTTTGACTTAGATGGCCTCTTTGACCTCTCTTTCAAACCAGCGGTCCTCTCTGTTCAAAATGTCGACTTTGCTGCCTTCAAAAGTGTGGCCTTTGTCTTTTAAATGCAGATCACACACACTTTCAAAGATAGCAATTTCTACATTTTGGACACAGAGGACCGCTGGTTTGAAAGAGGGGTCAAAGAGGCCATCTAGGTCAAATTGAACAGCCAGCCTTCTCTGAACAGAGGAGAAGGGATACAACACCATCTATCTCCAGTCTACAACACAGTCCTTTCTGCAGTTCCAAGAAGGCTCCGTACCCACTTGCATCACTCAGGTGACCCTGATGACACAAATAAACCTCCAAGTGACCTCAATGACTCTCTAAAAGAATGCAAATGACCAGCTGTCTGCAAGGAGTATAAATCTTTCCACTCTCCACCACCCAGTCAGAGCTGAAGAAACTTCTTGAATGAGAAGCAAAACATCTTCAAAGAAAAAAAGAAGGTCCAGTACTCTTGTGAAAAAGCAACTTTGGGACAAGTATGATCTTCCTGACTGAGAATCTCCATAGACATCTCTTGATTTCCAATTATTTAATGGACAAGGCCATCTCTCAGATCCTTATTTTTTTAGAATTAAGATCAAAATGTCCAAAATCAAAATAAAGTCTCCCAATCCCTGCATAAATGTGGGTACCGTAGGACATTTAATGGGTTTTTATGTTTTATTTTTAAATGTTGTAATGCAGTTGGAGTAACCTCTATGTAAGTTAGATGGCAATATAAATATGCTTCATAAATAAATAATATAATCATAAATCCTTGTGCCTCATTATATTCTCTCTACAATTCAGATTGGGCCTCAGTAGAATAATGTAGCATTTGGGGAAAAAAATACAAGCCAAGAGACCAGCCCCAGAGGCCAAGATGGAGAAGATCTCCACAGCCACCATGGACTTCCCTTTGGTGCTCAGGTAGGTGGGGAGGAAGGTGATCCAAACACTGCAAAAGACCAGCATGCTAAAAGTAATAAACTTAGCTTCATTAAAACTGTCAGGCAATTTCCTAGCGAAAAAGGCCACTGTGAAACTGATGAGTGCCAGGAAGCCCAGGTAGGCAAGGACAGTATAAAACATTGAAGCTGAGCCTTCATTACATTCCAAGACAATCTCTCCAATCAGTGAGTGGAAGTCCAAATTAGGAAATGGGGGAGAGGTTAGAAGCCACACGGCACAAAGAACTGCTTGGACCAGGGGACAGGTAATAACAATGGAGTTGGTCAGTGGTTTTCCCAAGAGTTTCCTTGTCCTGTTCCCTGGCTTGGTGGCCATGAAGGCCAGAACCACCATGACTGTTTTTGCCAAGATAGAGGAAACTGCAAGGGAAAAGAGGATAGCAAATGCAGTTTGTCGAAAGAGACAGGTGGGTTTCCTGGGTCGACCAATGAAGAGGAAGGAGCAGAGGAAGCAGAGCAGGAGGGAGACCAGGAGGATGTAGGTGAGATCTCGGTTGTTGGCTTTGACAATAGGTGTATCATTATGCTTAAGGAAAATCACCAGGACTGCAGATATGATCATGGAGAGACCCAGAGCTAGAGAAGCTAAAGAGTATCCCAGAGTGTCTTGATAGGCAAGGAAGTGGAGTTTCTTGGCAATGCAGTGGTCCTTGTCCTTGTTGGAGTATTGGTTTTCTGGGCAGGGATCACAGTGAGCTGCATCTGAAATCAAGAGTCAGTGTGCATTTCATGGTGAATCAATCATCCATCCATATTGATGGTCCTGGGGATAGGTTAACTAGACAAAAGGATCTGGCTCACCTTCTCTGCTTTATACTTGAAATCCACTCATTTAATCCATTTTGCAGGGAAGGTTTAGCAGACATAGGTAGATGGATCTCCTCTTTCTCCAACAGGTCTATAAACTGCCTGGGAGACTGATAAGTTCTTAGACAAGAACTATCCTTTATCCTTAATAAAAATTAAAGCTTGAATCTCACATCCCATTTTTTCACAAAAAGATTGGCAGCTGGCTTTGCTGATGGGATGTAGAAGGAGGAATTGAAATTCTAGCAGGGAACCTATAAATTGTGCCCTGAAACTAACCTATATTAAATTGCTGAGGAGCAGGAAAAATGTTCTGTGAAGGTAATAAGTTTAGATTTATGAATTGAGATGGTTGCTGAAAAGTATGAATATATTGAAGCATATATTGCCGCGCATGCAAAGATCGGGCCGTCGCGGTCCGCCATTTTGTTTTTTCCGGCGCGCACGCGCCGTGCATGCACGGATTGGGCCATCGCGTGCGCATGCGCGGATCGGGCCGTTGTGCGCGCGCGCGGGGTCGCGCCATGCATGGGCGGCGCAAGTGGGGTCTCAACCTGAAAAAGGTTGAGAACCACTGGCCTAAACAATAACCTAAGCATAAGATATACACACTGCCCCCAAAATGTCCTAAAACATACACAAAGGCACAAAAGCTTTGCTAACCTATTTATTCAATTGTTGTTCCTTCTGGGTTTATTTTTTCTTTTTACCACAGAAAGTATTGTAACACTGAAATGCGTCTTTGTATCACTGACCTTTGAGAAGAAGAAGATTTTGCTATTACTTCCCCTATATAATATTAATACTCTCATTATCTGTTTGTATCAAGTTAACCCAAACAGTGCATGACATCACAACAAATTTTGAATCAAGGTACCTAAAATTCGTTAAAGAATGCATTAAAAAAAAGGTCAAGGATACATTATTCCTGTGGAATTGAATGTCCACAATGTTCAGATCAGTTTTATTCATAGTTGTGGTTGTTGCAGTGTCCCTGAAGTTATAATCATTTCCAAATCTCCCTGCCACCTTGGGAGCAATGGGGAAGCCGGCAGAAAGTCAGAAATCACTCTGTTTATCTGTTCAGGTATGGTAATAGTGACATACTACTGAAGGTATTTAGTTATCACAATTATTTTTCTATTTATGATATATACTCTTCTTAGATGATCACTGGACTGTCTAGCATTGGGGTAAAAAGTATTCTGGCTGCCTAAAATTTGATGTTCATTCTGTTCATCCAGACTGCACTATCTTTGTCTCAAAGGATGTCCCAATTGATCCTACCACCAAAACTGATGCTAAAAGTAATATTTTTCCACTGAATGACTTCCTGAAAGATCTACATTTGACTCTGCCTTACCTGTCTGTTTAGAAATGGTCCCTTCTGGACAAGGGTCACATTGGTAGCAGCAAACCTTCTCACCCTCTGGAACTCTTCTCCTCTCTCCTGCCTGGCACCTTTTTATGTCACACCTGCCAAAGGGCACCTTCTAAAAGACAAAAAAGAACGTTTGAGATGGCCTAAATAATAAACATGCTTTGTTTGTCTCTTTCTATATTTCTGTTTCCATCTTTAGAACACCTTCAAAAGAAATGGCTTACCAGAAACCAGAATAAGCTCCAGGGAGATTTAGGCCAATGGTAATCCTGACCCAATGTATTCTGTAAATTGGAAATGGGATCTCAAAATGCAAAAAAAAAAAAAAGGCGTGTGGCATTGAGCTACAGCTTTTCTAAAACAAAGAATTGTGAGGATACAACTCAATGGGAACTGTCCATAGAAATCACTGTTGCCTGCTCTAATGATATCCTGGGTTTCAACAGGAGTTCTTTCCATCCTATCTCATCTTGGACTTTTCAAAATCAAATCTCAAATGTGTTAAACTTGAATGCAGCTTTTTCATCAAATTCCTGAAATATTTTCTGATTCAATAGAGCTGTTTTCCAGTTAGAAGCATGTTCTGTGTCCCCAGGAGAGAATGAAGCCTTCTCTGAATTTATAAGATTCCCTTTCAACTCACTTTTGTGGCCCAGATGATTCCATCAGAGTTAATGGTGAAATCCTGGCCTGGGGGAGCCCCGGGATCTATTTGCCCAACTTTCATGGGGACAAAAGATTGATTGGGGAGGAATAGCCAGTTAAGAAGATCATAACGAGCAGACACCAAACCACTTTCTGAGAAGGAGACTTCCTCTCCAGCACTGTTGTTGAACTTGATATTCTTCAGACAGGGAAGAATCTGAAAGAAAAGACACATTGATTACTTGGCTGAAAGCTACACATGAGACATCCTGTTTCCATCTTTAAAATGTCTTCAAAAGAAACCAGGATAACTACACGAGCTGGCAATATCCTGGTTTCTATCATAATGTGATGGCCATCAGCCTAGGAGATGGGCCAAGATCTGAGAAGCTAAATGAGTTCCCTTGATGAAGATCTAAGCAATGAGAAGTAACATCAAATATTCAACTCTACCCCCAAAATGATAACACATTCTCCTTATAATTGGATGTTTGTATCATGGCTTCTTCAATTCCAGTTCTTACAATAATGATACCTACATAGAAACATTTTAATGACATATTCCAAATTACATTGTGTAGTTTTGCTCTGTGATACTTGCAAGCTACATTAAATTTTATTTGGGCCCATGGTAAATGACAAATACATTTTAGGAATGATTAAATAATTTCTGAAGGGTCCTTGGTGCTCTCTGAGCTTATTTTCTTGCAGACATTTCATGACCCAAATTAGCTAACATTGATAGCGATATCACTCCCTTCTAGCTCTGATGTTGCTATCTAGTTGGGTCATGAAATGTCTGCAAGAAAACAACCAAACTCAAAGAGTACCAAGGACCCCTCATTTCAACCCTGAGCTATAATATTCCCCTTTATTGGTAAATAATTTCTATTAAAACTTTGTACAATTCCACTGACTTTCTCTAGAGAACAGAATGAATAAGTAGATCTGACCAAGAGGCGCCACATGGAAGGTTTGTCCTGCTCTTGTTTGTCACTTCACGGGTCCAGAGAGGAATAATTTAGCCTTTGATGTTGAAAAGTTTACTTATTAGGATCATGTTGGGTTCTGCTGCATATGCTGAGGTGGACAGATACTTAACACAACAAACAAAGCATTACAAGAAATGGCATACTAAAAAAATTGGGTGGAGTCACCAAAAATTCTAAACCACAGTAATCTAAACCAACATTAACATGAATTGAGTGTATTTTTACATATTGGATTCAGACTTCATCCTGAGGGAAACTGAGGTGCTTCTGCAAATGTGCCCACTGAGACTTGAACTGTCCTGTTAAAGAATCTTGCTCAAAAGCACCCAGATTGTCATCATGCTCTGGGCTGACCACTCCTCCCTGCAGTGGTCATACCTGACTCTCAGGCATCCATTGTTGTCCTTCCAGAAGCTTCTAGGACACTCTTTGCTCTTATGAACAATTGATTTGGTTTAATTCTCTTTTTCCTCCATCTAACCCTTTTCAACAAAAACCTCTCACTTAATTCATATTACATGTTTTTAATAATTGCTATTTTAATCTCTTCTTACATACATTGATAGCATATAGATATTTAATCAGAAATTCAAGAAATACATATAGGTAGTTTCCTACCTAGAGATCTAGATAAAAAGTCACTGAGATTACCTGCCATGACTGGACATTTGGGATCCTCTTTCCATGCTTCTTCATGGTTGGTCGTCCTCCAGATCCATACATTGCATGCAATGCTTGTGCCACAGCATAAATGGCATTGTAGATATTGTAACTTTCACCTTCCATGCTTGCTTCAAATACGTAAGAAGGTAGACTCTGTAAATTCTCCTTTCCGGTACATTGTTTTTTTGCTTTTGGAAGGATCCTGCCTGCTTTGTGGAACCTGCAGTCAAACAACATTTCCCAGCATAGCGGGAGAAAGACATCCCCTTGTGTGTTCAAGGGGTCTAAAGACAGGAGGAAATGGCTGAATTCTGAGACATCCCCGGTGTGGTACCTAAAATGCAAAGCCCCATGGAAGGGCTTTACTACTTTCAATATGTCTTGATTCCTCACCACGCTAAGTTTCCAATGTGAAGTTAAGATCCAAGCTTTCCAAAATGATGTCTTTCTCAAATGTTCATGGATGCTCATTGTCACTTGTACATTTGTAATACTTTTGGAGTCTCCAAATAGAATAATTACTTCAGTTTTAGACCAAGTCTCCAAAGTATGAAGTAATTTCAAAATTGGAGTAGAAAGAAAATCCGATTTCATCATTTCAGTGAAGACCAGGCAGATCTCCTTCTCCTTCAGCATTGGTATCAGAGATGAGATGAAACATTCTCCGTCGTCATTTTCAGGGGCCAGAAGCCCAACCCAATTCCACTGGAAATGCAGGAGCAGCTGGACTAAACCCACATACTGAGGAAATTCACTGGGATTAATCCGGAAGAAGGAAGAATAAACTCTTCTGTCTCCCTGAGTGAACTCAAAGCCAACACCAAGCTGGGGAAAGTGAGATTCTTTATAGAGTAAATTTTAGGGGTCACCACTATATGGATTATTGTTAGGCTGGCTCATTTTGAGTGGAAAGCATAATTTTCTGGCCTTCTTAGGAAGAAGGATTACATATTAGGAGGAAGAAGTTATATATTTTGCCTGGTGGTGACATGTCAGAAACCAAGGGAACCATACGTCAACTTAATACAGAGAATATACTACACTATACTTTTATGAAGATAGGAAGGAATTCTTCTTGGCAAATACTGCATTTCAAAATTATCTCATTAGCTACCACTTTGGGGTTCTATAAAAACATATCTTGAAACAAAAAATATAAATATATGTCCCCCAAAACATTTTTGTTTTCCACCGTTGGCTTTTCTGTGTGCATTGTTATTTTGTCCGAAATGGTATAGGGTTATCTGCCTGAGCAGGGAGTTATAATAATAATAATAGTAAAGGAAACCCTATACCATTTCAGACAAATGGCTGTCCAGTCTCTTCTTGAAAACTTCCAGTGTTGGAGCATTCACTGCTTCTGGAGGCAGGTTGTTCCACTGGTTACCGTAATTGTTCTAACTGTCAGGAAGTTTCTCCTTAATTCTAGGTTGCTTCTCTCCTTTCTTAGTTTCCACCCGTTGCTTCTTGTCCTGCCTTCAGGGGCTTTGGAGAATAGCTTGACTCCCTCTTCTTTGGAGCAGCCCCTGAGATACTGGAAGGTTGCTATCATGTCCCCCCTCGTCCTTCTCTTCATTAAACTAGACATACCCAATTCCAGCAACCGTTCCTTATATGCTGTAGCCTCCAGTCCCCTAATCATCTTTGTTGCTCTTCTCTGTACTCTTTCTAGACTCTCAACATCTTTTTTACACCGTGGTGACCAAAACTGGATGCAGTATTCCAAGTGTGGCCTTAACAAGGCCTTGTAAAGTGGTATTAACACTTCACGTGATCTTGATTCTGTCACTCTGTTAATGCCTCCAAGGTCCCTTCCAACTTTATTATTATTATTATTATTATTATTATTATTATTATTACTATTACTATTACTATTACTATTACTATTACTATTACTATTACTATTACTATTACTATTACTATTACTATTACTATTACTATTGTCTACCTGATACAGTATCCAATGAGGTCCCCTTACCTGTGGGACCTTGAAGAGGTTGAAGATGGAGGCCATCTGCCTGGAGGATTTGGGATTGAGATCTCCAATGACAGAGAGCAGAGGGTCCTGCTTGCCACATTTATAACCCGGAACTATTTGGCCTCGTGTGGAGAGCAGGGAGAGGCTGTTCGAGCAAATCTCCATCTCAGTCTGAAAATTGCTATAGATTTGGAAGCCAAGGGTGATGTTGGAGAGGAGAACTAGATCCTGGTTGACCTTTGTGACTGCAAACACCAAGGCTGTGAACTGCTGGTAGTTCTTGGGTACAACTCTACAGTGAGAAAACCATTGGGGAAATTTTAAGGAAAGTTTGTTTGGTGGTAGAGCTTGCGTGTCTTTTAAAAAAATGTTCTTTGTAGCAGGAAGTCCCAAATTCCATTGGGGTTGTTAACAGTCTTGTTAAGGCCATTCCTTGATTAATGGCCTTGACAGAAAGGAGAAAATCCTCTTTATTCACATCACAGATCATTTTATACCCCTCTATCAGCCCTCCCTTCTTCCCTTTGCTTCAGTGACTGTAGTCCTTCCCGACTGCTTCTCTTCCACCCTAATTAATTTGTTTCCCTCTTGAAGCAGCTTCTTCAGGTCTGGAAACCATTGTTGAGCACAAGACTACAGTAGTGGGTGACAGCATGCATGTACTGAAGGCTCTTCTTTATTAGCAATCCTGATTCCAAAATGGATGGATTTTTTACAACTCGGTAAAGGTGTTGACCTCTTCTTTGAGTTTTGCCTCAGGAGTTTCTGTTCAAATTAACATTGTAAGTCAACTTCTTCACTGGGCCACCACAGTTTCTAAGATGTTGTCCTTCCTCACTCAGGGGCTGCCCCAAAGAAGAGGGAGTCAAGCTATTTTCCAAAGTGCCTGAAGGCAGGACAAGAAGCAACAGATGGAAACTAATCAAGGAGAGAAGCAACCTAGAACTAAAAAGAAACTTCCTGACAGTGAGAACAATTAACCAGTGGAACAACCTGCCTCCAGAAGCGGCGAATGCTCCAACCCTGGAAGTTTTTAAGAAGAGACTGGACGGCCATTTGTCCGAAATGGTACAGGGTTTCCTGCCTGAGCAGGGGTTTGGACTAGATGACCTCCAAGATCCCTTCCAACTTTACTATTACTATTACTATTACTATTACTATTACTAGTATTAGTATTAGTATTAGTATTAGTATTAGTATTAGTATTAGTATTAGTATTAGTATTAGTATTAGTATTAGTATTAGTATTAGTATTAGTATTAGTATTAGTATTAGTATTAGTATGTGGTTTATTAGCTTCTTGATCAAGAGTTCTGGAAAGATTGAGAATTCTAGACTATTTTATGAGTTTGGCTCTTTATTGTGAAAAGCACAAAGATCTGAACTATGGTAGGGCATTGCAAACATCAGTAGAAAAAGTATTTCTGAAAAGAGTCCCAGAATACAAAGCAAAACAAATAATTCTTTACATCTTTCCTCTTTGAGTGAAACTTACAAAAATGTCTCCTGAAACAGAGATGGGTCTTTTTGAAAGGATTGGAAGTCGAATTTATGTATAGTTCCCAGGGGAAAATTCCCACCAATAATGAAATCACCAGGCCTGTAAAAGTCTCTTTTAGTCTGTAAAGTGTTTGTCAACACACACCCAGTTTGCATCCTCTTAGCAGCCAGTGGAGGCAGGAACCAGAAGAGCAGCAGCAGTAGGAGAGGCAGCCAAGTCATTCTTCTCACCTTCTCTCCTTGATCAGAAATCCGTGTTTGTGCAGAAAGATAATTGCAGGTAGCACTTGAAATATCCCAGAGCTTTAGCACAAGAGAGATAGTCTGTGCCACTTGGATGGCCCCAAGACAAATTTATATCAATCGTGCTTCCTCTTTGGCTTATGACCAAAGAGGAAACTAAGTCTCACCCTGGAGTTGGCTTTTTGCAACACAAGGCAAGGTGGCATGTCCTGCCCCCACCGGGAGAACTCTGAGTATATAATTTAAAGCAGGTTTTATCTCAGAACATTTTTGTGGATAGAAATCCATAGGGGATACATTAGAAAGTACTGTTCTTCTGATAATTGCATGGAAAAGCAATTGTCCTATTTACTGAGCAATAGCTACTCTTCATACACCAGATTGGAAGAAAGAATAAGTTTGAGTCTCCTGTTGTTAATTCACATGTCAGATGCAGTTGAGAGTCAAGGTGAAGTTGGGTATTTGAATTATGTGCAGTTTGGCCTCTTTATAGTCTGTTTGGATAGCATAAGTGTTCATGGGGAATGGTCACACATGACAATCAGTTGTACCCTAGTAAGTCTGGCAATCATATCAACACTTGGATGGAGTAAGTGGTTTATATATATCAAGATGGCAGGTGATGAAATTAAACATTAACTTCTCCTATGGAACTTAAAATAGAATCTCTCAAGGTGTTAGGCTAATTTAAAGTCTACAGGAGGGATGTCTATCAACTAGCTGGAGCCAGCAAAGTTTGTCTTGTGAAGTATATCTTCAAAATTGTGAACTGGTATGGGAAGAATACCATCACCTACAGTAGAACTCTCGACTGACTGGCTTAATAGGAATAGGTGCGTGGTGTTACATGATTCTCTCCATTATTTGAAGCTCTTTCCTTTCAGTGTTGACTGGAGGGGAGACCCTGAGCCCAAATGAGGCCTTCTCATTTTAAGGTCAAGTATCCTCCTTACTCTTGCTAAGGAAAGGGGGTATCTCGGCCTCCCCGATCTGGAAAAATATTATCAATCTACAATTCTACTGTGGGTGTGGGATTGGATTCGACTGGAAAATCAGAGATTATTAAAACTGGAAGGTCATGACATGCAGACTGGATGGCAAGCCATGTTATGGAATGAGAAGCATAAAGTTCACTAGTACTTCAGGAGACACTACGTTAGAAGGTCGCTAATAGATGTATGGATCAAAATCCGATGACAGAACTATAGGCAAGTCCCCAATTGGATCTCAACATTAGAAATGTACATACACCCAAGGTTCATTCAGTTGGGGAAAGTAATAACCTATAAAATCATACTAGATGAGAGAGGAGAATTAAAATCGAGGAAGAATCTCCAAGATGCAGGGATAGAATTAGAATGGTGGGCATACCTCCAACTACAAGCAAGATATAGGCAAGATAAAAAAGAGTGGGGTATAAAGATAGAACCAACAGAACTAGATAAAATTTGATTAGATCCCGAGGATAAAATGATTTTAAAAATATATCATTTTCTTTTAGATCAGACAATGTATGAAAAACAGGTTAAGGAGACCATGTTAATTTGGAGTAGGGATTTTGGTTACCGTATCGACCTGCATATTTGGCAAGAACTGTGGGAAAGAAATAGGAAACTCACCTTAGCTACCTCATAAAAGGAAAATCTTTACAAGATGTTTTATAGACGGCATTTCCCACCCGCAAGGTTAGCCAAAATGGGTTCAAACATTTCACCCTTATGCTGGAAATGTAAAACAGCAATAGGGTCATATTACCATATGTGGTGGGAATGCCCAAAGTTTCGTGAGTATTGGCACAGGACACGAAACTGGTTGAGGGATATATTAACACTGGACTTAGAGTTAAAACCGGAACTCTTCTTGTTGGGAATAATGACAGAAAAATACGATAAGGGAACAATCTACCTGCTGCTACACATCCTGACTGCAGCTAGGCTTGCTTTTGCGCAAAGATGGAAGAGCAAGGAAATTCCCACAGAGGAAGAGTTAATACATAAAATATTAGCATGTGCGGAAATGGACAGGCTCACAATGATATTAAAAGATAAATGTGGATCAGTTTATTATGAAACCTGGGATAAATTTTACCGCTGGAGGAATTTGAAGAGGACGGTTGGGATTAAAGATGAATATTAAGATAGAATATATGTTATTTAAGTATTGTATATAAATCTGAAGAATGGATTATAAAAAATGGAATAATCTGATAAGAATATATATACTGGAATGTCACGCTAAATCCAATGTTTGTTTGTTTTTAACTGTATTATAAATAAAATTTGATAAAAAATATTTAAAAATAAGTATCATCCTTACTCTGACGATATTCAGTTATACAACCACTGATTGACAAAGCAATGGAGTCAAGCTTTTGCCCTAGTACCTGAAGTCTATATGACAGGAAGATTTTCAATTTTAATGCTAGCAAAATCAAGCAGCTGTGGTTGATTGGTCTTTCCACTAGGGACTTTCCTTCTTTGGTCCAGATGTATAAGGTGGATGTCCCCTTGAACTCTCATCTCCTCCTCAAAAACCAAATGCTAGTTATGGTAGGTCTTTGTAAAGCTTCAGTATGTTCAACAGGATGAGATTGAGCTGTGGAGAGTCTGAATACCCAAAGATCAACAAAGAGGATGTTTAATAACTAGAGATGAGATGAAAAGGGCTGCATGATTGTTGCTGATAGCAGGTTTATTTCCTTCTTTATTCATTTACTTATTCATTCAATTTCTATATCTGCCCATCTCAAACAAGTGACTCTTATTGTAACCGATTATAGCACATGAGTGGGAGGACAGCACCCCCCCCCCCGAGAAAGAAATATTTTGGGAACATTAAAAGGCAAAATATTATATTTCCCCAAAGGATCCTAAAGGCAGAAAAGCAAGCACAGTTTTTAATAGCCCTAGGCAGAGACCAGTTCTGTAGAAATGCAGATTTAGTGATTCATTCAGGAAGACAAGAGCAAGGAAGCTTAGAGCTGATGAGATTAGAAAGACAAAGACCTCTAAAATCTATATCCCCCAACCAAACTCTAAAAACATGACCTTTAGGACATAATAGGATTAATCTATCACCATCAGAATACCAAAAGGACATGCTCAAAAGCCCAGGTCAAAGTTCATGTCACAGGAACAGGAAACAACCTCAAACACAAAAGCCCAAGAAGGTATAAAAACCCACCACTCCTGACATGTGGTCAGCTTTCCCAGAGTCACATTTCTGTCTGGCTCTGCTCTTCAATAAACTACAACCTTCTTTCTAAAGCAGTCTCCATTTTGTTTATTCCTGACTTGGACTTGGCCTTGATGAAGATTTTTCTTTCTACACATGATAAGGCATTACTTAATGGACATGTTCCTCTTTCTCTGTCATCATATTTTAGAAATGTCATAAGATGCCTCAAAGGAAAATTTAAATGCTTCCCAGGCATGTGTCAGTTAGAGATTTTTGTTCCATATCACATTTTCCCTACAGTTAAGATGGGGCCTTAGTAGGACAATGTAGCATTTGGGGAAAAGATACAAGTCAAGAGACCAGGCCCAGAGGCCAAAATGGAGAAGATCTCCACAGCCACCATGGACTTCCCTTTGGTGCTCAGGTAGATGGGGAGGAAGGTGATCCAAACACTACAAAAGACCAGCATACTGAAAGTGATGAACTTGGCTTCATTAAAGCTGTCTGGCAACTTCCTATCCAGAAAGGCTATCGTGAAACTGACGAGGGCCAAGAAACCCAGTGTAAAACATTGAGGTTGAGCCTTCATTACATTCCAAGATGATCTCTCCAATCAGTGAGTGGAAGTCCAAGTTGGGAAATGGGGGAGAGGTTACCAGCCAGATGGCACAAAGAACTGCTTGGACCAGGGGACAGACTTAGATAATGGAGTTGGTCAATGGTTTTCCTAAGAGTTTCCGTCCTCTGTTCAATGGTTTAGTAGCCATGAAGGCCAGAACCACCAGGACAATTTTTGCCACAACAGAGGAAACTGCAAGGGAAAAGGGAATGGCAAAGGCAGTTTGTCGTAAGAGGCAGGTGGGTTTCCTGGGTTGACTAATGAAGAGGAAGGAGCAGCAGAAAGCAGGAGGATGTAGGTGAGATCTCGGTTGTTGGCCTTGACAATTGGAGTGTCACGATGCTTAAGAAAAATTGCCAGGACTACCAATGTGATCTTGGACAGAGAAAAAGTGCTAGACAAGCTAAAGTGTATCCCAGGTTGTCCTGATAGGAGAGAAAATGGATCTTCTTGACAATGGAGTGGTCGTTGTCCTTGTTGGGATATTGGCCTTCTGGGCAGAGATCACAGTGGGCTGGATCTGAAAGATCCAGAGTCTTTGTTTAAGTTTGAGTATCCTGAGCATCCACAATGACCATTATATTTCCCACCTAAGGACTCAGGGATGACTCCTTTGCAAAAAAAAGCCAACTCAAAAAGAAAGTGATGGAAGGACAACTAGGTAGCTTATAGTGCCTTGTAAAAAATTGTCCTTGGTTCAAAATGAACCTGAGAAACAGTTGCTCAGAGATTGTGCTCTCTCCCTCTCCAATCATTGGGCATTTGCATGATTATTTTGACTTGCTTTTTGAAAGAAAGATTTATAATGGAAGCTGAAGTAGATTGACCAATCTCTCAGTCAGGAATCCTGCTTTTTGTTGCTTAGTTTCGTCATCGTCATCATAAGATCATACGTTGATGCTCACATGTACACACACATACACACATGTGTACATATACATGTATGTAATGGAAGGTGGGAGAGGCAATTTCATTATTTAAAATCAGTTTTTCCCATCATTCAGTCAGACTTTTGTTTTGCAGGGGGTAGATCGGAAACGTAGAGGGATTGATCTATTTCTCTATATGTTTCCAGGCTGAGTGTCCTGACAAAAGCAGCACAGTGAAAGTAATAAAAAAATTGCACAAACAACCACACTGTGTCATTCAATCAGGAAAATGATCAATAGTTGACTTTCCCATTGGTGCATGACAGGAAAAATGGAAAGGATAGCAAGAAATCTGCAGATTGCTGCCTTAATGCACCCTGTGATAAATTTGGTGAGGAGAGCAGTCCTGCCAATCCATGTTCTTCAGAGGTAGGAAGTTAGACTGGAGGGTGGAGGGAGTGGGGACACAATAATTTGCATCTGTATTAGGAAACATGGGAAATCTATCACAAATGACAACAAATCTGTTAATATTTTGATCTATTCAATGACTTCCTTGATCCAGGAAGATTGATAGCAGCAGATCTGCTCGCCTTCTGGAACACCTTTTTTTTCTCTCCTGCCTGGCACCTATCCATGCCACACCTGGCAAAGGGCACCTTCTAAGACAGAAAGGAGAAATGGTGTATACATTGATCATGCATCATATATTGATTCTCACATTGAAATGTCCATCCTCAGAAAGTCTTTAGAAGAACTGGTTCACCATACATCAACTAGAAAGAGCTAGAGACACATGCTGAGTATGGTCAGTCAGCCAGCTCTGAATCCATCTGGTGGTGATACTGTCTAACTCACATTTTTCTATCTTATCAAGTAGTAGGTTGTAATCTACTTTGTCAAATGCCTTACTGAAGTCCAAGTAAATTATATCCACAGCATTCCTCTGGCCCACTAATTTTGTCACTTGGTCAAAGAATGCAATAAGATTTGTCTGGCATGATCTGTTTTTGACAAACCCGTGTTGGCTTTTAGTAATGACTTTGTTTGCCTGTAGGTGTTCGCTGATTCGTTGCTTGATTATCTTTTCCAGAATCTTCCCAGGTATTGAGGTCAGGCTGATAGGTCTGTAGTTTCCTGGATCCATTTTTTCCCCTCTTTTGAAGATGGGAACTACATCATCTCTTTTCCAGTCCTCTGGAAATGATTTGGATGAGGGGATAGATAGGGAAATCATCAAATTTGCAGACAACACCAAGCTGGCAGGAATAGCCAACGCTCCAGAAGACAGCCTTAAGATACAGGAGGATCTGGATAGACTTGAACACTGGGCACTATCTAACAAAATGAAATTCAATGGTGAAAAAAGTAAGGTTCTACATCTAGGCAAGAAAAACCAAATGTACAAGTATAGTATAGTGGGTACCTTGCTCAATAGTAGTAACTGTGAGAGGGACTTCAGAGTTCTAGTGGACAATCACTTAAATATGAGCCAGCAGTGTGTTGCAGCTGCCAAAAAGGCCAACACAGTGCTGGGCTGCATTAACAGAGGGATAGAATCAAGATCACGTGAAGTATTAATACCACTTTACAATGCCTTGGTAAGGCCACACTTGAAATAGTGCATCCAGTTTTGGTCACCACGGTGTAAAAAAGATGTTGAGACTTTAGAAAGAGTACAGAGAAGAGCAACAAAGATGATTAGGGGACTGGAGGCTAAAGCATATAAAGAACGGCTGCTGGAATTGGGTATGTCTAGTTTAATGAAGAGAAGGACGAGGGGGGACATGATAGCTGTCAATGCTGCTAATATTGGATACTATTGCTTTGACAAGATATGCAGAACTGTCTGGTATTTTTAGAGTTAATTTAGATGATGCTGGGAGGGGAGAAGAAAGATAAGGAGTGCGCAGGATACCGAACGGAAGTGAATCTTTGCCCTTCAGGCTGATTGGAAAATGTGATTTATGATTACAAAATAGGGGATGGGAATAACCTGGAATGTTACCGGTATTGAGCAAGATACCCCCTATTCTATACCTGTGCAATTGTTTTTTCTTGCCTAAATGTAGAACCTTGCTTTTTTCACCATTGAATTTCATTTTGTTAGATAGCGCCCAGTGTTCAAGTCTGTCCAGATCCTCCTGTATCCTAAGCCTGTCTTCTGGAGTGTTGGCTATTCCTGCCAGCTTGGTGTCATCTGCAAATTTGATGAGTTCCCCATCTATCTCCTCATCCAAATCGTTGATGAAAAAGTTGAAGAGCACTGGGCCTAGAACAGAGCCCTGGGGCACCCCACTACACACTTCCCTCCATGTAGATGCAGTTCCATTAAGTCTACAAAGAATTGGGAAGAAGGTGTGCTTGAAACCCAGGATGCAGTTAATGTAGACAACAGTGATTTCCATGGACCATTCCTGTCCTCATGTGTTTTTTTTGTTTTTTATTTTTTTGCTTTAGAAAAGTTGTAGATCAGTCTCATCAACCTTCCTTTGCATTTTGAGATTCCAGTTCCAATTTCCAGCATCCATTAGTGGATCTGGAGTGTCACTTGACTGAATCCCTAAGGAGCTGTTCCTGGTTCTGGTAGATTCTGATGGACCATTTATTTTGAAGACATGCCGAACATGGAAATAGTAATGTGGAAAAAGAATAAATACAGCCTATTCATTGCTTATGGCATCTCAAGCATTTCTCTTTTTTCTTTTAGAAGGCGCCCTTTGCCAAATCTGACATAAAAAGGTGCCAGGCAGGAGAGAGGAAAAGTGTTCCAGAGGGTGAGTAGGTTTGCTGCTACCAATGTGACCCTTGTCCAGAAGGGACGATTTCTGATCAGACAGGTAAAGCACACTTCAAATGCAGGTCTTCCAGGATCAGGGAAGCCATTCTAAAGCTAATCTAAAAATTAGTTTTGTTGCTATTTTTGGTAGGGTTGACATGCATCAAAGTATTCATACTTTACAGCAGAACATTTCAATTTATGCATAAGTTGACCCTCCACAGAACAAGGGGTCAGCTTATTCTCCAAAGCACCAGAAGGCTGACCCCCTGTTCTGTGGAGGGTCAACTTATGCATAAATTGAAATGTTCTGCTGTAAAGTATGAATACTTTGATGCATGTCAACCCTACCAAAAATAATGGATAGGGTTGAAATCCCTGGGTGATACATTAAGAATTACTGTTTTTCTGATAATTGCAGGGAAGATTAACTTCCTACCCACTTAGCAATAGCTTGTCATACACCAGAAAAGGGGAAACATGTTTGTGTCTCTTGTTATTGATCCAAGGAGCAGATAGACTTGAGGGTCAAGGGTGCAGGTGGTATTCGGTCTAGAAGAGAAGCAACTGGGAATTAGGGAGAAACTTCCTAACAGTGAGGACTATTAACTAGTGGAACAGCTTGCCACCAGACATTGTGGGTGCTTCCTCAATGGGGGTTTTGAAGAAGAGGCTGGACAGCCATTTATCTAAAATGGTATAGGGTCTCCTGCTTGAGCAAGGGGTTGGACTAGAAGACTTCAAAGATCCCTTCCAGCCTAACAACTAGTTGGAGCCAGAAAAGTTTCTTTGCTGTGTCTTTCTAGTGAAGCATGTCTTCAAAATTGTCAAAGGATACCATCTCCCATAGCAAACCTCTGGGCTGATTGTGGGCTATAGCAGTGGTGGGATTGAAATACCTGAACAACCAGTTCTCTATGTGGATGCCACTTCCGGTGGGCCATCCTGGGTCTGGGAGGCCTCCCCAGCTCAGAACAACTTCCAGAAGTGGTGTCAATGCACTTCCAGCAGTCCGTTCTGGGCCTTGCAAAAAAGGGTTAGCTAGGGCATCAACCGGTTCGCCGAAGTCATTAGCTACCGATTCTATCAAACTGGTGTAAACCAGCTGAATCCCACCACTGGGCTATAGGAATGGGTGCATGACACTATGTTCTTCTCTCATTTCTCTGAAGCTGATTCCCAGCAGTGTTGATTACAGGGAAGAGAAGGAGTACAAACCGTTGGCATTTTGTGATGTTTAAAGAAAATCACCAGGACTGCAAATGTGCTCCTACAAAGAAACAGAGCAAGAGAAATATCCCAAATATCCCAGAGGGTCTTGACAGAAAAATATTTATGCCAATGTGATATTTCAGTTTTTTCTTTTTAATACATTTACAGACATTTCTAAAATTCTTTTTTCACTTCGTCATTATGGGGTCCTGAGTGTAGATTAATGAGGGGGGAAAATGAATTTCAACAACTGTAGAATCAGGCTGCAGCATAACAAAACTGACAAAAGTACTTTCTGAATGCACTATACATTGTAAGCAGAGCTGCTAAGTTTATAGCTAAAAGTTGATCTAAGAACCCGTTATATTGAACAAATTGGGATGTTTTGTAAAGGCTATTTACTTGAATGCCACATCTTTGCATTTGCCACATATATATTTTATAACTGTATTTTGCTTTTATCTATTTTATCTTGGACTTATATATATCCTGTATTTTATTTTTCTTTTATATTGTTGATGTGGCTGGAAGACTAATAGCAATAGACTTATATATTGCTTCACAGTGCTTTACAGCCTTCTCTAAGTGGTTTACAGAATCAGCATATTTGCCCCCAACAATCTGGGTCCTCATTTTATGGACCACAGAAGGATGGAAGGCTGAGTCAACCTTGAGCTGGTCTGGATTGAACTCCTGGCAGTGGGCAGAATCAGCCTGTAATACTGCCATCAACTCTACATGGGTGAAATGTACAAATGTGAAAGCAGAAAGGTTAATACAATTTTTTTACAACTAACATCCTCACAAGCCTTGAGGAAATATCTATCTGTCTATTTATTTATTTATTTATTTGTTTAAACTTATATGCCGCCCTTCTCCCAAGACCCAAGGTGGCTCACAACAAGAATACAAGTAAAAACATAATATAGAATCAATTTAAAATCACTACCCACAATACTATATAAAAAACTAGATAATTTATGACACTCGCACCACACACAATCACAGTCAAAGGCCCAGGGGCAGAGTGCAACTCACATGCCCCAAACCTGTCTGCATAAATGTGTCTTCAACATTTTCCGGAAAGCTAGGAGGGAGGAAGCAGTACGAACATCTAACATGCTTTTTCTTTCCCCTACAGGAGGCTCTTTCCTTTTAAGAGGGGCCGATTGTCAATTCTACAATGAGCCTGGCTGCAGCCATTTTCTCTTCTCATTCTAGGTTGCCACATAGAACGGAGGGAGGGGGGGTTGTCCATGTGCTTCATTAGTCCAAATAATCTTCTCTCCTGTGGGAACCAAGGTCATCTACTGCTCCCGTGACTAGGGACTGGGCGTTGCATAAAAAAGCCCACCAAAAAAGTATATTGAGGAACATAGTTGCATAGCTTTATGGGTGGGATTTCTAACTTTGTATTGAGGAATTGTTGGTGTGTATCCAGACTTGGTTTCACTCTTGACCATGCCAATACTTTATAACTAATAAACATGTTCTTTGAGGAATTTTCAAGCCTCGGAGTTCTGCTTTATTCATCTCTGTCTGTCAGAACCATGACATTTGCATTCTAACCACTGTGCCACCTCAATCAATCAATAAACTATCTATTTATTTAAAAATGTGATCATTTTAGAGCTCTGTTTGGAATTTTTGTTGGAACCTGGAAATATATTTTTACTGGATTTGCCTAGAAGTAAGAGTTGAGTTGAAGAATTTATATATATATATATTATTAGGTTTTATAAGGATAGAGAAGGGATAGGGTCGGTATAGTATTGGGTGGGATTGGAAAATAGAGGCAGGGTACGGGTAGGGATAGATACAATAGTGGGGTTACCCCCACAATGATTCAATGCTTTCGCAAGCAGACTGTTATCCGGGTGCAAGTGATAAACAACAGTGATTAATCTGACACTAAACAGTTATAATCATTAATAATAACAAAAATCATGAAAATAAAGCTTAATCAGTAAATATCATTCAACCTATTAAGTTTTGTAATCCTTTCTCACTCTGTCGTGTTGCTAACCATTGATAAAAAATTTCCCATGTTTTAAAATAAACTGAGTCTTCTTTCTCTTTAATCTCTAAAGTTAGTCTATCCATTTCTGCACATTCTAGGATTTTCGTGATTATAATCTGATCAGGTGGTAGGTTTTCATTTTTCCAAAATTGGGCAAATGCTATTCTCTCAGCTATCAATACATGTAGTATTAAATATTCATTCTCTTTTCCATAATTGGATCCTAATATTCCTAACAAAAAGAGTTCTGGCTTAAATTCTATCTGCATTTTAGTCACTTTTTCCAGCCATAAGTGGATCTTAAACCAAAATTTCTTTGCATTGGGACATATCCACTAGGCATGATAATAAGTACCTGATTATTGTTTACATTTCCAACAAATATTCAATACATTTTTAAACATTTTTGCTAGTCTAACTGGTGTCATATGCCATCTATAAAACATTTTATATAAGTTCTCTTTGTATGAAGCTGCTTTAGTAAGTTTAATATTTCTATCCCAAAGCTTTTGCCAATCTTCTAAGTCTATAGAATATCCAAAAAAATGCCCACACTATCATTGTTTCTTTTACTTGTTCTTCTTCCATCTTCCAACTTAGAAGAAATTTATAAAGTTTCTTAATCAAATTTTCATCCGTATTCAAAAGTATTTTATCAAGTTGTGTCTGTTCTTTGTAAAATCCCATTGATTTTGTGTCTTTTTCATATCTTGTTTGAGTTTGCAAATAAGACCACCAAGTTAAGTCAATACCTTGTTGTTGAAGAACTTGCCTCTCTTTAAGTTTTCCATCCTTGTCCAAAATGTCTTTATAAGTAACAAGTTTGTCATAGTTAATTAAATTTGGGTAAGCAAATGCTTCCATTGTTGAAAGCCACTCAGGTATTTTAGTATAGATTTTGTGTTTAATTCTCTCCCACTCTGGGAGCAGTACATTCCTTATGGCACCACCAACCCAGTTGCAGATCGTGTCCCTCTAAGTAAAGAAGTCATTTATTTCTCAATGTAATCCATTCTTTGAGCCAAAGCAAGATGGCTGCTTGGTAATAAAGTCTCCAATCCGGAAGTCCAAAACCCCCTCTGTCTTTGGTTTCTTGTAGCAATTTAGTTTTAATTCGTGCTTTCTTCCCTTGCCATATAAATTTCAATATTGTTGCATTTAAATCGTCGAAAAATTTCTTTCCCAGTTTAACTGGAGCTGTTTGAAATAAGAAAAGTAGCTACAGTAAGATATTCATCTTCATAGTCGCTATTCTTCCTAACAATGACAGTTGAAGATTTTTCCACTTTTCCAAATCTCCTTTTATTTGTTTCAGTAGTCTTTCATAATTATCTTCTTTTATTTTCATAATTATCTTCTTTTGCATATTTTGATATTAAGTGGATGGCTAAATATTTAAGAGTTGAAGAGTTTTATATCTGTTAACTCAGAAGAGGCGAAAAGATGGTTTACACATGTTCTTATGAGATTCAGAAGTCATTTTTTTAGTCTTTATTTTAGTTTTCTATTTTCTTTCTTCTTTCTTGCACTTTTTATTCTCTCTTTGTCTTTTTAAGTTTGTATTATCTTTACAAATGTTTATTCACAGATCATTATTCTCTGGAAATAATAGAAGGGCAGGAAGGAAATAACCTGTAAGGAAATAACCTGCGCTCTATTAGGCTATTACTTACGAATACCTATGTTTACATCATATATCTGTCAGAAGTTCTTACCACACCACTGGCTTCAACAAGAAACAATGCTGAGTTGAGTTGAGTTCACAGGTGGCTTTAATCGCAGAACATTCTGGCATGCACAACAGCAAACAAAGTTAGCGCTGGGAGCAATTGCCTCCTAGCGCCTTACATATGTGTTTCCCACCTGGTCCCACCCCCCACCCACCTAACCAGTATCCGGTGTGCGATGTGATATAAGCAGTGAGGCAGGATGCCTGTAGGCTTCTGGCTTCATGTAGCTTCCCTGCTCTGCTCAGCTGTTCTTCGGGACATGCTACAGGCTTCTGGCTGTGTGATACGTCCCTGCACCGATCAGCTGCTCGTTGGGATGCAGGGAAGGCTTCTGGCTTCCTGGTGCCTCTCAGCACCAAACAGCTATTTGGTGGGCCAGCCATTGAGCTGACCATCTGTTCAGTGGTGTAATTGCAGAGATGATGACCATGCCACCATGCTCAGCCAGTCCAGGTTCAGGTAATAAGGGAAGGGCTATTGCCATTGGTTTGGTTGCTGGCCTCCTCCCAGATGCTGTCCTTGTCCCCTCCCCCTCCCATCCGTGTCGAGCCCATGGGGCTTGACAATACACCTATGAATATGTATCATTTTCTTCCCTTTCCAAATTTAATTGAAAATTAAAACGAAAAAAGGACAAAATGTCCACCTTGAAATAATACACAAATCTTTAACATCAAACTTTTTGGGGGAATCAACAAACTGAGCCTTGCTGGAAACAATTGGAAGACCTGGAAAATAAAAGCCTGAGTGATTGTTGCAGAAAACAAATACATTGGGACCAGTCACACTTGATAAGATGTTATTTAATGTTTTAAATTCCTCCACCATATTATCTTTTTAAAGAAATTTTACCCCTTTCTAAACATGTCCCAACAATAAATATAAATATGGCCTATCCCTGCATCAATTAGACATTCTTGTTTCTTATCATGTTTTCCTACAGTTAAGGTGCGGCCTCAGTAGGATAATGTAGCATTTGGGGGAAAAGATGCAAGCCAAGAGACCAGCCCCAGAGGCCAAGATGGAGAAGATCTCCACGGCCACCATGGACTTCCCTTTGGTGCTCAGGTAGGTGGGGAGGAAGCTGATCCAAACACTGCAAAAGACCAGCATGCTGAAAGTAATGAACTTGGCTTCGTTAAAGCTGTCAGGTAACGTTCTAGCCAGAAAGGCCACCATGAAACTGATGACAGCCAGAAAACCCAAATAGGCAAGGACAGTGTAAAACATTGAAGCTGAGCCTTCATTACATTCCAAGATGGTCTCGCCAATCAGTGAGTGGAAGTCCAAGTTAGGAAATTGGGGGAGGTTAGAAGGCCAGATGGCACAAAGAACTGTTTGGACCAGGGGACAGGTAATAACAATAGAGTTGGTCAGTGGTTTTCCTAAGAGTTTCCTTGTCTTGTTCCCTGGTTTGGTAGCCATGAAGGCCAGAACCACCATGACGATTTTTGCCAAGACAGAGGAAACTGCAAGAGAAAAGATAATGGCAAAGGCAGTTTGTCGGGAAAAAAAGGTGAGCTTCCCTGGTCGACCAATGAAGAGGAAGGAGCAGAGGAAGCAGAGCAGGAAGGGAGACCAGGAGGAGATAGGTGAGATCTCGGTTGTTGGCCTTGACGATCGGTGGGTCACGATGTTTATGGAATATCACCAGCACTGCAAATGTGATCACAAAGAGAGAAAGCGCTAGAGAAACTAACATGTATCCCAAGGTATCTTGATAGGACAGGAAGTGGGTCTTCTTGGTAATGCAGTGGTCCTTGTTGGGATATTGGTCTTCTGGGCAGGGCTCACAGCGAGCTTCATTTGAAATCAAGATCAATAGATAAGTTGAAAGTCTTTGTCTAAGGATTTCAGGGGCATTTTTCATGAGTATTGCCCAGTTTCCTATGAGCAAAAAGGTCTTCTCCAATCACCGAGCACTTCCATGTCAGAGAGACTGCCAATGTTTTTCCTACTTTATATTAATATCCCCAGAAGATAGATCTTCAATGAGAAAGCCTGGGTGTGTTTTGAGAAAATCATAAAATGAGAAACAGAGACAGAGAGAAAGAGAGAGTGGAGAGAGAGAGAGAGTGAAAAAGAGAGAGGGGGAGAGAGAGAGAAAGAGAGAGGGGGTGGGGTGGGGTGGGGTGGAGTGGGGTGGAGTGGAATGGAATGGAATGGAATGGAATGGAATAGAATAGAATAGAATAGAATAGAATAGAATAGAATAGAATAGAATAGAATAGAATAGAATAGAATAGAATAGAATAGAATAGAATAGAATAGAATAGAATAGAATAGAATAAATTTCTAAACAACAGAATACATGAACATTGGGGAAAATAACAGAACAGCTTCTGTGTGTTGATGGAGTTTCTCTTGCCTTTTTTTCAGTGTTCTATGAAATAGCAATAGCAAGGTTTCATAAAGGTTTTTCATTAAGGATCTTCCTTGATTAAAATTTCATACTTTTATGAAGAAGTAGAAAAGCCTGTCCATCCAAATCACGGACCATGTTATACCCTTCTCTCCTCCCCCACCCTTTGACTTTGCTCCAGTGGCTCCAGTCCTTCCCAGTTCCTCTTCTTCCACCCTAATCAATTTGGGTCTCTCTTGAAGCAGTTTCTTCAGGTCTGGTAAAAATTGCTGAACGTAACACTCTGGTGAGAGTCACACAGAATAGATTTCATTATTCATGAGCTCTGTTGATTCCAAAACTGAATTTTATCAATTTTACTGTACCCCCACATTGGAAAAGCTTTGAGTTTTTCCTTGAGTTTTCCAGCATGACTTTCAGTCCAAGTTAATGTTATAAATCAACTATTTAATTAGACCAATACAAGATCTAAGGTGTTGTCCCCTCCTTACATTTTATGTAAGGTTGCAGAAAGATTGAAAATCCTAGCCTATTTTAGGAATTTGGCTTTTTTGTGAGAAAAGTACAAACATCTCAACTACACTAGGAAATTGCAAACATCACTAGAAGAAAGGGTTCTTAAAGGACTCCCTGAGTCCCAAACAGAGAATATAACATTCTACTTCTTTCCCCTCCAGGTGAAACTTATTCCTTTAGGAAGTCAGGTGAGAACAGCCTTTTTTCATAGTCTCCAAGATTGAAGGGCTCAAAGGATTGCAGGTTCAAATGCCAATAATGAGGTCACCAGACCTGTAATAGTCCCATTGTTCCTGAGTCTGGAAAGGGTTTGTCAACACACACACAGATGGCATCCTCTTAGCAGAAGCCAGAGGAAGGAGCCAGAAGAGCAGAAGCAGCAGCAGGAGAGGCAGCCCAGCCATCCTGGTCACCTTCCCTCGCAGGTGAGACATCCAGGTTTGTGCAGAAGCTGAATTGCAAGGAGCCCTTCAAATCTCAGCAGAGCTTTAGCACAAGAGAGAGACAAGCCGTGCCACCTGGGTGGCCCCTTTTTTGGGCGCCAGCTGGAGAAATCAGACCATGTTTTTTTGAAACAGATTTTATCCTGGAAAGATTTTTCTCTAGGTAGAAATCCACAGGGGTTACATTCAGAATTACTGTCCCTCTGATAATTGCAAGGAAAAATAGTTGTCCTCCTCCACTGAGCAATGGCTTCTTTTCATACAACAGAAAGGGAAAAACATGTTTGTGTCTCTTCTGGTTAATCCCCACAGCAAGTGAACCTGCAGTCAAGATGAAGTAGGGCACGTGACCTACATGAAGCACAGCAAATTTTATGGGGTTTTTTTTATTGGCGACTGGGTCTCATTGAAGACAGTTGGAAGACAATGAAATAAAAGACTGGTTGATTGTTAATGTCAATTTCCAGCTCAAGTATCTAAATAAAAGTCCAGGATTGTTTTCTTTTGCTTACTGTTTATTGAATACATGGCCTGGTAAAGGTGAGGTAAAACGAACTCTAAAATCCCAAGGCATCAGACCATAGCACATAACAATGACTTTGCCAACCAACACTCCCCCCTCCCAATTTCCACATAGCTCATGTAAAGAAGTTCTCTTTTAAATTCTTCACACCTGCTGGAATGTCCTTGAAAGGTTTCCATACTGCAAACTCTAAGCAAGATTCTGTAGAACTGGAGAGGTTTCATTTCTTTAACTAACCCGTTCGGAAAAAACATCTTCCCCCCCCCCACTCCCATTCTAATGGTAAGATGAAAATAGAAAGGCATATAGATGCCAAATTTTCATTATTGATAGTTGCAGACAACAAATACATTGTGCCCAGTCAGAGCACTTGATAAGACATTATTTAATATTATAAGTTCCTCCACCATCTCATCTTTTTCTTAAAAATTTTAACCCTTTCTAAACATGTCCCAACAATAAATATCAATGTGGCCTATCCCTGCATCAGTTAGACATTCTTGTTTCTTATCATGTTTTCCCTACAGTTAAGATGGGGCCTCAGTAGGATAATGAAACATTTGGGGAAAAAGATGCAAGCCAAGAGACCAGCCCCAGAGGCCAAGATGGAGAAGATCTCCACGGCCACCATGGACTTCCCTTTGGTGCTCAGGTAGGTGGGGAGGAAGCTGATCCAAACACTGCAAAAGACCAGCATGCTGAAAGTAATGAACTTGGCTTCGTTAAAGCTGTCGGGCAACTTCCTAGCCAGAAAGGCCACAGTGAAAGAGATGATGGCCAAAAAGCCAAGGTAGGCGAGGACAGTGTAAAACATTGAAGCTGAGCCTTCATTACATTCCAAGATGGCTTCTCCTAATAAGGAGTGGAAGTCCATCTTGGGAAATGGGGGAGAGGTTGCCAGCCAAATGGCACAAAGAATTGCTTGGACCAGGGGACAGGCTAAGACAATGGAGTTGGTCAGTGGTTTTCCTAAGAGTTTCCTTGTCTTGTTGCCTGGCTTGGTGGCCATGAAGGCCAGAACCACCATGACAGTTTTTGCCAAGACAGAGGAAACCGCAAGAGAAAAGAGAATGGCAAAGACAGTTTGTCGGAAAAGGCAGGTGAGCTTTCCTGGTCGACCAATGAAGAGGAAGGAGCAGAGGAAGCAGAGCAGGAGGGAGACCAGGAGGAGATAGGTGAGATCTCGGTTGTTGGCCTTGACGATCGGTGTGTCACGATGTTTATGGAATATCACTAGCACTGCACATGTGATCACAGAGAGAGAAAGCGCTAGAGAAACTAACGTGTATCCCAAGGTATCTTGATAGGACAGGAAGTGGGTTTTCTTGGTAATGCAGTGGTCCTTGTTCTTGTTGGGATATTGGTCTTCTGGGCAGGGCTCACAGCAAGCTGCATCTGAAATCAAGATCAATGGATGAGATGAAAGTCTTTGTCTAAGGATTTCAGGGGTATTTGTCATGAGTATTACTGAGTTTGCTATGAGCAAAAAGGTCTTCTCCAATCACCGAGCACTTCTATGTCAGAGAGACTGCCAACTTTTTTCCTACTTTATATTAGTCTCCCCAGAAGACTGATAGATCTTCAGCAAGAAAGCCTGCTCTTTTGTGGTTTTGCGTACATGATCAGTTTGGGTGTGTGTTGAGAAAATCATAAAGAGAGAGGGGGGAGGAGACACAGAGACAGACAGAGAGAGGGGAGGGAGGGAGGGAGAGAGGGAGAGAGGGAGAGAGAGAGAGAGAGAAAGAGAGAGAGAGAGAGAGAGAGAGAGAGAGAGAGAGAGAGAGAGAGAGAGAGAGAGAGAAAGAGAGAGAGAGAAAGAGAGAGAGAGAGAGAAAGAGAGAGAGAATAGAATTATGCACTCATGATATTCATGAGAGGAAAAGGTCCAAAATAAAACACAGAGCTTTTGGCTCAGCTTTTCTCCTTTGTAGAGAAAAGCAAGGTTTTACACCTGGGTAGGAAAACACAAAGGTGCAAGTACAGATTAGGCTCCAAAATAGTAAGTGTAAGAGGGACCTTGAAGTCCTAGTGGATGGTCACTTGACTATGAGCCAGCCTTGTGCAGCAGCAGCTAAAAGAGCTAATACAATCCTGGGATGTATCAACATGAGCAGACAGTTGGACTAGAAGACATCATGGGTCTCTTCCAGCTTTATTCTGATTGATACTTCCATTTTTTTGAGGGGAAATTCTGCCCATTTAAACAGGTTTCCCTGTTTGAGCAGGGGGCTGGACTAGAAGACCTCCAAAGTCCCTTCATGCTCTATTCTGATTGATACTTCAAATCCGCTCCGTCAGACTTTTTTTTTTTTTTTGCAGGAAAGAATTAGCAGACATATATAGTTGGATCTGTCTCACAGGCCTAACAATTTCCAGGGAGATTGATAGTACTGAAAGAAGCAGCACACATGGTAAATAATAACAATTAAAGTTTAAACCACACACCCCACAACTGTAGGAAAACATTGCTCGTTGGTTTTCCCAAAGGAATATGTGAATGGAAGGACAGTAGAGTACCCATATGTTGTATCCTGAATTCAGGAGTGGGAAAGGTGGCCTGTGGTGACAGGACCACTTGGATACATAAACTGTAAGGTTCTGCTGAAAAACAATGAATAAATTGAGACACGTCAATCGTACCAGAGTTGATTTAAATATCAATATTTAGATCTACGGAATGGCTTACGTGATCCCCAAAGATCTACATTTGAAGAGTGATCTACCTCTCTGATTAGAAACGGTCCCTTCTGGACAAGCGTCACATTGGTAGCAACAAACTTGCATGCCTTCTGGAAGGCTTCTCCTCTCTCCTGCCTGGCACCTCTTCATGCCACACCTGGCAAAGGGCACCCTCTAAAAGAGAAAAAGGAAATTCTTGAGATGGCACAAGCAATGAACATGCTTCATTTATTCTTTTCCATATTCCTGCTTCCCTCTCCAGAATGACGTCCGAAGAAATTTAGGCCAGGCAACCCACAACCCACACCTGACTCATCACAACACCCTCACTTGACACACCCAAACCTGAAGCCCTTATGAGCAGAAGGACAGGGACATCCCCTAAACTCCGCTGAAGAGGTCACCTAGTTTGGTAACGAACAGTTCAGAAACCAATCCACAAGCTTGGAGAACGAACCTTCACCCCTTCACCACTAATGGAGACTGGGACTTTGGCATGCTAAGGAAGGCTTGGGACACTGAGCTACAGTTTTCTAAAACAAAGGATCGCAAGGAGTCATCTTCATGGGAATGGTTCCTGGTGATCACTGTCAACTGGGGAAATCCATATCCCCAAGAAATTTCCCCAAAATTAAGGTATTCCGTTCCAGCTCACCAGTGTGGCCCAGGTGATTGCATTGGATTTAATGGTGAACTCCTTTTTTGAGGGAGACCCAAGATCAATTTGCCCAACTTTCATGGGGACAAAAGATAGATTAGGGCAGAGAACCCAGTTGATAAGATCATATTGAGCTGATCCCAGTCCATTTTCTGAGAAGGAGACTTTCTCTCCGGCACTGTTGTTGAACTTGACATTCATCAAGGAAGCAAGAAGCTGAAAGAAAAGAAGCATTCATCAATTGGAGTCATTGGCTGAAAGCCACAAATGAGACAACATGGCTTCTATCGTTCTGGGATGGCCTTCGTCTTCAAGGGTGGTATATCTGAGAATCTAGAAGAGTTTCCTTTTAGGAATGATGAAATCATTTGTACCACAACAACGTACAATTCTACTGGTTGTTTCTAACTACATTTAAAGAATGCAGAAATCGGGAACCAGATCTGACCAAAGGAGCGATGCAGAAGTGAGTTCCTGCTCTGGTTTGTCACTTCACTTCACCGTCCAATGATGCAGGAAAGTATAATGAGAACCAGTTTTACATCAGGTTAGAAAGCAAGAGACGGTGAGTTCAAGTCCCACTTTAGCCAGGAAAGCAGCTGGGTGACCTTGGGCCGGTCCCCCTCTCTCGGCCCACCTCGCAGAGTTGTTGTTGTGGGGAAAATAGGAGGTGGAAAGTGTATGGAATATGTTTGCCATCTTGGGTTATTTGTAGACATAATAGAGGAAAGAAACAAATAAACAAATAATTAAACAAATTTCAGACCAGGAAATCACTCATCATTGGTCTCATCAGAAACTGAGTTTAAACATGGTTGGAATAAACACATGTCAATTGTCCGACAAAAATTAAAAAATAAGATCATAACAAAATAATTTTAAAAATAAATTAAAACAAAAACAAAAACAAAAACAAGACACTGAAAGGTCGTTTTCTACCATAAGGACACTACAAGTAAATAAATAAAATGGAAACCATTCTGAGTCCAGCTATGTGTGCCGAGGTTGACACAGGCCACTTTCACACAACAAGCTGAGCTATTTGTTTAATTTCTGGGCCACCCATCTCACTGATAAAGTGACTCTGGGCAGCAAGGCAACCAATGGCAAACTAAACAAATGGGGTGGGGGGTCACACAGGAGGCTAACCCATAGAAACATCAACCAAGGTGAAAATGAACTTGCAGGTTGGATTCAGGCTTCATCCTGAGGGAAATTGAGGTGGTTCTGCAAATGTGCCCACTAGGACTTCAACTGACCCATTGAAGCTTCTTGCACAAAAGCACCCAGATGGTCCTCAGGCTCTGAGCTGACACGTCCTGTGTGGAATGGCCACTGCCGGAAACTCAATAAAGCATTCAAGACCTTCCAGAACTTTATAGGAAGGTCTTTTCTATCAGGCTCATAAGGACAAATGGCTGGGTTTACTTCTCTTCTCCTCCCCCAACTCCCGCTTTCAACAAAAGATTAAACTCAATTTGTATTATTTTTAATAAGTCCTGTTTTAATCTGTTCTCAGATACATTGGTATGTTGGGATGCAGGTATTTAATGAGTGATTCAATAAATACCTGAAGGAAGCTTCCTCTCTATTGGATTGGATAAAAAAGTCTCAGAGATTACCTGCCATGGCTGGACTTTTGAAGAGATCTCCCGCCATGAATGGACACTGGAGATCCTCTTACCAAGCCTCATCATGAATGGTCGCCCTCCTGATCCAAGCACGGCATGCAGTGCATGTGCCACAGCATAAATGGCATTGTAGATATTGTAATTTTCACCTGTCATGCTTGTTTCAAACACATAAGATGGCAGATCCTGTAAATTCTCCTTGCCTGTGCATTGTGAATGGAGCATATGTCGTTTGTGGAACAGGCAGTTAAAGACCCTTTCCCACCACAGTGGGAGAAAGACGTCCCCTTGTGGGTTCAAAGGGTCTAAAGACAGGAGGAAGGGGCTGAATTCCGAGACATCACCAGCGTGGTCCCTAAAATGCAGAGACCCGTGCAAGGGCACCAAAGGTCTCAAACGGTACGGATATCCTATCGCACCAAATGTCCAATGGGAAGTTATTATCCAAACTGTCCAAAACCATGACTTTGTAGATTCTAAATGTTTTTTCAAACAGCGCAGGAAATCCGAAACATTTCTGAAGGCTCCAAAGAGAATAACCACTTCAGCTTTAAATAAAGTTTTCAGAAGGGAATTAAAATCCAACTTGGCAATATTATCAGAAATGAATATGTTGCTGAAGGCCAGGCAGACCTCCTTCTCCTTCAGCATCGGCATCAGAGATGAGACGAAACGTTCTCCATCATCATTTTCAGGGGCCACCAGCCCGACCCAGTTCCACTGGAAGTGCAGGAGCAGCTGGACTAAACCCACATATTGAGTGGATTCCTCGGGGTTAATCCGGAAGAAGGAAGAATCAACTCTTCGGTCTCCCCGAGTGGACTCAAGGCCAACCCCAAGCTGGAGAAAGTGAGATTTTTCTTTGAAAGAAAGAATTTATGGTCACCACCATTTGCTTTCTTGGTTTCTTGCCCCACCAATCAGCCTGAGTCCCTCTGAGTGGCCAATTTAAGGTTCTTCCCTTCTTGGGAAGAGCCACCAATTATCATCCTTTGCCTGATTATCTATGGGGTTTTTCAGTCATCCAGGTCACGATTATCCCAAAGGTGATTTTTCAACAGGCAACTGGACTTCCTTGTTTTTCCTTGAAGACATTTCGCTTCTCATCCAAGAAGCTTCTTCAGCTCCAAAGAAGCTTCTTGGATGAAAAGCTTCATCAGAGCAGCAAAATGTCTTCAAAGAAAAACAAGAAAGTCCAGTTGCCTGTTGAAAAATCACCTTTAGGAAAAATCACCTGGTTGTGACATGTCAGAAGATAACAGAACAAACCATCCACCTGATACAAAGAATAAGCTGTGTGGAAAAGATAGCTACACTTTTATGAAAAATAGGTTAGGAGGCAATTCCTCTTGGACAGTATAGCATTCAGAAATATTTCATTATCTATCTCTTAAGGTTAGATTAAAACTTATCTCACACACAAAAAATATATAAATCAATTCAACCACATCACGGGTGTGAAACTGCTGGCCCACAGGCTGGACGCCTCATTCGAAAGCCGCACCCACCGCATTGCCGGCAATGGCAAAACCGTCCCAATGCGTAGCCTGACGTTGCAAGTTGGACATGTCTGAACTGCATGATGGATTATCTAAATCACGTACTCCTGACGTGCCCCACCCTCAAATCACAGTTGACTTCTGTTGTCTTTTTCTTTCTTTTTTTATCTTAATAACTTTATTCTAGGGAATTAGACATAATATGTAGCAACATAACAAATTCATGGTGGGAGCCATAGGGTAGGCCATTCCCGGGGAACAAGAGCTCGCTGTCTAAAAGCGATCCCTTGCTCCGACCCTGTGAGTTCAACCCGAAGTACTGGTAATGGGCGAAATCCGGACCCTGGGCTCAGGCTGCTGCTGCTCAATGCCAGGTCGGTTGTAAATAAAGCTCCCCTCATCCATGATCTTCTCCTGGATGAGGAGGCCGACCTCGCATGTGTGACCGAGACCTGGCTGGGCCCGGAGGGAGGAGTTCCTCTCTCTGAGATGTGTCCAGCCGGATTTCAGGTATGGCACCAGCCACGACCCCAGGGAAGGGGGGGAGGAGTGGCTATTATAGCCAAGAAGACTTTTAGCCTACGCAGGCTCGCTGTTTCTGAGATTGCGGGTTGTGAGTTGCTCCTTGTGAAGTTGGACCTAGGGGTTCAGGTGGGCTTGTTGCTCACGTACCTGCCTCCCAGCTGCGTGTCAACAGCCCTGCCTGCGCTACTTGAGGGGGTTGCTGGGCTGGCGGTTGAGTTCCCCAGGCTTATTGTCTTGGGGGACTTAAATCTTCCATCGCTCGGCGAATCCTCTGGGTTGGCGCAGGAGTTCATGGCCACCATGGCAACCATGAACCTGACTCAGGTAGTTCAGGGTCCGACTCATGAGAGGGGACACACTCCCGACATGGTATTCCTCTCAGAACAGTTGAGCAATGATCTGAATTTAAGGGGCTTAGATATTTTGCCTATGTCATGGTCAGACCATTTTCTGTTGCGGCTTGTTTTCAAGGCTCCAATCCTCCCCCGCAGGGAGGCGGAACCAATTAGGTGGTTCCGCCCCAGACGTCTGATGGATCCAGAGAGTTTTCAGAGGACGCTTGGGGAAATACCGGATTCTCTCATTCACAGTTCGGCAGAGTCCCTGGTTACGGCCTGGAATATGGCTGCGAAGGGGGCTCTTGACTGGATTGCGCCGCTGCGACCTCTCTGTGGTAGCAGACCCAGGAGATCTCCTTGGTTTACTGAGGAACTCAGGGGGATGAAGCGCCAGAAGAGACGCCTAGAGAAGCGATGGAGGAAAAGCAAATCCGTATCTGACCGAACACTTGTAAGATCTTATATCAAGACTTATCAGGTGGCGCTCAAGGCGGCAAGATGCGCGTATCATTCCGCCTTGATTGCATCTGCGGAATCCCGCCCAGCCGCCCTGTTCAGGGTAACTCGCTCCCTCCTTAATCAGGGGGGGGTTGATGCACCCTTGCAGGGTAGTGCTGAGGACTTTAATAAGTTTTTCGCGGATAAAATCGCCCAGATTCGGATGGACCTTGACTCCAATTGGAATGCAGTATCGGCTGATAATGATTCAGTCGAGATGACAGGGACTCGTCTTGATCCTGTTGTGTGGGAGGAGTTTGACCCGGTGGCACCTGATGAAGTCGACAAGGCCATTGGAGCTGTGAGCTCCGCCACCTGTTTATTGGACCCGTGCCCCTCCTGGCTGGTTTCGGCCAGCAGGGAGGTGACGCGGGGCTGGGTTCAGGAGATTGTCAACGCTTCTTTGAGGGAGGGGTCCTTTCCGGCTCCCTGCAAGGAGGCAATTGTGCGCCCCCTCCTCAAGAAGCCTTCCCTGGACCCAGCTGTTTTAAACAACTACCGTCCTGTCTCCAATCTTCCCTTTATAGGGAAGGTTGTTGAGAAGGTGGTGTCACTCCAGCTCCAATGGTCCTTGGATGAGGCCGATTATCTGGGCCCTCAACAGTCAGGATTCAGGCTCGGCTACTCCACAGAAACTGCTTTGGTCGCGCTGACGGATGATCTCTGGCGGGCCCGGGATAGGGGATTATCCACTATCCTGGTGCTACTTGACCTCTCAGCGGCTTTCGATACCATTGACCATGGTATCCTTCTGCACCGACTGGAGGGGTTGGGGGTTGGAGGCACTGTTTTGCGGTGGTTCACCTCCTACCTCACTGGTCGGTCGCAGTCGGTGTTGGCAGGGGGTCAGAGGTCGACCCCTAGGTTCCTCCCTTGTGGGGTCCCTCAGGGATCGGTCCTCTCCCCTCTGCTGTTTAATATCTACATGAAACCACTGGGCGAGATCATCCGACAACACGGGGTGAGATATCATCAGTATGCTGATGATACCCAGCTTTACATCTCCACCCCGTGTCATTTCAGTGAAGCAGCGGAAGTGATGTGCCGATGTCTGGAGGCTGTTAGGGTTTGGATGGGTGCCAACAGGCTCAAACTCAACCCCGACAAGACGGAGTGGCTATGGGTTCTGCCTCCCAAGGATATTTCAATCTATCCGTCCATTAGCCTGGGGGGGGAGCTTTTGACCCCCTCGGAGAAGGTCCGCAACTTGGGCGTCCTCCTCGATCCACAGCTAAATCTGGAACATCATTTTTCGGCTGTGGCGAGGAGGACATTTGCCCAGGTTCGCCTGGTGCACCAGTTGCGGCCCTATTTGGACCGGGAGTCTCTTCTCACAGTCACTCATGCCCTTATCACCTCGAGGTTCGACTACTGCAATGCTCTCTACATGGGGCTACCTTTGAAAAATGTTCGGAGACTTCAGGTAATGCAGAATGCAGCCGCGCGAGCAGTGTTGGGCTTGCCTAGAAATGCCCACATTTCGGCATCACTCCGCGAGCTGCATTGGCTGCCAATTGGTCTCCGAACCCAATTCAAAGTGTTGGTTATGACCTATAAAGCCCTACATGGCATTGGACCAGGTTATTTACGGGACCGTCTGCTGCCCCATGAATCCCAGCGGCCGGTTAGGGCCCACAGAGTGGGCCTTCTCCAGGTCCCGTCAGCCAGACAGTGTCGCCTGGCGGGGCCTAGGGGAAGAGCCTTCTCTGTTGCGGCCCCGGCCCTCTGGAACCAACTTCCCCCGGAGATCCGTGTCGCCCCCACCCTCTCCGCCTTTCGTAGATTGCTTAAAACATACTTTTGCCGGCAGGCCTGGGGCAGCTAACACCTTGCCCCTAGCCAGTGTATGTTTCTGTGTATGTTTGTGAAGTGATTGGTTTCTTTTAGCTCAAGGGTTTTTTATAGATATGTGTTTATTGTAATTTCTATCATGCTGTGAGCCGCCCTGAGTTCTTTGGAATAGGGCAGCATAGAAATTAAATAAATAATAATAATAATAATAATAATCTCATAATGTGGACAATGATCCATACAAATTTATACAATTATCAGTTTATTACTCTTTATGCCACATTATTCTCTGTGCTACGTTAAGCACTGAATGTTTGAAATATTAGAATAGAATATCAAAATGATGTCAAATTCATTTTCTTTTCACAAGTTCACATCTTTCTCACGTATGATACAGAAAACAGGATAATCAGACTGGTAGTTTGATCAAAATTTGGCAAATTTTCAAAATGAATTTTACATTCTTTGCTTTTTCACACAAATAGCAAATTCCAATGAATTCAAAGACAATTTCCTATTAAAAACAAATAAGGAATGTTATACCCAAGTGCTCCTTTCAATAAATGAATTAGTTCAAATTTTAACTTTTAAGTTCAAAGTAGCTTGGCCAAAGCTGCAGGAACTGCCTTTTCTTAGACATTTATAGTATTAATGTTATTCAAAATAGTGTTTTGTATATATTATATAAAAGGCAACTGGACTTTCTTGTTTTTTTCTTTGAATAAAAACATTTCGCTTCTCATCCAAGAAGCTTCTTCAGCTCTGAATGTATGGTGGAGAATGGAAGGATTTATATTCCGTGCAATCCTCTGGTTGTTAGTACTCTTTCTGAGAGTCACTGAGGTCACTTGGAGATTTATCTGTGCCCTCAGGATCACCTTAATAGTGCAAATGGGTATGGAGCCTTCTTGGAACTGCTCAAGGGGCTTTGCTGTAAACAGGAGATAGGTGGTGTCATATCCCTCCGCCTCTGTCTTGGACCCCTCTTTCAAACCAGTGGTCCTCTTTGTCCAGAATGTGGACGTTGCTGCCTTCAAAAGAGTCACCTTTGTCTTTCAAAGGCAGATGGACTGCTGAATCTTATCCTGATGGGTTTATAATAATAATAAAGTTGGAAGGGACCTTGAAGGTCATCTAGTCCAACCCCCTGCTCAGGCAGGAAACCCTATACCATTTGGGACAAATGGCTGCCCAGTCTCTTCTTAAAAACTTCCAGTGTTTGAGCATTCACTGCTTCTGGAGGCAGGTAGTCCCACTGGTTAATTGTTCTAACTGTCAGGAAGTTTCTCCTTAGTTCTAGATTGCTTCTCTCCTTGGTTAGTTTTCATCCATTGCTTCTCGTCCTGCCTTCAGGCGCTTTGGAGAAGAGCTTGACTCCCTCTTCTTTGGGGCAGCCCCTGAGATACTGGAAGGCTGCTATCCTGTCCCCCCTCGTCCTTCTCTTCGTTAAACTAGACATCCCCAATTCCAGCAGCCTTTCCTTATATGCTTTAGCCTCCAGTTTGTTCTCTTGTGTTGTGCCATGTGTGTTTGTGAAGTGGTTGTTTCTCCAATGTACAGATCTACATGTGTCCCTACTGCATTCTACTGCATATATCAGATTGCTCAATTTGGGTCTGAGTGTTTTATCCTTGAAGTACAGAAGCTTCTGCCTTAATGTATTATTGGGTTTAAAGTGTGCATGTATGTTGTGTTGATTGAAAATCCTCCTGTGGCTTTAGATATTCTTGCAACATTTGGGGTGACAACATTGCTCCGTTGGTTGTTCTCTTCTTTGTCTGTTATGGAGGAGCTCCGGCTGGATCTGAGGAAGTTGGAAGCCACAAGCTCTGAGGGCTTCCTTGATTCCTAAAGCACATCAAAGAAGCCCTCAGAACTTGTGGCTTCTTGGATGAGAACTGAAATGTTTTCCAGAAAAAAATGAGAAAACTCCAGTTACCTTTTGAAAAGCACCTTTGGGAAAACCACGGCCTGGACTGAGAAACTCCATAAGTGCTTCTGTGTTTTGTCTACTCCAAATGGGGCCCCCTTACCTGTGGCACCTTGAAGAGGCTGAAGATGGAGGCCATCAGCCTTGAGGATCTGGAGTTGAGACCTCCAATGACAGAGAGAAGATGGTCCTGCCAGTCACATTTGTAACCCGGAACCATTTGTCCTCGTGTGGAGAGCAGGAAGAGGCTGTAAAAGGAAATCCTCCTCTCCAATTTGTGATGGTCATAGATGTGGAAGCCGAGGGTGGTGTTGGGCAGGAGAAGCGGATCCTTGTTGACTTCTCTGACTGCAAACGTGAAGGCCAGGAACTGCTGGTAGTTCTTGGCTATGACGCTATAGTGAGAAAAACCTTTAGAATGGGGTGGAGTGGAATAGAATGTAGAATGTAGAATAGAAGAGAATATAGAATAGAATAGAATAGAATAGAATAGAATAGAATAGAATAGAATAGAATAGAATAGAATAGAATAGAATAGAATAGAATAGAATAGAATAGAATAGAATAGAAAATATGGAATGGAATAGAATAGAATAGAGTAGAGTAGAATAGAATAGAATAGAATAGAATAGAATAGAATAGAATAGAATAGAATAGAATAGAATAGAATAGAATAGAATAGAATAGAATAGGACAGGACAGGACAGGACAGGACAGGACAGGACAGGACAGGACAGGACAGGACAGGACAGGATTGATTATGGAATAATAGAATAGAATAGAATAGAACAGAACAGAACAGAACAGAACAGAACAGAACAGAACAGAACAGGACAGGACAGGACAGGACAGGATAGGATAGGGTAGGGTAGGATTCTAAACAAGAGAATACATAGACATTGAGGAACATTACAGGACAGCTTCTGTGTCTTGATGGAGTCGTCTTGCCTTTTATTTTTAGTTTGATAAGGCTTGTTTATTAAGGATCTTCCTTGATTAAAATTTCATACTTTTATGAACAAGCAGAAAAGCCTGTCCATCCAAATCATGGACCATGTTATACCCTTCTCTCCTCCCCCCCCCTTTGACTTTGCTCCAGTGGCTCCAGTCCTTTCCAGTTCCTCTTCTTCCACCCTAATCAGTTTGGATCTGTCTTGAAGCAGCTTCTTCAGGTCTAGTAAGAATTGCTGAACATAACACTCTGGTGAGAGTCACACAGCATAGATTTCCTGAAAGCCATTATTCATCAGCTCTGCTGATTCCAAAACTGAGTTTTATTATTCTTACAGTACCCCCACACTGGAAAAGCTTTGAGTTTTTCCTTGAGTCTTCCAGCATGACTTTCAGTCCAAGTTAATGTTATAAGTCAACTACTTAATTAGACCAACACAAGATCTAAGGCGTTTGTCCCCTCCTTACACTGTACACGTTATCATCTTCCTGATGAAGAGTTCTGGAAAGATTGAGAATTCTGGCCTATTTTATGAATTTGGCTTTTTACTGAGAAAAGTACGAAGATCTCAACAATATTACAAAACTTCAAACATCACTAGAAGAAGAGTTTCCTAGAGTCCCAAACAGAAAATATAACGCTCTACTTCTTTCCCCTCCGGGAGAAACTTACTCCTTTCCGAACATAGGTGAGAATAGCCTTTTTTCATAGTCTCCAAAATCTAAAAGCTCAAAGGATTGCAGGTTCAAATTTGCGCCAATAATGAAGTCACCAGACCTGTAATAGTCCCATTGTTCCTGAGTCTGGAAAGGGTTTGTCAACACGCACACAGATGGCATCCTCTTAGCAGAAACCAGAGGCAGGAGCCAGAAGAGAAGCAGCAGCAGCAGGAGAGGCAGCCCAGCCATCCTTGTCACCTTCCCTCCCAGGTGAAAAATCCAGCTTTGTGCAGAAGCCAAATTGCAGGGAGCCCTTCAAATCTCGGCAGAGCTTTAGCACAAGAGAGAGAGACAAGCCATGCCACCTGGGTGGCCCCAGGCTTCCTCTCACTTGTCTTTGGGCTGTGATCCAAGAGAGATCTAAGGTCCGCAAACCCAGGAGTGGGTTCCTTGCAAGACAAGGTAAGACATTATTTTGGTCCCAGCTGGAGAAATCAGATAATGTTTTTTTGAAACAGATTTTATCCTGGAAAGATTTTTCTCTAGGTAGAAATCCACAGGGGTGTGTCACGATGTTTATGGAATATTACCAGCACTGCAAATGTAATCACAGAGAGAGAAAGCGCTAGAGAAACTAAACTGTATCCCAAGGGATCTTGATAGGACAAAAAGTGGATCTTCTTGGTAATGCAGTGATCCTTGTCCTTGTTGGTATATTGGTCTTCTGGGCAGGGCTCACAGCGAGCTGCATATGAAATCAAGATCAATGGATAAGATGAAAGTCTTTGTCTAAGGATTTCAGGGGCATTTTTCATGAGTGTTACCCAGTTTGCTATGAGCAAAAAGGTCTTCTCCATGGCTACTGTGGCTTTCATTGTCAAAGAGAGAGGGGGGAAGGAGGGAGGGAAGGAGGGAGGGAGGGAGGGAGGGAGGGAGGGAGGGAGAGAGAGAGAGAGAGAGAGAGAGAGAGAGAGAGAGAGAGAGAGAGAGAGAGAGAGAGAGAGAGAGAGAGAGAGAGAGAGAGAGAGAGAGAGAGAGAGAGACCTGGCTCAAAAATAGTAAGTGCTAATACAATCCTTGGTTGTATAAACAGAGGCTGTAAAGACCCACTTCAATTAATCACCCAAGAAAGCAGAACTCTTGAAACAGGCATTGTCTCAAAAGGATACTTTTATTAGGAGTCAGTGATAGTAGGGAAGTTAGGGCAAGATCTGGGGAAAAGCCCGCCAAAACTGTGTATTTAAGCAAGCAATATCCCTCCTTCCATCAAAGTCATAATGTCCATTTGAAATCCAGCCAATCCAAGGTGGTCCCAAGAGCAGGTAACTGGCACAGTTGGCACTCATCTCAAGGTCTTCTCCAGTTTTCTTTCTTTGTAATCATCTCCCTGGTCAGGGAAACACATTCTGTCAATGCTGCTAATATCGGATGTTCTTCCTTTGACAACAGATGGAAATGCAGCCATTTTCTCTATTGCTTTTAGAATTAGTTGCTGCTGGGAGGGGAAATAGGGATGAGAGTCCAGCTAGTCATAACAATAATCACTTAGTCATGGGAACCACATAACTTTGGACAGGGGATAACCTTTCCACTACACAACGTTCCCCTTATACAGCCTAGAGTCAAGTATCCGTTTTATTTCATCATGTGTCTCCCCCTCCACCACAGTGGGCCCTGGTGGTTACTGAGGCAACCATGGATTATATAAGGTTGTTGTTGTTTTTTGCTGCTGCCACATACTGCTGGCTCATGTTTAAGTGATTGTCCACTAGGACTCCAAGGTCCCTATCACAGTGACTGTTTTGAGCCAGGTTTTGCCTTATCTGTACTTGTACCTTTGGTTTTCCTGCCTAGGTATAAAACCTGACACATTAAAACCTTGCACATTAAATAGGGCCCGTTGGTCAGTATCCCATCTCATACTGAAGGTGGAGCTTTTATCTCAGTTTTCCACTATAATTTTCTGTTCAAATTAATATTAGAAACCAATTTCTTCACTAAGCCAGGACAGTTGCTAAGGTACCAATAAAGGAGATTATTTTGTAGCTCAGGGTTGAAATGAAGGGTCCTTGGTGCTCTCAGAGCTTGCTTGTTTTCTTGCAGATGTTTCATTACCCAAACTAGTTCACATTATCAGGCTGTTACCTAGTTTTGGTAAGGAAACATTTGCAAGGAAACAGCCAAGCTCAGCTTCTAAGGGTAATTCCTCCGTACGTTTTATACCGTTTATCATCTCCCTGATGAAGAGTTGTGGAAAGACTGAGAATTCTTGCCTGTGTTATAAGCTTAGCTCTTCATTGAGAAAAGCGCCAAGATTTCAACTCTAGGAGGAGATTGCAAGTACCACTAGAACAAATTTTTCAAAAAGGAGTCTCTGAACGCAAAATAAAGCAAGCCATTGTCTACATCTTCCTCACCAGGACTAGAAGGACTCGAAAACCTCCAAGGTCCCACCCAGCTCTATTCTAATCTATTCTAATCTAATCAGGGGGAGAACCAACCTGGAACTAAGGAGAAATTTCCTGACAGAACAATTCATAGTGGAATGGCTTCTCTCTAGAAGTGGAGGTTTTTAAGAAGAGGTTGGGCAACCATCTGTCTGAAATGGTATAGGATTTCCTGCTTGAGCAGGAGGTTGGACTACAAGACCTCCAAGGTCCCTTCCAACTCTGTTCTACTGTGATACGTGAAGCCACCGAGTAATATCATTGAGGGCTGTGGCGCGAGAGACCATCAGGGTCCAGATCAGCTCTCCATCTCTGACCTGGCAAACTAAACAATGCGTTGATTTCCATCTTCATGCTGGGAGGCTTCAATGGGGAGAAACAGGCAGAACTCTAGAAATACGAAATGGCTGTTGCTTTCAGGCCCTTCTCGATCTGGGATTTTACCATCTTTATTTCTGAATGGGTGTCAACGCGGCTAACATCGGATGTTATTCCTTTGACCACAGATGGAAATGCAGCCATTTTACTCTTTTGCTTTTAGAGTTAGTTGATGCTGGGAAGGGGAATGTGGATGGGAGTCCACTTAATCATAACAACAATAACTCAGCCGTGGGAATCCAAGGTTATTGCACCCAGAGTTGATAAAGATTTGGCGGGCTAGAGAGCTGGGGAGAAAGCCCGTGCTTCAAGCTAATTGGGGAATGTGATTTATGACTGTTTATTGGAGGAAAGAATTGTCCTTTTCTACTTTGTGTCAGAGGAGGGGAAATTAGTTTTTGGCTTCAACTATGTAGTGCCGGTACTTTGTTTCTCGAATAAAAGATTCTTTAAGGTAAACAATGCCTCAAAGTTCTTTTGAAGAGTTTCATTTGTAAGAACCATGACAATGGGGTTGCACCATGCCAAATAGGCCAGGCCATAATCTGGGTGACCTTGCTGGGAACATATAATTTTATTTGAATGTGGGGTCTAGATCAAACTACATGTGTGCAAAATATCTCTGTACACAGATATCATACAGTATCATGGTTTGCCAAGGAGAGATGATATGACAATGATTATAATATTGTATTCCTTACTGACATTTTTCACTCATAACACCCAGGAAGTTCCCCCATATTGCAGAGGTAGCATAGCAAAACTGGGTGGGCTGGGGGATTTCAACGCTACCATATAAAAGAATTGAATATTAATAGGGAATTCTACAAAGTCTCAGGAGATTATGGAAACAAACATATAGGAATAAACAAACTGACACTGAACCTACATTAGGACTATTGAAAATTTCAATGAAAAGAAATAAATGGAAAATGTACTGCTTCAAATAATAAATCTTTAAAAGCAAATTTTATGGGGGTCTTTTGTTGGCGACTGGGCCTCATGGAAGACAGTTGGAAGACAATGAAAATAAAAGACTGATTATTAATGTCAATTTCTAGCAAGTATCTAAATAAAAGTCCAGGATTGTTTTCTTTTGCTTACTGTTTATTGAATACATGGCCTGGTAAAGGTGAGGTAAAACTAACTCTAAAAACACAAGGCATCCGACCACAGCATATAAAAATGACTTTCCCAGCCAACCCTCCCCCGCCCAATTTTCACATAGCTCATGTAAAGAAGTTCTCTTTGTTATGGAACCCATCTGTTATCTTCTTCACACCTGCTAGAATGGCCTTGAAAAGTTTCCATACTGCAAACTCTAAGCAAGATTCTGTAGAACTGGAGAGGCTTCGTTTCTGTAACTAACCCGTTCGGAAAAAACATCTCCCCCCCCCCCATTCTAATGGTAAGATGAAAACAGAAAGGCATATAACTGCCAAATTTTCATTATTGACAGTTGCAGACAACAAATACGTTGTGTCCAGTCAGAGCACTTGATAAGACATTATTTAATATTATAAGATCCTCCACCATCTCATCTTTTTCTTAAAATTTTTAACCCTTTCTAAACATGTCCCAACAATAAATATAAATGTGGACTATCCCTTCATCAGTTAAACATTCTTGTTTCTTATCATATTTTCCCTACAGTTAAGATGGGGCCTCAGTAGGATAATGAAACATTTGGGGAAAAAGATGAAAGCCAAGAGACCAGCCCCAGAGGCCAAGATGGAGAAGATCTCCACGGCCACCATGGACTTCCCTTTGGTGCTCAGGTAGGTGGGGAGGAAGCTGATCCAAACACTGCAAAAGACCAGCATGCTGAAGGTAATGAACTTGGCTTCGTTAAAGCTGTCAGGTAATTTTCTAGCTAGAAAGGCCACAGTGAAAGAGATGATGGCCAAAAAGCCTAGGTAGGCAAGGACAATGTAAAACATTGAAGCTGAGCCTTCATTACATTCTAAGATGGCTTCTCCTAACAAGGAGTAGAAGTCCATCTTGGGAAATGGGGGAGAGGTTACCAGCCAGATGGCACAAAGAATTGCTTGGACCAGGGGACAGGCTAAGACAATGGAGTTGGTCAGTGGTTTTCCTAAGAGTTTCCTTGTCTTGTTGCCTGGCTTGGTGGCCATGAAGGCCAGAACCACCATGACGGTTTTTGCCAAGACAGAGGAAACCGCAAGAGAAAAGAGAATGGCAAAGGCAGTTTGTCTGAGGAGACAGGTGAGCTTCCCTGGTCGACCAATGAAGAGGAAGGAGCAGAGGAAGCAGAGCAGGAGGGAGACCAGGAGGAGATAGGTGAGATCTCGGTTGTTGGCCTTGACGATCGGTGTGTCACGATGTTTATGGAATATCACCAGCACTGCAGATGTGATCACAAAGAGACAAAAAACTAGAGAAGCTAAAGTGTATCCCAAGGTATCTTGATAGGACAGGAAGTGGGTCTTCTTGGTAATGCAGTGATCCTTGTCCTTGTTGGGATATTGGTCTTCTGGGCAGGGCTCACAGCGAGCTGCATCTGAAATCAAGATCAATGGATAAGATGAAAGTATTTGTCTAAGGATTTCAGAGACATTTGTCATGAGTATTGCCCAGTTTGCTATGAGCAAAAAGGTCTTCTCCAATCACTGAGCACTTCTATGTCAGAGAGACTGCCAACTTTTTTCCTACTTTATATTACCGGTAGTCTCCCCAGAAGACTGACAGATCTTCAGTGAGAAAGCCTGCTCTTGTGTGGTGTGCGTACATGATCAGTTTGGGTGTGTGTTGAGAAAATCATAAAGAGAGAGGGGGTGGAGGAGAGAGAGAGACAGACAGAGAGAGGGGAGGGAGGGAGGGAGGGAGGGAGAGAGAATAGAATTGTGCACTCATGATATTCATGAGAGGAAAAGGTCCAAAATAGGACACAGAGCTTTTGGTTCAGCTTCTCTGCTTTGTAGAGAAAAGCAAGGTTTTACACCTGGGCATGAAAACTCAAAGCTGCAAGTACAGATTAGGCTCCAAAATAATAAGTGTGAGAGGGACCTTGGAGTCCTACTGGACAGTCACTTGACTGTGAGCCAGCAGTTTGCAGCAGCAGCCAAAAGACCTAATACAATCCTCGGTTGTATCAACATGAGCAGAGGGTTGGACTAGAAGACCTCATGGGTCTCTTCCAGCTTTATTCTGATTGATACTTCCATTTTTTTTGAGGGGGAATTCTGCCCATTTAAACAGGTTCCCCTGTTTGAGCAGGGGGCTGGACTAGAAGACCTCCAAAGTCCCTTCATGCTCTATTCTGATTGATACTTCAAATCCGCTCCGTCAGACTTTTTTTTTTTTTTGCAGGAAAGAATTAGCAGACATATATAGTTGGATCTGTCTCACAGGTCTAACAATTTCTGGGGAGATAGATAGTACTGAAAGAAGCAGCACCCATGGTAAATAATAACAATTAAAGCTTCAACCACACACCCCACAACTGCAGGGAAACATTGCTGGAATATGTGAATGGAAGGACAGTAGGGTACCCGTATGTTGTACCCTCAATTCAGGAGTGGAAAAGGTGGCCTGTGGGGACAGGACCACTTGGATACATAAACAGTAAGGTTCTGCTGAAAAACAATGAATACTTTGAGACACGTCAATCGTACCAGAGTTGATTTAAATATCAATATTTAGATCTATGGAATGGCTTATGTGATCCTCAAAGATCTACATTTGAAGAGTGATCTACCTCTCTGATTAGAAACGGTCCCTTCTGGACAAGCGTCACATTGGTAGCAACAAACTTGCATGCCTTCTGGAAGGCTTCTCCTCTCTCCTGCTTGGCACCTCTTCATGCCACACCTGGCAAAGGGCACCCTCTAAAAGAGAAAAGGGAAATGCTTGAGATGGCCCAAGCAATGAACATGCTTCATTTATTCTTTTCCATATTCCTGCTTCCCTCTCTGGAATGACATCCGAAGAAACAGTTCTCCATGGTCTATCAATCATCATGAAAAGCTCATGAAGGATTTAGGCCAGGCAACCCACAACCCACTCACTGATGACTCACACCTGACCCATCACAACACCCTCACTTGACACACCCACACCTGAAGCCCTTATAAGCAGAAGGACAGGGGCATCCCTAAACTCCGCTGAAGAGGTCACCTAGTTTGGTTACGAAACGTTCAGAAACCAATCCACAAGCTCGGAGAACGAACCTTCACCCCTTCACCACTAATGGGGACTGGGACTTCGGCATGCTAAGGAAATTTTGTGATGCTGAGCTACAGTTTTCCAAAACAAAGGATCGCAAGGAGTCATCTCCATGGGAATGGTTCCTGGTGATCCCTGTCAACTGTACCAGCTGCATCTGGGTTTCAATCCGATGGTTTCCCCAAACCCACCCCTTCTGGGGCCTGTCAATCACCAAACGTGTCACATTGAAGGCAGGTTTTACACCAAATGGCTGCCCTATTTTCTGATTCAATAAACTTGTTTTGGGTTAGAAGGGAAATCCATATCCCCAAGAAATTTCCCCAAAATTAAGGTATTTCCTTCCAGCTCACCAGTGTGGCCCAGGTGATTGCATTGGACTTAATGGTGAACTCCTTTCTTGAGGGAGACCCAGGATCAATTTGCCCAACTTTCATGGGGACAAAAGATAGATTAGGGCAGAGAACCCAGTTGATAAGATCATATTGAGCTGATCCCAGTCCATTTTCTGAGAAGGAGACTTTCTCTCCGGCACTGTTGTTGAACTTGACATTCGTCAAGGGGGCAAGAAGCTGAAACAAAAGAAGCATTCATAAATTGGAGTCATTGGCTGAAAGCCACAAATGAGACAACTTGGCTTCTATCGTTCTGGGATGGCCTTCGTCTTCAAGGGTTGTATATCTGAGAATCTAGAAGAGTTTCCTTTTAGGAATGATGAAATCATTTGTACCACAACAACGTACAATTCTACTGGTTGTCTCTAACTACATTTAAAGAATGGAGAAATCGGGAACCAGTTCTGACCAAAGGAGCGATGCAGAAGTGAGTTCCTGCTCTGGTTTGTCACTTCACTTCACCGTCCAATGATGCAGGAAAGTATAATGAGAACCAGTTTTACACCAGGTTAGAAAGCAAGAGACGGTGAGTTCAAGTCCCACTTTAGCCAGGAAAGCAGCTGGGTGACCTTGGGCCGGTCCCCCTCTCTCTCGGCCCACCTCACAGAGTTGTTGTTGTGGGGAAAATAGGAGGCAGAAAGTGTATGGAATATGTTTGCCATCTTGGGTTATTTGTAGACATAATAGAGGAAAGAAACTAATAAACAAATAATTAAATAAATTTCAGACCAGGAAATCACTCATCATTGGTCTCATCAGAAACTGAGTTTAAACATGGTTGGAATAAACACATGTCAATTGTCCGACAAAAATTTAAAAATAAGATCATAACAAAATAATTTTAGAAATAAATTAAAAACAAAACAAAAACAAGACACACAAAGGTCGTTTTCTACCATCAGGACACTACAAGTAAATAAATAAAATGGAGACCACTCTGAGTCCAGCTGTGTGTGCCGCGCTTGACAAAGGCCACTTTCACACAACAAGCTGAGCTATTTGTTTAATTTCTGGGCCACCCATCTCACTGATAAAGTGACTCTGGGCATCAAGGCAACCAATGGCAAACTAAACAAAGGAGGTCAGGGGGTCACACAGGAGGCTAACCCATAGAAACATCAACCAAGGTGAAAATGAACTTGCAGGTTGGATTCAGGCTTCATCCTGAGGGAAACTGAGGTGGTTCTGCAAATGTGCCCACTAGGACTTCAACTGACCCATTGAACCTTCTTGCACAAAAGCACCCTGATGGTCCTCAGGCTCTGAGCTGACACGTCCTGTGTGGAATGGCCACTGCCGGAAACTCAATAAAGCATTCAAGACCTTCCAGAACTTTATAGGAAGGTCTTTTCTATCAGGCTCATAAGGACAAATGGCTGGGTTTCCTTCTCTTCTCCTCCCCCGACGCCCGCTTTCAACAAAAGATTAAACTCAATTTGTATTATTTTTAATAAGTCCTGTTTTAATCCGTTCTCAGATACATTGGTATGTTGGGATGCAGGTATTTAATGAGTGATTCAATAAATACCTAAAGGAAGCTTCCTCTCTATTGGATTGGATAAAAAAGTCTCAGAGATTACCTGCCATGGCTGGACTTTTGAAGAGATCGCCCGCCATGATTGGACACTGGAGATCCTCTTACCAAGCCTCATCATGAATGGTCGCCCTCCTGATCCAAGCACGGCCTGCAGTGCGTGTGCCACAGCATAAACGGCATTGTAGATATTGTAACTTTCACCTGTCATGCTTGTTTCAAACACATAAGAGGGCAGATTCTGTAAATTCTCCTTCCCTGTGCATTGTGAATGGAACCTATCTGGTTTGTGGAACCTGCAGTTAAAGACCCTTTCCCACCACAGTGGGAGAAAGACGTCCCCTTGTGGGTTCAAAGGGTCTAAAGACAGGAGGAAGGGGCTGAATTCCGAGACATCACCAGTGTGGTCCCTAAAATGCAGAGACCCGTGCAAGGGCACCAAAGGTCTCAAACGGTACGGATATCCTATCGCACCAAATGTCCAATGGGAAGTTATTATCCAAACTTTCCGGAACGACGACTTTCTGAATACTAAATGATTCATCAAATAGAGCAGGATTTTCGAAACATTTCGGAAGGCTCCAAAGAGAATAACCACTTCAGCTTTAAGTAAAGTTTTCAGAAGGGATTTTAAATCCAACTTGGCAATATTATCAGAAATGAATATGAAGGCCAGGCAGACCTCCTTCTCCTTCAGCATCGGCATCAGAGATGAGACGAAACGTTCTCCATCATCATTTTCAGGGGCCACCAGCCCGACCCAGTTCCACTGGAAGTGCAGGAGCAGCTGGACTAAACCCACATATTGAGTGGATTCCTCGGGATTAATCTGGAAGAAGGAACGATCAATTCTTCGGTCTCCCCGAGATGACTCAAAGCCAACCCCGAGCTGGAGAAAGTGAGATTCTTCTTTCAAAATAAGAATTTATGGTGACCACCGTTTGCTTTCTTGGCTTCTTGTCCCACCAATACACCTAACTCACTTTGAGTGGCAAGCTTAAACGTCTTCCCTTTTGGGAAGAACCACCAGTTTTTGCCTGATTGTCTATGGAGATTTCCAGTCATCCAGAACATAGTTGTTCCAAAGGTGCTTTTTCAACAGGCAACTGAACTTCCTTGTTTTTCTTTGAAGACGTTTCGCTTCTCCTCCAAGAAGCTTCTTCAGCTCTGACCCTTTGGTGGAGAAATGGAAGGATTTATACTCCTTGAAGACAGCTGGTCATTTGCATCCTTTCAGAGAGTCCTTGAGGCCACTTGGAGGTTTGTCTGTGTCACCTGTGCAGTGCAGATGTGTGTGGAGCCTTCTTGGAACTGCTGAAAGGACTGTGTTATGGACAGGAGATAGATGATGTCGTGTCTTCCCCCTCTGTTAAGAGAGAGCTGTTCAATTTTAAAGTAGATGGCCTCTTTGACCCCTCTTTCAATCTAGCGGTCCAATCTAGTGGACTTGGGTGCCTTCAAAGGAATGACCTTTGTCTTTCAAATGCAGATGTGCTGCTGAATCTTATCCTGATAAGTTTGTTTTCCTATGTTGTGCCATACATTTGTAAGGTGGTTGTTTTGTTTCTCCAAAGTACAGATTTGCACATGTCTTTATTGCATTCAACTGCATTCTACTGCATACACCAGATTGCTCAATTTGTGTCTGAATATTTTATCCTTGAGGTTGATAAGCTTCTGCCTTAATGTATTGTTGGGTTTAAAGCATGCATGTATGTTGTGTTGGTTGAAAATCCTCCTGTGCTTTTCAAATATTCCTGCAACCTATGGAATGATAAGGTGGCTCCATGTATTGTTCTCTCTTTGGCTGTTATGGAGGAACTCCTGCTGGATCTATTTCTGGATTGAAGGAAGGTCCATTTGGGATAGCCACAAGCTCTGAGGGCTTCCTTGATTCCTAAAGCACATCAAAGAAGCCCTCAGAACTTGTGGATTCTTGGATGAGAACTGAAACGTTTTCCAGAAAAAACCAAGAAATTCCAGTTTACCTTTTGAAAAGCACCTTTGGGACAACCACAGCCTGGACTGAGAAACTCCATAGATACCATGTGCTTCTGTGGTTTGTTTACTCCATACTGCCTCCAATGGGGCCCCCTTACCTGTGGCACCTTGAAGAGGCTGAAGATGGAGGCCATCAGCCTGGAGGATCTGGAGTTGAGACCTCCAATGACAGAGAGAAGATGGTCCTGCCTGTCACATTTGTAACCCGGAACCATTTGTCCTCGTGTGGAGAGCAGGAAGAGGCTGTAAAAGGAAATTCTCCTCTCCAATTTGTGATGGTCATAGATGTGGAAGCCGAGGGTGGTGTTGGGCAGGAGAAGCGGATCCTTGTTGACTTCTCTGACTGCAAACGTGAAGGCCAGGAACTGCTGGTAGTTCTTGGCTATGACGCTATGGTGAGAAAAAAATGGTCTTTAGAATAGAATGGAATAAAATGGAGTGGAGTGGCGAGTGGCGAGGAGTGGAGTGGAGTGGAGTGGAGTGGAGTGGAGTGGAGTAGAATAGAATATTGAATGTAGAATATAGAGTAGAAGAGAATATAGAATAGAATAGAATAGAATAGAATAGAATAGAATAGAATAGAATAGAATAGAATAGAATAGAATAGAATAGAATAGAATAGAATAGAATAGAAAATATGGAATGGAATAGAATAGAATAGAATAGAATAGAATAGAATAGAATAGAATAGAATAGAATAGAATAGAATAGAATAGAATAGAATAGAATAGAATAGAATAGAATAGAATAGAATAGAATAGATGGAATGGAATGGAATGGAATGGAATGGAATGGAATGGAATGGAATAGAATAGAATAGAATAGAATAGAATAGAATAGAATAGAATAGAATAGAATGGAATGGAATGGAATGGAATGGAATGGAATGGAATGGAATGGAATAGAATAGAATAGAATAGAATAGAATAGAATAGAATAGAATAGAATAGAATAGAATAGAATAGAATAGAATAGAATAGAACAGAACAGAACAGAACAGAACAGAAAATAATAATAGAATAGAATAGAAAAAGAATAGAATAGAATAGAATAGAATAGAATAGAATAGAATAGAATAGAATAGAATAGAATAGAATAGAATAGAATAGAATAGAATAGAATAGAATAGAATAGAATAGAATAGAATAGAATAGATGGAATGGAATGGAATGGAATGGAATAGAATGGAATAGAATGGAATAGAATAGAATAGAATAGAATGGAATGGAATGGAATGGAATGGAATGGAATGGAATAGAATGGAATAGAATAGAATAGAATAGAATAGAATGGAATGGAATGGAATGGAATGGAATGGAATGGAATAGAATAGAATAGAATAGAATAGAATAGAATAGAATAGAATAGAATAGAATAGAATAGAATAGAATAGAATAGAATAGAATAGAATAGAATAGAATAGAATAGATTTCTAAACAACAGAATACATGAACATTGGGGAAAATTACAGAACAGCTTCTGTGTGTTGATGGAATTTCTCTTGCCTTTTTTTTCCAGTGTTCTATGGAACAGCACTACCAAGGTTTCATAAAGGTTGTTCGTTAAGGATCTTCCTTGATTAAAATTTCATACTTTTATGAAGAAGTAGAAAAGCCTGTCCATCCAAATCACGGACCATGTTATAGCCTTCTCTCCTCCCCCCCCCCTTTGACTTTGCTCCAGTCCTTTCCAGTTCCTCTTCTTCCACCCTAATCAGTTTGGATCTGTCTTGAAGCAGCTTCTTCAGGTCTGGTAAAAATTGCTGAACATAACACTCTGGTGAGAGTCACACAGCATAGATTTCCTGAAAGCCATTATTCATCAGCTCTGCTGATTCCAAAACTGAGTTTTATCAATTTTACTGTACCCCCACATTGGAAAATCTTTGAGTCTTTCCTTGAGTCTTCCAGCATGACTTTCAGTCCAAGTTAATGTTCTAAATCAACTACTTCATTAGACCAACACAAGATCTAAGGCGTTGTACCCTCCTTACATTTTATGTAAGGTTGTGCAAAGATTGAAAATCCTAGCCTATTTTAGGAATTTGGCTTTTTACTGAGAAAAGTAAAAAAACATCTCAACTACACTAGGAAATTGCAAATTGAGTCCAAAACAGAGAATATAACGCTCTACTTCTTTTCCCTCCAGGTAAAACTTACTCCTTTAGGAAGTCAGGTGAGAACATCCTTTTTTTATAGTCTCCAAAATCTAAGGGGTCAAAGGTTTGCAGGTTCAAATTCGCACCAATAATGAGGTCACCAGACCTGTAATAGTCCCATTGTTCCTGAGTCTGGAAAGGGTTTGTCAACACACACACAGATGGCATCCTCTTAGCAGAAGCCGGAGGCAGGAGCCAGAAGAGCAACAGCAGCAGCAGGAGAGGCAGCCCAGCCATCCTGGTCACCTTCCCGGCCAGGTGAGACATCCAGGTTTGTTCAGAAGCCGAATTGCAGGGAGCCCTTTCGCACAAGAGAGAGAGACAAGCCGTGCCACCTGGGTGGCCCCAGGGCAAATTTGTCTCACCCAGGCTTCCTGTCACCTGTCTTTGGGCTTTGATCCAAGAGAGATTCAAGGTCCGCAAACCCAGGAGTGGGTTCCTTGCAAGACAAGGTGAGACTTTTTTTGGCCCCAGCTGGAGAAATCAGAGCATGTTTTTCTGAAACAGATTTTATCCTGGAAAGATTTTTCTCTAGGTAGAAGTCCACAGGGGTTACATTCAGAATTACTGTCCCTCTGATAATTGCAAGGAAAAGTAGTTGTCCTCCCTCACTGAGCAATAGTTTCTTTTCATTCAACAGAAAGGGAAAAACATGTTTGTGTCTCTTCTGGTTAATCCCCACAGCAAGTGAACCTGCAGGTCAAGATGAAGTAGGGCACGTGACCTACATGAAGCACACGAGACGGTGTTTGTCCTGGGCCATCATTGATTGAGGCACTATGAGCACTGATGGGGCCGGGGGGGGGGGCGGAATGGGACAACTCACCATTGGACAATTCAACAATTCATTTGAATCATTAAAAATAAAAAAAAATTGTCATTCACATTTCATTCTGTCCTCCTTTCTCAACCTTTCTTTAATCATTCTCTTCCACCATTTCTTCAATATTCTTCTCCTGCAGCTGGTTGTCCTAAGGCATGGTGTGTTGGTCAAGGCGAGTTAAGTTGTCCTAGCCCTACATCAATTGGTAATCAATCAATCAATCAATCAGAATAGAGTTTGAAGGGACCTTGGAGGTCTTCTAGTCCAGCCCTCTGCTCAGGAAGGACACCTTATACCATTCTAGACAAATGGCGCCCAGACTCTTCTTAAAAATCTCCAGCGATGGAGCACCCACAACTTCTGGTGGCAAGCTGTTCCACTGGTTCATTGTCCTCACTGTCAGGAAGTTTCTCCTTAATTCCAGGTTGCTTCTCTCCTTGATCAGTTTCCATCCGTTGTTTCTCGTCCTTCCCTCTGGTGCTTTGGAGAATAACGTGACCCACCCCTCTTTATGGCAGCCCCTCAGATACTGGAATATTGCTATCATGTCTCTCCTATTCCTTTGTTTCTTTCGACTGGCCAAACCCAAGTCCCGCAGCCGTTCTTCGTATGTTTTAGTCTCCAGGCCTTGGATCCTCTTAGTTGCTCTTCTCTGAATTTTTTCCAAACTGTCAACATCTTTTTTGTGATATGGTGACCAAAATTGGCTGCAGTATTCCAGGTGTGGCCTTACTAGGGCTTTATGAAGCGGTACTAATACTTCGCGTGATCTTATAATAATAATAATAATAATAATAATAATAATAATAATAATAATAATAATAATAATAATAATAATAATAATAATAATAAAGTTGGAAGGGACCTTGGAGGTCATCAAGTCCAACCCCCTGCTCAGGCAGGTAACCCTATACCATTCCAGAGAAATGGCTGTCCAATCTCTTCTTAAAGACTTCCATCATTGGCGCATTCACCGCTTCTGGAGGCAGGTGGTTCCTCTGGCTAATTGTTCTAATTGTCAGGAAGTTCCAGGTTGCTTCTCTCTTTGGTTAGTTTTACGTCTGTTGCTTCTTGTCCTGCTTTCTTCAGGAGCTTTGGAGAATAGCTTGACTGCCTCTTCTTTGGGGCAGCCCCTGAGATATTGGAATACTGCTATCATGTCCCCCCTCGTCCTTCTCTTCATTAGCTTTCAGCCCCCTAATCATCATTGTTGCTCTTCTATTATTATTAATATTATTAATATTATTATTATTATCATCATCATCATCTTATGTATACAGATGATTATTAGCTTTTCTATCTTTAGCCAATGAGTTCCACGTTATAAATATGAGTAGATGGATGGGGGGGGGATCACGTTTATGGAGATTCTCAGTCATTCAGGTCATGGTTGTGCCAAAGGTGCTTTTTCAAAAGGCAACTGGACTTTCTTTGCTTTTCCTTGAAGATGCTTCACTTCTCATCCAAGAAGCTTCCTCAGTTCTGACTGAATGTTGGAGAATGGAAGGATTTATATTCCTTGCTGGCATCTGGTCCTTAACACTCTTTCTAAGAGTCATTTTGGCCACCCGGACAAAGGCACAGATAAACTTCCAAGTGGCCTTAAGGCCTCTTAGAAAGGGTGTTAAGGACCAGATGCCAGCAAGGAATATAAATCCTTCCATTCTCCACCATTCAGTCAGAACTGAGGAAGCTTCTTGGATGAGAACCGAAATGTCTTCAAGGAAAAAACAAAATCCAGTTGCCTTTTGAAAAGCCACTTTTGGGAGGATTGGGAGGATTGTGTGCATGGAATGGCTTGGTGCTCAAATGACAAACCATCCAATTTGTAATGTCAAGAGGCTTGAGCCAAAAACTACACAACACACAATCCCACCCTGGAAGAGTTATAAAAATGATGTTAAGACTTTGGGAAAAGTGCAGAGAAGAGCAACTAAGATAATCAAAGGCCTGGAGACAAAAACATATGAAGAACGGCTGCAGGATTTGGGAATGGCCAGTCTAAAGAAGAGAAGAAATAGGGGTGACAGGATAGCAGTCTTCCAATATTTGAGGGGCTGCCCCAAAGAAGAGGGGGTCACGTTATTCTCCAAAGCACCTGAGGGCAGGACGAGAAACAATAGTTGGAAATTGATCAGAGAGAGAAGCAACCTGGAATTACGGAGAAACTTCCTGACAGTGAGGACAATCAACCAGTGGAAAGACATTGTGGTGCTTCATCACTGGAGGTTTTTAAGGAGAGACTGGACAGCCAGTTGTCTGAAATGATATGGGATCTCTTGCTTGATTACGAAAAAAATAAGATATTTGGGAATCCAATTGACAGCGAGATGCATCACTCCGAAAGAAGACAATTATGATAAATTAATGGTGCAAATTAGGTCTGATTTGGGAAATTGGCGGAAACTACAGTTATCTTTAATGGGTAGGATAGCCACCATTAAAATGAATGTTCTTCCGAAAATGTTGTTTCTATTTCAGTGCATACCAATTTGGCTTAAAAAGGATTTTTTTTACAAATTTGGATAGACATATTTCAAAATTCATATTGCAAGGGAAACGATCGAGAATCAGATTAAAACTATTACAAGATGCTAGAGAAAGAGGAGGATTTGGCCTTCCAGACTGGACAAAGTATTACCATGCAGCAGCGTTGGTCTGTCTAAGTGAGTGGATGCATCTCAAAAATACGAGATTATCAGCACTAGAAGGTCATGACCTACAGACAGGGTGGCATGCTACGGTACTACGATACTTTGTGGGAAGAAAGACATTTAGTCCAGCAACACTTCCGGAAGCATTATATTAGGAGAGCATTATTGGATATCTGGAAAAAAAATAAAAAGAAATAATTATAAGAAAATCCCCAAGTGGGTGTCTACATTAGAAATGTATACACATCCAAATTTGATAAAAGGTGCTGTCACCTATAAAGATATTTTGAATGAGAAAAGAGAATTAAAAGCGAGAAATACCTTAAAGGCAGAAGGAATTGATCTGGAATGGTGGGCGTATCTTCAAATTCAATCCAAATTTAATAAAAAGACAAAAAGGAACGGGGCATAAAGCAAGACTCTTCAGAATTAGATAAAATCTTATTTAGCAGGGAAGGCAAGACTATAAGTAAATTATATCGATATTTATTAGAGCAAGATACGATTGAGGAACAGCTGAAAGAAACGATGATAATTTGGTGTAAATATTTTGGGCACAACATTGATTTGGATATTTGGCAAAGTTTACGGGGAAAAAATTTAAAAATTACTCCAGCAACCTCCTATAAGGAAAACCTCTACAAGATGTTTTATAGGTGGCACCTCCCTCCCACAAGATTAGCACGAATCCTCGATATGCTGCAAGTGTGAAGAGACCATTGGGAATTACTACCACATGTGGTGGCAATGCCCAAAGGCACAACAATTTTGGAACTTATTAAAGAAGTGGTTGGAAGAAATTCTGCAAGTAGATATAGAAGCCAAACTGGAATTTTTCTTATTGGGAATTATAGAAAGAAAATATAAGAAAGACACAAATTATTTACTACTGGATATAGTAACAGCGGCACGAATAGCCTTAGCTCAAAAATGGAAAGAGAAAGATACTCCAACCAAAGAGGAAATATTACTGAAAATTTTCAATTGCACTGAAATGGATAGACTTACATGGGAACTCAAGGACAAAAGTGAAACCACGTACTATAAAATCTGGGAACAATTTTATGATTGGATAGACAATAAGAAGGTAGCCAAGATAAACGTATAGTGCTAGAATAAAATATAGATTATAGACAAATGTATATTTAAAAGATATATAGATATATAGAAATAAGGGGGAAAGTGTTAATAGTATATTAGAAATAGTGAGCAAGAACTATATGTCTATATGAGTACTAATACTTATTGTAAAATGTTGGAAGATGTATGGAACCAGTGACGTCATATCTATGTCCAATGTCTTTTTAATTTTGTATTATTAATAAAAATTATTTTAAAAAAGGATCTCCTGCTTGTGCTAGGCTGCATTAACAGAGGGATAGAATCAAGATCACGTGAAGTGTTAATACCACTTTACAATGCCTTGGTAAGGCCACACTTGGAATCCTGCATCCAATTTTGGTCACCACTATGTAAAAATGATGTTGAGACTCTAGAAAGAGCGCAGAGAAGAGCAACAACGATGATTAGGGGACTGGAGGCTAAAACATACAAGGAACTGTTGCTGGAATTGGGTATGTCTAGTTTATTGAAGAGAAGGACGAGGGGGGACATGATACCGGTAGCAGCCTTCCAGTATCTCAGGGGCTGCCCCAAAGAAGAGGGAGTCAAGCTATTTTCCAAAGCGCCTGAAGGCAGGACAAGAAGCAACGGGTGGAAACTCATCAAGGAGAGAAGCAACCTAGAACTAAGGAGAAACTGCCTGACAGTGAGGACAATTAACCAGTGGAACAACCTGCCTCCAGAAGTGGTGAATGCTCCAATACTGGAAGTTTTTAAGAAGAAACTGGACAGCCATTTGTCCGAAATGGGATAGGGCAGGGGTAGGCAACCTGGGCTCTTTTATGACTGGTGGACTTCAAATCCCAGAATTCCTGAGCCAGCCATGCTGAGGGGAAAGGGAGAGGTTTTCAAGCTGAGCCAGGCTGGCTCAGGAATTCTGGGAGTTGAAGTCCGCAAGTCATGAAGGGGCCATAGTTTCCCCCATGGTGGCTCAGGAATTCTGGGAGTTGAAGTCCACGAGTCATAAAAGAGCCAAGGTTGCCTACTCCTGGTGTAGGGTTTCCTGCCTGAGCAGGGGGTTGGACTAGATGACCTCCAAGGTCCCTTCTAACTTTATTATTATTATTATTATCATTATCATCATCATTATTATTATTATTATTATTACTATTATTATTATTACCTCCAAAGTCCCTTCCAGCTCTATTCTGATTCTGAGTTTGCAGCTGGAAAAAACACCTGAGCTGAAATGCCAGGTTGTGGCATTGGTGTTCTGAAGCCCCAAAACTTAAAAGTTCGCAGGCCAGCACCAGGCACCAGATCCGAAGCCCCAAGTCTGACTTTAAAGGGAAACGGGTTTAAATGGCGGAAACTCAGGACAAAAACTCCAATTTAAAACAATGCCCCGAAGCTGCGGCTTTCCCTTGGGCCATTCCAGGCCTCTCCAGTGTGCTCCAGCTGAGCTGGGGTCGGGGGGGGGTCTTTTTGGCAGAGCATGTAAGCAAAGCCACATCATGGAAATTGAAGGAGCCAAGCGGAGGGCAACGGGAATGAAAGGGATAAAAAAGCTCTTGTAAATGAGGGGCAGGGGGGATGAATGGCGGGATTGTTGTCCCCCCCAAAAAGAAAGGGCTTTTCACAAATGTGGGAGTCTCTTTTTTTTTTTCCACTCTCCAAATGCAGGCACTGCTTTTTTTTTTCTGGCAGGACTATCCTGGCTCGAAGAGAGAAAAGCGGTTTTGATCGTAGGGAGGTCTGTGCTCTTTCCTCCTTGCCTGGAAAGGCCAAAGGGATCCTGTGGTCAGGATGAGCGGAGCCTGAGTTGGGCCTGCCCGGGCGCTCCCGGGCGCTTGGGCAATGCCAGGAAAAGGACGGCGGGCGTGGACACAGCCGGTCTCTTTCAGGCCTGCAGAGGGAAGGAGAACGTCTCAATGGTGAAGCTTGACTCTGGGCAATGACCAGGATGTAGCCATGTTCTCCCAAAGGTGCTTTTTCACAAGGCCACTGGACTTCCTCGTTTTTCCTTTGAAGACGTTTCGCTTCTCATCCCAGAAGCTTCTTCAGCTTTGACTGGACAGTGGAGAAATGGAAGGATTTATACTCCTTGCAGACAGCTGGTCGTTTGCCTCCTTTCAGAGAGTCGTTGAAGCCACCTGGAGGCTTGTCTGTGTGAGAAACAAAGAAGTTTAAAAATAAAAGGTTTCAGTTGTTTAACAAATAATGGGTTAGTCAAGCCAAAACTGCACGGAGGCACTGAATTTTATTAATTCGACTTGAATTCCAGGAAGCTTGGCTATAGGAGACACTTAAGCTAAACAATTGATCCTTAAAAAGGGAACGGTAAGCAGGATAAAAGGATGGAGCGAAATTTGAATTGATGTAATCAAACGAAGGAAGGGATAATGTATTCTGAGTAGGCATCTCGGACAGATTGTAAACCCAGAGGGCCTATGAAATGGGACTGAAGGGGAGGGAACGGGCATTGTGATAGAATTGTATATAACATTATGTAGTACTTTTTTTCAAAAAAAAAAAAAAAGGTGCCGGAACTCACACACATCATACAACCCGCCTTGCCTACCCTACAAGGTTCCATCCAAAAAAGGTGCCGGAACTCCGTTCTGCGCGTTCTATGAGGAAAATTACCTATAAAGCCCTTTATGGCATTGGACCAGGATAATTACGGGACCGTCTTCTGCCACATACTTCCCTACGACTGGTGAAAGCGCACAGGGTCGGCCTCCTCCGGGTCCCGTCAGCGAAACAATGCCGTCTGCCGGGTCCTAGGGGGAGGGCCTTCTCTGTTGTGGCGCCCACCCTCTGGAACCTACTGCCTCCTGAAGTCCGCGTTTCTCCCACTCTCCCGGCCTTCCGGAAGAATCTTAAAACCTACCTCTGCCGGCAGGCCTGGGGATGATTGTGGATTGTTGTGTGACTGATGAATATGTGTGGGGTTTTATTTTTAAATATTTTTTGCTTGGACTTAGATTGTAATTGTTGTTTTATATATATGTTGTAAGCCGCTCCGAGTCTTCGGAGAGAAGCGGCATATAAGTCCAAATAAATAAATAAATAAATAAAGCCCTGATATTACGAATTTGAATGCTTGCATGTGGTCTCTGGGTTTAGATCATCCTGCTGAAGTCTCTCACCCGGATCCACTGTGCTTTGCAAAGTGCTTTTACTATTTTTCTGCAGAATAAAACTCTCTTTTTTTGTATTTTTTTATTATTATTTTTTTCCTCATCAAAATATGTTAATTTTTCCAATCAACAAGTTGTCTGGAGTTTGCTAATCTAATACATGTTCAATTCCTAATCCTTCATTCTTTTCTCTAACCAAGAATAAAATAAATTCCAAATTTGATAGTAGTCTGTATCTTCTTTGTCTTTCAGCCTCATAGTTAGTCTGTCCATCTCTGCACATTCCAATATTTTCGTAATTATTTCTTCCTCTGATGGCAGTCCTTCGTTCTTCCAGTATTGTGCAAAAATTATTCTCGCTGCTGTGGTAATGTGTAGAATTAAATATAATTTCTGCTTATTAGTCTTTTCAGACATAATGCCTAGTAAAAAAAAATTCAGATTTAAAATCCACTTGATAAAACTCTTTTCTTACCCATCCAATTTTGTTGGTGTTTTAATTCCGTTTCCAACATCTGTGTCCTGGGGTCACCTGAGTGGTGCAAAGGGGGGGGGTGGAGCCTCCCGGGAACTGCTAACCACATCGTCCATCTCCAGTCCACCCCATAGTCCTTTCAGCAGTTTCAAGGAGGCTCCACCCCCCCCTTTGCACCCCTCAGGTGATCCTGGGGACACAGGTGAACCTCCAAGCGGCCTCAACAACCCTCGAAAAGGACGCCAATGGCCAGCTGTCCATTCCCCACCATACAGTCAGAGCCGAAGGAGCTTTTTTGATGAGAATCAAAAAAATAAGGAAGTCCAGTTGCCACTTGAAAAAGCACCCGTGGGACAGCCACGACCTGGATGACGGAGAATCTCCATAGACATTTAAATCTGTTCTTTGCAATATGTTTTCATACCACACGGGGGCGTGTGATTGTAATTGTGGCATGGGCTGAATAGGTCTCATTCGAGTTGGCCCCGATCCTCCTTTCCCCTTCACAGGCTGAGGGTTCCCACTGGCACACCGTGTGTGGGTGGGGGGCGGTGTTATCCTCACCTATCACTCAATATCATCTTCAACCCCCTTTAGGGGTCCTCTACCCCATCTCCCCCTCTGCCTTTCTCTTCTGAAGGAAACGTTTCAGCAACAGAGGATAGAATAACAGAATAACATAGCTGGAAGAGACCTTGGAGATCTTCTAGTCCAACCCCCTGCTCAGGCAGGAAATCCTATAATAGTAGTAGTAGTAGTAGTAGTAGTAGTAGTAGTAGTAGTAGTAGTAGTAGTAGTAGTAGTAATAATAATAATAACAACAATAACAACAATAACAACAACTTTATTGTCATGGTGTGTGTATACACAGTATACACATACAACGAAATTTACATGACACCCAAAGACCAGGTCCCACACACAATCCCCAAACACACTCCCACCCACCACAATTCCCCACCCCCAAACCACCCAGCATCCACCCAACAGACCAAGTAATACTGTCCAACAGTTCACTGATGGTGGCCTTTTAGTTCATTATTAAGTGCAATTATAGCTCTGGGATAAAAACTATTCGGAAAACGGGTGGTCCAAGTTTTAAATGTTCTGTATCTTCTGCCAGAAGGCAACAGTCCAAAGAGATTGTAAGCAGGATGGGAAGAATCTCTGAGAATGCTACGCAACCCATTCCAGACAGGTGGCTGTCCAGTCTCTTCTTAAAAACGTCCAAAGATGGAGCACCCACAACTTCTGAAGGCAAAGTTTTTCCACTGGTGAATTGTTCTCACTGTCGGGAAGTTTCTCCTTAATTCTAGATTGCTTCTCTCCTTGGTTAGTTTCCATGCGTTGCTTCTTGTCCTGCCTCCAGGGGCTTTGGAGAAGAGGTGGACCCCCGCCTCTTCTTTGGGGCAGCCCCTCAGACATTGCAAGACTGCTATCATGTCCCCCCTCATCCTTCTTTCTCTAGACTGGCCATACCCAAATCCTGCAACTGTTCTTCGTATCAATCAATAAATCAGAACAGAACTGGAAGGGACCGTGGAGGTTTTCTAGTCCAGCCCCCTGCTCAAATAGGAGACCCTAGACCATTTCAGACAGGTGGCTTTCCAGTCTCTTCTTCAAAACTTCCAGTGATGAATCACCCACGATTTCTGGTGGCAAGCTGTTCCACCGGTTAATAGTTGTCACTGTCAGGAAATTTCTCTTTAGTTCCAGGTTGCTTCTCTCTTTGATTTGTTTCCACCTGTTGCTTCTTGTCCTGCCTTCAGGTGCTTTGGAGAATAGCTCGACACACATACACAAACCCTCTTCTTTGGGGCAGCCTCTCAAGTATCAGAATGCTGCTCCTTTCTTCTTCCTCGCTTCGCCTGCTAGCCATGGAAGAGGGCGTCAAATTATTCTCCAAAGCGCCAGAAGGCAGGACAAGAAACAACGGTTGGAAACTGAACAAAGAGAGAAGAAACCTGGAATTAAGGAGAAACTTCCTGACAGTGACAACTATTAACCGGTGGAACAGAAGTTGCCTCCAGAAATCGTGGGTGCTCCATCCCTGGAGGTTTTTAAAAAGAGGCTGGACAGTCACCTGTCTGAGGTGGTATAGGATGGTTTTCCTGCCTGAGCAGGGGGCTGGACTAGAAGACCTCCAAGGTCCCTTCCAGCTATTCTATTCTATTCTATTCTATTTTCTATTCTTTTCTATTCTATTTTCTATTCTATTTTCTATTCTATTTTCTATTTTCTATTCTTTTCTTTTCTATTCTGTTTTCTATTCTTTTCTTTTCTATTCTATTATATTTTCTGTTCTTTTCTTTTCTATGCTATTTTCTATTCTATTTTCTATTTTTTTCTATTCTATTCTATTCTATTCTATTTTCTATTCTTTTCTTTTCTATTCTATTTTCTATTCTTTTCTATTCTATTCTATTCTATTTTCTATTTTCTATTCTATTCTATTCTATTTTCTATTCTTTTCTTTTCTTTTCTATTTTATTCTATTCTATTTTCTATTCTATTCTATTCTATTCTATTCTATTTTCTATTCTTTTCTTTTCTATTCTATTCTATTCTCCGAAGCACCTGAAGGCAGGACAAGAAGCAACGGGTGGAAACTAATGATGGAGAGAAGCAACCAAGGAAGAATTTTTGACAGCTAGAACAATGAATAAATGGAACAGCTTGCCATTAGAAGTTGTGGCTATGCTCCAACACTGGAGATTTTTTTTTTTTTAAGGTTGAACACCGTAAAATTTTTTTTAATTTTAATTGGTTTTCTAGTTTTACATCCAAATATTTGAAAAGCAACATGGCGGCTGAGTTGATCAATAATTCAATAACATACAAATATCTTTAGTACAGATCTCAAACTATTTTACATGAAATATTTCCTCTCCTTTCCTCTTGGCATTTACTGTCTCAGATTCAAACTAATACAGTTCTAACATTCAATCTTTTTAGACAATCAATGTCCTAATTAGTTTTTCCCAATTTTTAGTTTCCCATTAATATTTAAATTTAACGTTTAATATTTATAATTTACAAGTTTTAAATAACCCCAATTCCCTTTATCACAATTCATCGCAAGATCTAATGTTCAGGATACACGTCTTATCTATTTGAATTCTCACCGTCTTACATCAGCTAATTAATAATACAAGATAACATTCTTATTTTCTAACAATTTCCGAATTTCTTAAATTTAGTAACCAAAATTTCTCTTATTTCAACATTTAATACTTCCTCTCTTTTTCTCTTAATATCCACTATCTCATATTTGAACTAATTTTTATTATTACCGCTAAGCAAAAACATATTTATTACAGTCATCAAAAGATTTTAGCTTATATATGTATATATATCTTTTTTTTGTAAAAAATTATTTTATTAAAACCATCAACATTAAACATAAGATCATATTAAAAAGCAATCATCATATAACCTGCAATACAACTCTAAGGATCAGTCTTTGTAAACGTCTGGTTTAGTAAACATTCCTCACTCCTCACGTCAAGCCTCAACTATACGCCTGATACATTTTATTTGATTGGTGTTTCTCTTATATATGGTCTATCTACTGTTTCTAGTCTATCACCTATTGTTCATTCGAGCTTTAGAAGTAAATTCGTCTCAGTAGTAGTGCAATCTTTTATGTTCCCTAACAAAAGATCCTGAGGTAGAAATTCAGTATCCTGAGGTAGAAATTCAGTACGCTTTTCCAATATTAAAGCAATCAACATTAAATCTTGGCTCATATTAATAAGCTGTCCTCATAAGGCCTGAAAATACAGCTCTTGTATATGGTCTATCTATATTCATACAATCAGCATTGAACATAAAATCTTAGTATGCATCAATCATCATAGCACCTGATATACATCACTAAGTATTAATCTTTATAAACGTCTGGTTTGGTAAACATTTTTCACTCCTCACATCAAGCCTCAACTAAACGCCTGTTACAATTTATTTGATTGGTGTTTCTCTTTTCTATAGTCTATCCACAGTTTCTAGTCTATCACATATTATTCATCTCAGTATTAGTACAATCTTTTATGATCCCTAACCAAAAATCCTGAGGTAAAAGTTTAATAACCTGAGGTAAATCTTGTATATGGTTTATCTACTATATCTAGTCTATCACATATTGTTCATTCACGCTTCTGAGTTAACTTCATCTCAGTAGTAGTGCAATCTTTTATAGTCCCTAACCAAAGATCCTGAGGTAGAAGTTTCATAACCTGAGATAGAAATTCAATCCGCTCTATCAATATTAAAGCAAACAACATTAAGCATAAGATCATATTAAGAGGCTTTCGTCATATAACATAGGCATACAACATTAGGTGTTAGTCTTTGTAAACATTTGATTTGGTAAACATTCTCCCCTCTTTACGTCGAGCCTCAACTAAATGCCAGGTGCATTTTGTTTGATTGGTGTTTCTCTTGTATATAGTCTATACACTGTTTCCAGTCTGTCAAATATTGTTCATTTGAGCGATCTTTCAAGTATGCCGATATTTTCGCCATTTCCGCCAGATTTGTTACTTTCACAGTCCATTCTTCTATAGGCGGTATTTCTGGATTCTTCCAGTATTGTCCCACCAACAATCTGGCTGCTGTGATCAAGTTCAGAAATAAGCTCGTCTCTGAGGTAGTGCAATCCTTTGTTATCCCTAACAAAAAAAACCTGAGGTAGAAATTCAATACGCTTTTTGAAAATGGTTTGGAGTGTCCACCATATCTTCCTCCAGAAGGCTTTGATTTTTCTGCATGTCCACCATACATGAAAGTAGGTAGCCTCCCCGTCACCACACCTCCAGCATTTGGGCTGGGAGTCTGGATAGATGAGTTTTCTCCCACGTGTCCATGGTGATAGAATGCGCAAAGTCTTGTCCCCACTTTACCATACAGTTTTTGACTAGCTCGGTTTCAGAGTCCATTTCTATCAGAATGCTGTACACTCGTTTGATGTGCATGATCCCCTGTTCTCTAATCTGTTTAATTAGATTCTCGTCAGTCTGGGATAAGCCCTTCTTCTTGTCTTTATGCCACCTTGATTGCAGTTGTAGATATGATAGCCAGGTACCTCCTATTCCTTCGTCTGCTAGCGTTGTTTGGGGTTTCAAGGAGAACCCATTTTCTTCTTCCAGTACAAGTTTACTGTAGGGCACCACTTCTTGCCCTTGGGATTATGTTTACATCCCCTATTGCGTGTCCGGGGATCGTCCAGATGGGAATCTTGTCGTGTAGGAGGTGTTTATATTTCTTCCAGACCCATAACAATGGGATTCGTAGTGGGTTCTCCTTGAAGTTCCTGTCAGCCTTTTTGTCGTATACTAAGTATGCGTGCCAGCCGAATAGTAGACCATGCCCTTCAATATTCAGAATTCTATCATTCGTCATATTGATCCAGTCACTCAACGCCACCAACGTCGCTGCATAGTAGTATAGCTTTAGATGCGGCATTTTTAGTCCCCCTCTCTTCCTCATGTCCTGGATGATTTTTAGTTTCACCCTCGGTCTCTTGTCATCCCAAATAAATATGTTGATGCCCTTCTGCCAACTGTCCAAGTCCACATCCTTTTTGAGTATGGGTAGCATTTGAAAGAGAAATAGAAATCTTGGCAAGACGTTCATCTTTACTGCTGCTATCCTTCCCAGCAAGGATAGTCGTTGTGTTTTCCACCTTTCCAAATCTGCTTGTATCTTGCTCCACAGCACCTCGTAGTTATTTTTGTATAATTTCGCATTCGTTGTTTCTATCTCCACTCCCAGGTATTTAACTTTCTTAACTATTTCACAACCCGTTATTCTTTCCAAGTCCTGTTTTGCTTTGTTGTCTAGATTTTTAACTAGCATCTTCGTTTTTGATATATTAACTTTAAAACCTGATACCTTGCCATAGTCTTTCATTATCTTCATCAAACTCCTTGTTGATTGTACTGGTTGCGATACTGTCACCAGTAGGTCGTCTGCAAAGGCACACAGTCTGTAGTCCTGTTTTCCAATCTGTATGCCCTTTATGTCCTCTGCTGCTCTTATCTTGTTCAGCAGAATCTCCATCGTTAAGACAAATAACAGTGGTGACAGCAGACAGCCCTGTCTCGTGCCTCTTTCTATGTTGAATGGGTCTGTTAGTTCGCCGTTCACAATGATCTGGCCCGTTTGTTTCTGGTAGATTGCTATTATGGAGTTGAGGAACTGCTTTCCCATTTTCATCCCCCGGGCTAGGTTCATCAGGAATGGCCAATTCAGTCTGTCAAAGGCTTTTTCTGCGTCCACAAACATGAGGGTAGCAGGTACCTGGTTGTGCCTTTCCAAGTACTCTATTACGGTATGTTCAGCAGCTGTCTCACGTTGGTTTTCATCTGACGTCCTTGTATAAACCCCCTTTGGTCCGGGTGAATTATTTTTTGTAATACAGTCATTAATCTGTTGGCCAGCACTTTTGTGAAGAGTTTGTAGTCTGTGTTCAATAGTGAGATGGGCCTATAATTTGCCGGTTGTGCATTATCTTTTCCCTCTTTGGGGATTAGAGAAATGTAGGCTGTTTTCCAGGAGGGTGGGATTTGGCCTCCTTCTTGTATGTTGACAAATAGCTTTCTGAGGGGTTCTATCATTTCCTCTTGGAGATGCTTGTAATAGATAGCTGTTATCCCATCCATCCCGGGTGATTTTCCTTTTTTCAGTTGTTTGATCGCTGAGTGTATTTCCTCCTTCATGATTGGGGCGTTCAGGGCATCTCGTTGTGTATCGGTTAGTACCATTAATTTTTCTTTTTGTAGAAACTTTTCTATCTCTTTGTCCTGTATCTTCTCCTCGGCTTATAGCTTTGAGTAGAACTCGGTGAAAGCTTTCTTAATGGTTTCCTGTTTGAATTCTTCCTTGCCTTTGTACTCTATCTTTTCAATTATGCGGGCTTTCTGTTTCTTTCTTATGGTGTAAGCCAGCCACCGACCCGGTTTGTTGGCGCTACAGAATGTCTTGTGTTTTGCATATTGTATATTCCATGCTACTTGATCCGCCATCAGCATGTCAAATTGTTTTCTTAGTATCTTAATTCCTTCTTTTGTGGCTTTGTCTTCCAGTCTTTTTATTAATAATTGTTCCTGTTTCTTTATCTCCTCCTCTAGTTCCTTTCTTTTTCGTTCTTGTTTGCGTCGGTGCCTGGCGTTCATGTTCATGGGGATCCCGCGCATAAATGCCTTGCTAGCGTCCCAAATCATTTCAATGGGTGTTTCATTGTTCAAATTTATACTAAAGAATTCCTTCATGGCACTTTTGCATTCCGCCACCTCTTTCTCGTGTCTAAACAGGTTTTCATTAATTCTCCAGGATCTCCTCGATTTCCGATCCTGTCTTAATTCCATCCCTACCGGGTTATGGTCCGTTAGTACTTTGGGTAGGATTGACACAGTGTTTAGGCGGACTAGCAAGTCACTAGATGCCAGGATGAAGTCAATTCTGGAAAATAATTGATGCCTGTCGGAGAAAAAGGTGAATTCTTGCTCTTTGCCGTGCCGTTCCCTCCAGACGTCTGTCAGTACAAAGTCTTCCTTCATGTCAAAGAAAGATTTAGGCAACTTGGAGTGCTTCTGTGGGTTAGGTTTTGTTTTCTTCTTGTCTAGGGCAATCTCTATGACCCCGTTCCAATCTCCCAGAATAATACATGATCTGTAGTTGAGTTGTATTAACTTCTTGTGTATCTTTTTGTAGAATTTTCCTTGTTGTTGATTTGGTGCATATATGCCCATCACTAGAATTTTCTTGTCGTCCTGTGTCACTTCGATTGCTAGATATCTACCCTGGGAGTCCGACTCTATTAGCTTAGCTATTACATGTTTCTTCACGTATATAACAAGCCCGTTCTTCTTTCATGGCGCCGCTGCGACAAAATGTGTACCTAGTCTGTTGTTGATTAAGTATTTCTGGTCCGCTGCTCTGATGTGTGTTTCTTGTAGGCAAATTATGTCGTTTCTTCCTTGATACAGGTAATGAAATATCTTTCTCCTTTTCTGTGGGGAATTTAGTCCGTTAACGTTCCATGTCAAGTATTTAGTTGTCATTGTCGGTTTCAGGATACTCTTCCAAGACCGCTTCTGTTCTATCTCTTGCGTTCTTCTTTGGTCTCGTTCCCATGGTATCCAAGTTGGTGCTCCAGTTGCGTAGTGGGGTCGTGTCATGCTGCTCCGTGCGTTTGGTGGTGGATCTTGTTATCCTGCCCTCTGCAGTTTGTCCTGTTCCCTTTCTGTTGTTGCTTCCTGTTCTCTATGTCGTCGTGTCTCGAGTTGGTCCTTTCCTTTCTCTTGCTTCTGCGTCTGTCTGTCGTTCCGGTGGCCCTTCTGCGTCTTCTCTCGTGGTGTATTGAGATCCATCCGACGTCAGTTCCTTTGCAAGGAATTCTCTGGCTTTTTGGACCGAGTTCAGGTAGTATCTTTTATTTTTATAGAAAAGTGACATCCCCGTAGGGGCTTCCCATCGGTATTGCAGAGCGCGTAGTCTCAGTTCGTCGGTCAGGAACTTGTAGTTCTTTCTGTCTCGCAGCATCGTCTGGGGGATCTCTTTCATTATCTTCACCTCCTGCCCCTCTATGTATAATCTTTTGTGATAGGATGTTACGGAGATAAGTTTCTGGAACTCCTTGGTTGTAAAGTGGATGACCACATCCCTTGGTAGGTTCCTGATCGCTGCCGCCCTTGAGTTGACTCTGTAGACTCTGTCGAATTGCCACGCGATGTCTTCGGGTTGCCTTCCCAGAAATGCTGCCAGGGCCCCTACAAAGAGTCTACGCAGGTCTTCTTGGGTTTCGTTTGTTGTCTCTTTCCATCCCCTAAATCTGATAGCGGACGCCATTTGCCAGTATTGCACCATGGTGGATTGGTCTTGGGCCATTCTTTTCATCTCTGTTATCTGTCCCTCCATGTAGTTTTCCACTCCTTCTATCTTCTTTGCCACACTCTCCCTGGTCTCCTGGAGGTTTTTTCCCATTTCATCCCCCAGCCTCTTGTAGTGTGCTTGCATCGCCTCCTTAATTTGATCCAAGTCTACAGCCATTGCTCTGCGTTGTTCTTCCAGCTTTCTCTCTAGATCTCTGCCCTGGTTCAACAGCATCTGTTTTATATCTTCGCACCTTTTCTCCATCCTCTGTTCTGCGTCTATGCACCTTCTTTCCATCCGTGTACCCACTTCCTCTAATTTTTTATCCATTTCATCCATCCTTTTTACCAGCGTCCCCAACATCTCTTTTACTTCTTGTAACGTGTGCTCTGCTGGGCAGGCCTGAGTTGACAGATGGGTCTGGGGGCCTGTGGTTGGATGGGAGGGTGTGGGGGTGGGTAGGGTGCTCCCTGGTGTTTCAGGAGGCTGGGATGTTTCAGGAGGCTGGGATGGGGAGGGTGCAGGTCCCTTTGTGGACATCTGTTTGGTCTGCTTGGAGACCATCCTGGCTTCTGCCTGTTGTATGCCCTGCTTCTGGGTCCCTTGGTTCCCTTGGTTCAGGGGGCTCAGCTGATGGGCTTCTTTCCCCCCTTCTCTCTCCCAGTTTTCCCAGGCCTTTCGCCTCCTCTTCCTTCTTTGATGTTTCTTTATCTTCTGGGTCCCTTGGTTCCCTTGGTTCAGGGGGCTCAGCTGATGGGCTTCTTTCCTCACTTTTCTCACCCAGTTCTCCCAGGCCTTCCACCTCCTCTTCCCCCTCTGGTCTTCCAGCCGCCCTCTTCGCCTTTAACAGCTCACCTCCCGCAGGTATTCTTTTTTCTCTGTCGCTCCCTCCGTTCACCTTCGCTCTTGTCGGCGTCCTGTCGGCTCCGCTCGCCTCTGCCTTTGTCTGCCGCGCCAGGCCAGGCCCCCTCAGCTGCAGTCGCGCCGTTCCGCTCCCTGATCTGTTCGTCTTGGGGGCCTCTTCAGGCCGGCAGACTCACCCGGCGGGTCTCGCTTTTCAAGCCGATGGCCTCCTCCTCCTCCGTCTGTCGTTCCTCTCTCGTCGGCTCCAGCTCCCTCTCACAGCGCGTAGCAGCGTAGCGCCGTCTTCTTCTTCAGGCCTGCCGGCCGGCTGGCCTGCCACCGCCGTCTTCTTCGGCTCCGTTCGCGGCTCCCTTGGACCTCCCGGCGGCAATATTTATCTGTCCGGGTAGGTCTGAAGTTCCTCTTTGCTCGAGCCCTTTCACTCGTTAGCTCGCCCTTTTCTTTATGCGGTATTTTGATTTTTAAATAAGCCCCGTCTCAGAGCTCTCCATGGAAGGCTCCGGTCCTCGTGACCGGAACCGGAAGCCTCCTCCAACACTGGAGATTTTTAAGAAGAGACTGGACAGCCACTGGTCTGAAATGGTATGGGATCTCCTGCCTGAGCAGGGGGCTGGACTAGATGACCTCCAAGGTCCCTTCCAGCTCTATTCCATTCTAAATCAGACGGCCAGGGATCTCCCGAAGCCCGCAAACGGCAGCGGAGCCGACCGTGTCCCTCCCGAAGGAGCCGGGCCGGCGGCGGCGCTGACTCTCCTGAGGTTCCTTCCCGGCCGCTGCGGAGCGACCCCGCCCTGTCGCCAGATGTTTCGCCGGCAGCAGCAACAGCAGCAGTCCAGCTGCTTCGGCCTCCGGCAAAGAGCTGCAGCTGGGCGTCCGGGCGGGGCTGTGGGGGGCGAGCCTCCCCAAGGCCGGAGCCGAGGAGATCGCGGGCAGGGGGGCGGGGCAGTCATCGCGAGGGGAGCAGCCCAGCCCAGGCCCGCCTGGGAGGGAGCCCCGGATTCGGTCGGGCTCGCCCCGAGGATCAGCCGCAGGTCTGTAACCATCTGGAGTAGAGTTAGGGGGTGGGGATGGGGGGGTCTTGCAGGCAGCCCCCTTAAGTCTCTGGGCTCCACTTGGGTGTAAACGCGCAGTGAGGCGAGCGTCGGTTTCGAAAGCGGAACGGCTACCGGGGAAACTGACTCCTGAGTAATGTTAGTAATCAATCAGAATCGAGCTGGAAGGGACCTTGGAGGTCATCTAGCCCAACCCCCTGCTCAAACAGGAGACCCCCCCTATGCCATTCAGAATAAGAGGTCTTCCAGTCCAGATCTCTGCTGCCATTTCACATAAGTAAGAGAATAATAGGTTTGGAAGGGACCTTGGAGGTCATCTAGCCCAACCCCCTGCTCAGGTAGGACACCCTACACCATTTCAGACAAACCATTGTCCAGTCTCTTCTTAAAAGCCTCCAGTGATGGAGCATTCACAGCTTCTGGAGGCAAGGAGTTCCACTGATTGTTCTCACTGTTAGGTTAATTCTCTATTAATCATCGGTCAATGAGCAATGGATAAGCTGTGACTATTATGGTAAGCCACCTATAATAGCCTCGCGGTCAGATAAGCGGCAAATAAACTTAGCACATGTTAAGAAGGCTGTGGAGCTGATGGGTTTCATTTACTTGGAAGCAAGTCTTTGTGGACACTTTCTCGGTGGGGGGGGGACCGAGTTCAGAGCAGCCATTGGGGAACTTCAGGATCTTCCCGCTTTCTCAGCTTCACCCACCTCACAGAGTTGTTATTCGAGAGAATAGAATAGAATAGAATAGAATAGAATAGAATAGAATAGAATAGAATAGAATAGAATAGAATAGAATAGAATAGAATAGAATAGAATAGAATAGAACAGAATATGGAATAGAATAGAATAGAATAGAATAGAATAGAATAGAATAGAATAGAATAGAATAGAATAGAATAGAATGGAATGGAATGGAATGGAATGGAATGGAATGGAATGGAATGGAATGGAATGGAATGGAATGGAATAGAAGAGAAGAGAAGAGAAGAGAAGAGAAGAGAAGAGAGAGAAGAGAAGAGAAGAGAAGAGAAGAGAAGAGAAGAGAAGAGAAGAGAAGAGAATATGGAATAGAATAGAATAGAATAGAATAGAATAGAATAGAATAGAATAGAATAGAATAGAATAGAATAGAATAGAATAGAATAGAATAGAATGGAATGGAATGGAATGGAATGGAATGGAATGGAATGGGAATGGAATGGAATGGAATGGAATAGAGAAGAGAAGAGAAGAGAAGAGAAGAGAAGAGAAGAGAAGAGAAGAGAAGAGAAGAGAAGAGAAGAGAAGAGAAGAGAAGAGAAGAGAAGAGAAGAGAAGAGAATATGGAATAGAATAGAATAGAATAGAATAGAATAGAATAGAATAGAATAGAAGAGAAGAGAAGAGAAGAGAAGAGAAGAGAAGAGAAGAGAAGAGAAGAGAAGAGAAGAGAAGAGAAGAGAAGAGAAGAGAAGAGAAGAGAAGAGAAGAGAAGAGAAGAGAAGAGAATATGGAATAGAATAGAATAGAATAGAATAGAATAGAATAGAATAGAAGAGAAGAGAAGAGAAGAGAAGAGAAGAGAAGAGAAGAGAAGAGAAGAGAAGAGAAGAGAAGAGAAGAGAAGAGAAGAGAAGAGAAGAGAAGAGAAGAGAAGAGAAGAGAAGAGAAGAGAAGAGAAGAGAAGAGAATCTTGGCCACTTTAAGGCTTGTGGACTCCAACTCCCAGAATTCCCCAGACAGAAAACACTAGATCTGCAAAATGGAAACCCGCCTGCTGAGAAGCCTCTTGAACCTGGCTAAAGAGAGGGGGCTTCTGAATTTTGGGGGTGCTCTCCGACTGAGACCTTTGGCTGGTGGGAGAGATTGCTCAGAGTGACCCAAGAAGGTGTCCAGGGAGACTCTCAGCCCTCCAGCTCACGGTTGCCCCAAAGGCGGCTTTCTCAAAAGGCGACTGGGCTTCCTTTGTTTTTCCTTGAAGACGGGTCGCTTCTCCTCCAAGAAGCTTCCTCGGTTCTGACTGAATGGGGGAGAAGGGAAGGCTTTCTCTCCCTTGCAGTCATCTGCTCTTTAGCACTCTCTCTGAGACTCCCTCGGGCCCCTTGCAGGGCTAGCCACTCTTCAAAGGCAGGAAACAAAAGGCTAAATATTTCAAGTAAGAAATGGAGAAAAAGGATGATTTTTAGCTCTAAAAAAAGAAAAAAAGAAAGAAACCTTTCCAGATTCACTATAACAGAGGTCTTCTCACTGGGTCACTTTAAGGCTTGTGGACTTCAACTCCCAGAATTCCCCAGCCAGCATGGGAGTTGAAGTCCACAAGTCTCACAGTGGTCAAGATTGCTGGCTGAGGAATTCTGGGCGTTGAAGTCCAGAAGCCTTAAAAGTGGCCACGTGTGCACTATGGTCTGAAAACCCAGCCTGCTCCACTTCACAGTGGCAGGAAGCCAACATTGCCTTAAGTTCAAGCCACCTTTGCATGCTTGCAGCAAGCAGACCCGTGAGAACCTCAGGAAAGCAACGAAAAGCTGCAGGAAGTGACCGCAGGGTGTGCCTGGGGAGGCTGCCCTCTGCGTGGCCAGAGCAAGTTTGACCTGGGTGAACCCTGGCCTGGCTACGGCTCTCCATTCGGAAGGGTGGGGAAATTCCCAGCGGAGGGAAATGGGATCCAGCCAGGAAGGGGATTATGGAGAGAAGCCAGTCCCCCCACCGCTGCCCTCCCCGTCCTTGTGGGTGCCCTGATTCAGCTTCTGAGCCGACCAGAAGGCAAACTGAAGCCAGAGAGCAGAATAACAAGAGTCGGAAGGGACCTTGGGGGTAGTAGTAGTAGTAGTAGTAGTAGTAGTAGTAGTAGTAGTAGTAGTAATAATAATAATAATAGTAAAGTTGGAAGGGACCTTGGAGGTCATCGAGTCCAGCCCCCTGCTCAGGCAGGAAACCCTACACCATTTCGGACAAATGGCTGTCCAGTCTCTTCTTAAAAACTTCCAGTGTTGGAGCATTCACCGCTTCTGGAGGCAGGTAGTTCCACTGGTTAATCGTTCTCACTGTCAGGAAGTTTCTCCTGAGTTCTAGGTTGCTTCTCTCCTTGATTAGATTCCATCCATTGCTTCTCTTCCTGCCTTCAGGCGCTTTGGAGAATAGCTTGACTCCCTCTTCTTTGGGGCAGCCCCTGAGATATTGGGAGACTGCTATCCTGTCCCCCCTCGTCCTTCTCTTCATTAAACTAGAGATCCCCAATTCCAGCAGCCGTTGCTTATATGCTTTAGCCTCCAGTCCCCTAATCCTCTTTGTTGATTAGTTGATTTGGTCTTCTAGTCCAACCCCAACATGGCTGTCCAGTCTTCCCAGTGATGGAGCACCCACAACTTTTGAAGGCAACTTCTGTCCCACTGGTTAATTGTTCTAACAGGAAATTTCTCCTTAGTTCTAGGGAAAAAAGCCAATACAATCTTACGTTGCATGAGCAGAGGGATAGAATCAAGATCACGGGAAGTATTATTACCGCTCTAATTAAATTGTCCTGCTCTTAGCCATGGCAAGGTCTTGCGGTTTCCTGCTTTAACTACTAGAAGGGGTTTTTTTGCACCTTGGGGGGGCAACATGCCTGCAACCAAAAGGGGATCTCCAGCTGGGATCTAGGGCTGGCCACCCACCTCTAAGACAATCAGCACATCCTGTTGCAGGAAGAGGGTCAGTGGTGGGAAGCCCCCCCTCCATTGGATTCAGCCCCCAGTTTCCTGAAGGAAAGGAAGAGGACAGAAGGGCCGCCTGCCTCATCCCCTGGGGAGACGTCCATTGTCCTGCCCCACCACAAGCCAAGGACAGATGGAACGTTTCCTGGAGAGCAGCAGGAGAACGACTGGAAAGGAAGAGTCAGATCCCTGCCCCAGAGGAAAAACACACAGACCGCAGAAAGCTTTTACAGTAGAGTAGAGTAGAGTAGAGTAGAGTAGAGTAGAGTAGAGTAGAGTAGAGTAGAGTAGAGTAGAGTAGAGTAGAGTAGAGTAGAGTAGAGTAGAGTAGAGTAGAGTAGAGTAAAGTAGAGTAGAGTAGAGTAGAGTGTAGTGTGGAGTGGAGTGGAGTGGAGTGGAGTGGAATGGAATGGAATAGAATAGAATAGAATAGAATAGAATAGAATAGAATAGAATAGAATAGAATAGAATAGAATAGAATAGAATAGAATAGAATAGAATAGAATAGAAAATAATAAAGAATAGAATAGAATAGAATAGAATAGAATAGAATAGAATAGAATAGAATAGAATAGAATAGAATAGAATAGAATAGAATAGAATAGAAAATAATAAAGAATAGAATAGAATAGAATAGAATAGAATAGAATAGAATAGAATAGAATAGAATAGAATAGAATAGAATAGAATAGAATAGAATTATGGAATAAAATAGAAACTGGAAGGGACCTTGGAGGTCTTCTAGTCCAACCCCCTGCTCAGGCAGGAAAACCAATACCAGTTCAGACAAGTGACTGTCCAGCCTCTTCTTAAAAATCTCCAGTGTTATAATGTTTTTAAATAAATGGAGTTTATTAAGCTTAAGTTTAAATGTGTGAAGAAATATAGGTTTGTATAGATTAAAATTTTTATTGATTAATGCAGTTGATGGTTAGATATAGTAATGAATGAATTTATTTGAAAGTGTATTAATTCAATTATAATATTTTATATAGATAGAAAGGGAAATTTTTAAGAAATACTGGGTATATATTTACTATGTTATTGTTTGTTTGTTTTTTAAAAATGAATCACCATGTTTCCACGTGGGTTCTTAAGCTGTGTTGGTGTAAAATGGAAAACTAATAAAAATTGTTTTGAAAAAAGAAAACAAAACCACAAAGGTTTATCCCCATTCATTTTCATATTTTATAAAATTATTAAAATCCAGAAACTAAGAGTAAGAATATTGAATGTAATGTTCTAATTAAACTTTGATTGTCCACAAGCTAAAAAAAAATAAATCTCCAGTGATGGAGCGCCCACAATTTCTGCAGGTAAGCTGTTCCACTGGCTGATTGTCCTCACTGTCAGGAAGTTTCTCCTTAATGCCAGGTTGCTTCTCTCCTTGATCAGTTTCCAACCATTGTTTCTCATCCTGCCCTCTGGTGGCTTTGGAGAATAACGTGACCCCCTCTTCTTCTTTGGGGCAGCCCCTCAAATACTGGAAGGCTGCTATCCTGTCTCCCCTATTTCTTCTTTTCTCTAGACTGACCAAACCCAAGTCCTGCAGCCGTTCTCCGTATGTTTTAGTCTCCAGTCTCCTTGGATCATCTTAAATAATAATAAACAATTTTGAAAAGGAACATCTCGGCAACTTGTGACGGTCAAGGGGTCAGCTTAACACACTCACACCCAGGGGAAGAGCAGATGCTCCTGACTTCTCCCATCGTCCCCTTCCCCCCCCCTTGTGCAGCAGGGAGCGAAGGGGCAGCTGTGGGCAGGCCTGGCAACGGGGGGGGGGGATTCCCTCCCTGGCACATCTTGTTCCACACACGCCTCCCTTCCTTCGTCTTCATCCTGGCGCGGCTGGGACCAAGAAGCTCTCCAGGAATCAGGCTGGCCCAGCAATCCTGGCTGGGAATTCTGCACGCGGGCTGAGAGCCTCACGGACATCCTGCCAGTTCCAGGAAGGGAGGGCGGGGGGGGGGAGCAAGACGAAGTAGCCGGGCAGAGGTCAGCGAAAGGAGGAAGTGGGAAAGTCTGAGCTGGCAAAAGAGGGCAGGGTTAACCAGCTTCTTTTGGCTGGGGACCAAACATGGCGCAAATCAAACGTCTGGGCACGTGTGAACATGCGTGATGCCCAGAAACACAGGGCTGAGTGTGAGTGTGTAAACCGGATGGAATCTTGTGTGGGGGGAGTTCCTTTTCACGGAAGGAGCAGAGACCGGAGCTTTGTCAAAAGTCAAAAAAGTCACGGCCGACCCTGCGATGGGAGCTTTGCCTGCACACCAGAAACGGGCAGAGTTTATTGCACCCAGTTGGCCCCCATTTTGACTTTCAGACCCTTTTTCGACCCTACGTATCTGCTAGAGGCCCCTGCCCCTCTTATCCAACTAGAGCAGGGGTTCTCAACCTTGGCAACTTTAAGACTTGTGGACTTCAACTCCCAGAATTCCTCAGCCAGCAAAGCTGGCTGAGGAATTCTGGGAGTTGAAGTCCACAAGTCTTAAAGTTGCCAAGGTTGAGAACCCCTGAACTAGAGGTAGTGGCCACAGTTCATTTAGTGACCGTTCAAAGTTACGACGGCATTGAAAAAAGGAATGTACAACTGTTTTTCACATTTAACCACGGTCGTGTGAGCAAAATTCAGATGCTTGGCAACTGGCTCACATCTGTAACAGTTACAGCGTCCGGGGGGGGGACACTCACGTGATCCCCTTTTGCGAGCTGAGTCAATGGGGAAACCAGATTCACTGAACAACTGTGCTAAGAGAGGTCATAACATGGGGCAAAACTCACTTAACAAATGTCTCACTTAGCAACACAAATGTGGGGCTCGGTTGTGACCATAAGTCGAGGATTACCTGCACTGCTCTGTCTTCAGAGGCCAGCAGGGAAGCTGGAAAACAGCCTTCCAGTATTTGAGGGGCTGCCCCAAAGAAGAGGCAGTCAAGCTATCCTCCAAAGCCCCTGAAGGCAGGAGAAGAAACGATGGATGGAAACTAATCAAGGAGAGAAGCAACCTGAAACTAAGGAGAAACTTCCTGACAATGAGGACAATTAACCAGTGGAACAGCTTGCCACCAGAAATTTTGGGTGCTTCATCAATGGAGGTTTTTAAGAAGAGACTGGACTGAAATGGTCTAGGGTCTGAAATGGTCTAGGGCAGTGATGGCGAACCTTTAGAGACCGAGTGCCCAAAAACTGACCCCCATTCCTGCTCCGCCCTGGCCACTGGGCCACCCTCCACCCGCATGGCCTGCCACAGATCACCCAGGCAGCCCAGCAGCGCCATAGCAGCCATACCCTTGGCCCCTGCCCCGCAGCAGCATCTGCACACAACGGGGCGCAAGGACGGAGTCTTTTCCCCGCTGCCCAGCTATCATACCCTTGGCTCCGCTGCTTCGTGTAGGCCGCGCCCAGGGGCAGCTCTCCTCCGGGGGGGGGCTGCTAGTGAGGAGGGGGCTGTGGGAGGAGGCAGGGGCTGGGGAGACGGTGTGTGTGCCCACAGAGAGGGCTCCATGTGCCACCTCTGGCACCCGTGCCATAGGTTCACCACCACTGGTCTAGGGTCTTCTGTTAAAACAATTAACCAGTGGAACAACCTGCCTCCAGGAGTTGTGAATGCTCCAACGCTGGAAGTTTTTAAGAAGAGGCCAGACGGCTGTTTGTCTGAAATGGGTATAGGGCAGGGGTCTGCAATCTTAACAACTTTAAGACTTGTGGACTTCCACAAATCTTAAAGTTGGCAAGGTTGCAGACCCCTGATCTAGGATTTCCTGCCTGAGCAGGGGGTTGGACTAGATGACCTCCAAGGTCCCTTCCAACATCATCATTATTATTATTATTATTATTACTACTATTATTACTATTATTACTATTACTATTACTATTATTATTATTACTACTATTATTATTATTACTATTACTATTATTATTACTATTATTACTATTATTATTATTACTATTACTATTATTATTACTATTACTATTATTATTATTACTACTACTATTATTATTAATTACCACTTCCAAGGTCCCTTCCAGCTCTATTCTGACTGACTTCTAAAAGCTGTGACAACACAACCCTCTTTTTTTTTTAACGATCTTACACACACACACACACACACACACACACTCCAGGTTCCCTTCCACTCACACCTGCCTCCTCCCTCTTTTCCAGCCTGCCAGGCACTCTCTGCCCTCCCCAGGCCAGGCACCTTAATGCCCGGTGACACGTGGCCTCAACCGACAAACAAAACTCTCCCAGGCGCAGATGTTGGCCGCCTGGCATTGGCAGAGGCGCCCCTTGGCACGGCCAGACTATTCAGGGCTGGGACTGTTTCCTGGCAGCAAAGGTCAGACTTCCTGGAGGGAAAAAGAGGGTGGGGGAAACAACGGAGGTCCCAAGTTGCAAAAAAACTATAGAGATCCAGAAGTCTTTTGAAAATGTCTTAAAAAAAAAAACAACCCAGAAAATAAAATAAAATCTTTTATTTTTAAAAAAGCATTTTACCAACATTTTAACACTCAGGTCTTCTACGCCAGCCAATTCTAATAAAAATAATGTTAATAATCATAATAATAAATTGGGGATGTCTAGTTTAACGAAGAGGAGGACGAAGGGGGACATGATAGCAGTCTTCCAGTATCTCAGGGGCTGCCCCAAAGAAGAGGGAGTCAAGCTATTCTCCGAAGCGCCTGAAGGCCAGACAAGAAGCAACGGATGGAAACTACCTAACCAAGGAGAGAAGCAACCTAGAACTAAGGAGAAACTTCCTGACAGTGAGAACAATTAACCAGTGGAACCACCTGCCTCCAGAAGCAGTGAATGCTCCAACACTGGAAGTCTTTAAGAAGAGACTGGACAGCCATTTGTCCGAAATGGTGTAGGGTTTCCTGTCTGAGCAGGGGGTTGGACTACATGACCTCCAAGGTACCTTCCAACTTTATTATTATTATTATTATTATTATTATTATTATTATCATTATCATTATCATTATCATTATCATTATCATTATCATTATCATTATTATAGTTGGAAGGTACCTTGGAGATCATCTAGCCCAACCCCCTGCTCAGGCAGGAAACCCTACACCATTTCAGACAAATGTTGTTATAGAAGGACATGCATAAACATGCTCATGTATATAAATACATCTACACGAGCATTAAAAATAATATAAACCAGAGACCGTTCATTCTCCCTCAAGGGAAGGTCTGGTATCCTCAGAACAAGCCCAGGGGCTCCCCTGCCCAGGAAGGTGCCCGGGGTGGGGGGAATCTTACTGTCCTCCGTCTCATGAACAGCTGGATGTCCAAGAGATCGTGAACAATTTAGAAAGCAACCTAGAACTACGGAGAAACTTTCTGACTGTTGAGGACAATTAGCCAGTGGAATGACTTGCCACCAGAAGTTGTGGATGCTCAATCACTGAAGAAGAGACTCGACACCCACTTGTCTGAAATGGTCTAGGGCAGGGGTCTCCAACCTTGGCAACTTTAAGACCTGTGGACTTCAACTCCCAGAATTCCCCAGCCAGCATGGCTGGCTGGGGAATTCTGGGAATTGAAGTCCACAGGTCATAAAGTTGCCACGGTTGGGGACCCCTGGTCTAGGGTCTCCTGTTTGAGCAGGGGGCTGGACTAGAAGACCTCCAAGGTCCCTTCCAACTGTGTTGTTCTGTTCTGTTAATGATTTGGAGGGGGGGAAACATCAGCCCAAACCCCCCCAATCTCCCAGGACCCCTTTTTGGCTGTGAACTAAGATTCGGGGAGAGAATTCCTTATTCTCTTTTCTGCTCTGCCAGACTTAGAAAGGAAAAGTGGGGGAGGGGGGGCATCACCAAAGAGCTAAATCCAGCCGGGTCACAAAATGCCAAACCAATAAACCACGGAGTGGGCCCGATTCCCACAACCTATGGAATTGGGTTCCTGCAAGACCGGAAGCCACAAATTGAGTCCGTGCACGTCAGCCAAGGGTGCAACTGTTCTGTGGTGAGACAGCCTGTGGTCTGGCTGCTGGTGTGTGTTTGTGTTTGTGTGTGCTTGTGTGTGTGTGTGTGTGTGTGTGTGTGTGTGTGTGTGTGTGGGTTCCTTGGCGAACTGGACGCCTTCAACCAGAGATGCAACTTTGGTGAGACCTGCCTGGACCTTGGGGTGGGATGGATGACCTCAAGGGGCTTTTCAGCTCCCCATTCTGCCCCTTTGAAACGTTTTGCCCGCCACAAGATACAAAGGTGCAGGTGTGTTTGCGTGGTGTTTCCCGTGTCTGTCCCACTGCAGGTGAAGCAACTCGACTCCTGCCCGCCAAGGCAGAGTTTCCGATTTTGCAAAACCAGCCTTGGCTCAAAGAATTCCCACTGTCCCTTCCCACCTCCTGACAATCTGGGGCCTGCACATTTAGGTGTTAACCTGTGGGGTGTCACAAAGAGCGTGAGAAAGCTGGGCCCCGTCAAACTGGCAGCCAGAGAAAGACAGATGTTGCGGGGTGTGTGTGTGTGTGTCAGCCTGCTCTGCTCGCTGCCCTCCCGCCTTTCCCAAAGTGAGAGAGGCTGATTTATGTCGCCTTTTCTGGGTCTGGTCCAGCAGAGAAAAGGGGGGGGGGAAACCCACTTCCTTTCCTAGTGGGGAGAGCAAAAGGCTGCCAAGGCAATTAACCATCTGGTGCCCCAGGAAAGAAAGGGAAAAATAGAACCTGGCTTTAAAGCAACAACAACAAGAAGAACACACAAACACACAGAGATTCCCAGGCAATCAGGAGGTTGGCTGTGTTGCTCAAGGCCAAACATTCTTTCATGTGCTGAAGAGACGATCAATCGGAGCCAGGACTGCAGAAGAGGAGAATTTTCGATGCCCGTTTCCAGAAAGGGGTTGACTTTGCTTTTCTGCCAGGACTATGGGGTGGGGGGAGGGGGAGGGGAGTCAGGAAGAGACCCCAAATCTCAGCAGTTAGGTAGTTAGTGGAATGGCTAGAGCTGGAAGGGACCTTGGAGATCATCTAGTCCAACCGCCTTTTCAAAGCAGGAAACCCTGTACCATTTCAGACAAATGGCTGTCCGGTCTCTTCTTAAAAACTTCCAGTGTTGGCGCATTCACCGCTTCTGGAGGCAGGTGGTTCCACTGGTTAATTGTTCTCACTGTCAGGAAATTTCTCCTTAGTTCCAGGTTGCTTCTCTCCTTGGTTAGTTTCCATCCATTGCTTCTTGTCCTGCCTTCAGGGGCTTTGGAGAATAGGTGGAACCCCCCTCTTCTCTTTGGCAGCCCCCCCCCAATACTGGAAGACTGCTATCTTGTCACTCCTCGTCCTTCTCTTATTTGGAGTAGGCAATCAGCTTGGCTGCCATAGGCAACTCAAATCCCCCTCACCTTTTCCTCTCCCGCTGCCCAGCCATGCGCTGCTGTAGCACTCCAGATTCTCCTGGACCAATCTCCACTTAGTTTGCCTCTCCTTCTGTCCTTCCTGCCAGCCTCTGTCTCTTGTCTGAGATGGTATAGGTTCTCCCTCTTCAGCAGGGAGCTGGACTAGAAGACCTCCAAGGTCCCTTCCAGATTCTATTCCATTCCATTCTATTCTATTCTATTCCATTCCATTCTATCCCATAATTCTATTCTATTCTATTCATTTAATTTCTATTCTATTCTATTCATTTAATTTCTATTCTATTCTATTCATTTAATTTCTATTCTATTCTATTCTATTCTATTCTATTCTATTCTATTCTATTCTATTCTATTCTATTCTATTCTATTCTATTCTATTCTATTCTATTCTATTCTGTTCCATTTATTCCATATTCTATTCTATTCTATTCTATTCTGTTCTATTATTCCTTATTCTATTCTATTCATTTAATTTCTATTCTATTCTATTCTATTCTATTCTATTCTATTCTATTCTATTCTATTCTATTCTATTCTGTTCCATTTATTCCATATTCTATTCTATTCTGTTCTACTCCACTCTAAAAGCTTTCTGCGGTCTGTGTGTTTTTCCTCTGGGGCAGGGATCTGACTTTCTCCTGCTGCTCTCCAGGAAACGTTCCATCCGTCCTTGGCTTGTGGTGGGGCAGGACAATGGACGTCTCCCCAGGGGATGAGGCAGGCGGCCCTTCTATCCTCTTCCTTTCCTTCAGGAAACTGGGGGCTGAATCCAATGGAGGGGGGGCTTCCCACCACTGACCCTCTTCCTGCAACAGGATGTGCTGATTGTCTTAGAGGTGGGTGGCCAGCCCTAGATCCCAGCTGGAGATCCCCTTTTGGTTGCAGGCATGTTGCCCCCCCCCAAGGTGCAAAAATCCCCCTTCTAGTAGTTAAAGCAGGAAACCGCAAGACCTTGCCATGGCTAAGAGCAGGACAATTTAATTAGAGCGGTAATAATACTTCCCATGATCTTGATTCTATCCCTCTGCTCATGAAACGTAAGATTGTATTGGCTTTTTTCCCTAGAACTAAGGAGAAATTTCCTGTTAGAACAATTAACCAGTGGGACAGAAGTTGCCTTCAAAAGTTGTGGGTGCTCCATCACTGGGAAGACTGGACAGCCATGTTGGGGTTGGACTAGAAGACCAAATCAACTAATCAACAAAGAGGATTAGGGGACTGGAGGCTAAAGCATATAAGGAACGGCTGCTGGAATTGGGGATGTCTAGTTTAATGAAGAGAAGGACGAGGGGGGACAGGATATCTCAGGGGCTGCCCCAAAGAAGAGGGAGTCAAGCTATTCTCCAAAGCCCCTGAAGGCAGGACAAGAAGCAACGGATGGAAACCAATCAAGGAGAGAAGCAACCTGGAACTAAGGAGAAACTTCCTGACAGTGAGAACAATTAACCAGTGGAACAACCTGCCTCCAGAAGCGGTGAATGCTCCAACACTGGAGGTTTTCAAGAAGAGACTGGACAGCCATTTGTCCGAAATGGTGTAGGGTTTCCTGCCTGAGCAGGGGGTTGGACTAGATGACCTCCAAGGTCCCTTCCAACTTTACTATTATTATTATTACTACTACTACTACTACTACTACTACTACTACTACTACTACTACTACTACTACTACCCCCAAGGTCCCTTCCGACTCTTGTTATTCTGCTCTCTGGCTTCAGTTTGCCTTCTGGTCGGCTCAGAAGCTGAATCAGGGCACCCACAAGGACGGGGAGGGCAGAGGTGGGGGGACTGGCTTCTCTCCATAATCCCCTTCCTGGCTGGATCCCATTTCCCTCCGCTGGGAATTTCCCCACCCTTCCGAATGGAGAGCCGTAGCCAGGCCAGGGTTCACCCAGGTCAAACTTGCTCTGGCCACGCAGAGGGCAGCCTCCCCAGGCACACCCTGCGGTCACTTCCTGCAGCTTTTCGTTGCTTTCCTGAGGTTCTCACGGGTCTGCTTGCTGCAAGCATGCAAAGGTGGCTTGAACTTAAGGCAATGTTGGCTTCCTGCCACTGTGAAGTGGAGCAGGCTGGGTTTTCAGACCATAGTGCACACGTGGCCACTTTTAAGGCTTCTGGACTTCAACGCCCAGAATTCCTCAGCCAGCAATCTTGACCACTGTGAGACTTGTGGACTTCAACTCCCATGCTGGCTGGGGAATTCTGGGAGTTGAAGTCCACAAGCCTTAAAGTGACCCAGTGAGAAGACCTCTGTTATAGTGAATCTGGAAAGGTTTCTTTCTTTTCTTATTTTTTTAGAGCTAAAAATCATCCTTTTTCTCCATTTCTTACTTGAAATATTTAGCCTTTTGTTTCCTGCCTTTGAAGAGTGGCTAGCCCTGCAAGGGGCCCGAGGGAGTCTCAGAGAGAGTGCTAAAGAGCAGATGACTGCAAGGGAGAGAAAGCCTTCCCTTCTCCCCCATTCAGTCAGAACCGAGGAAGCTTCTTGGAGGAGAAGCGACCCGTCTTCAAGGAAAAACAAAGGAAGCCCAGTTGCCTTTTGAGAAAGCCGCCTTTGGGGCAACCGTGAGCTGGAGGGCTGAGAGTCTCCCTGGACACCTTCTTGGGTCACTCTGAGCAATCTCTCCCACCAGCCGAAGGTCTCAGTCGGAGAGCACCCCCAAAATTCAGAAGCCCCCTCTCTTTAGCCAGGTTCAAGAGACTTCTCAGCAGGCGGGTTTCCATTTTGCAGATCTAGTGTTTTCTGTCTGGGGAATTCTGGGAGTTGGCGTCCACAAGCCTTAAAGTGGCCAAGATCGCTAGCTTGGGCATTCTGGGAGTTCAAGTCCACAAGCCTTAAAAGTGGCCAAGATTGCTGATTGAGGAATTCTGGGAGTTGAAGTCCACAAGCCTTAAAGTGGCCAAGTTTGGAGAACAAGCAACGTCTAAGCAAAACGTTCCTCCCCCACTGGACCAGTCAGCTCTTCTCCAAGCCAAAAAGCTGCTGGTGCCCCCCCCCCCACACACCCCTAGACTGAGAAGCGATCAGCCGACTCGGGCATCCAGGTTCGGCCGGTGGGACTTCAGGGCCACGACCCCCGCCCCGCGTGTCTCTTGCCTACTCAGCCCACCCAAAGACCCCCGGGGGGGGGAAACACGCCGGAATAGTCAGGGACGAGGGGGGCGTCGAGTGACCGGGAAGAGAAGCGCCGGGCTGCTCCCCCCCACCTCTCCGGCGGTCTCCAGCAGGAGCGGCGGGGAGGGGGCCAAGGCGGACCCCTCCCCGACCCGAGGGCCCCTCCCCCGCCGGCCCCGGCCGAGCTCCAGGCGGGGGTCAGGAAGCGGCGCGGATCCGCTTGGAAAGCGCTTTTGAGCGCATCCGCCCGCCTGACTCACGCCGCGGCCCCCGCCAGCCGGGAAGGGGCGCGCCCGCCGCCTTCCCTCCCGCCCTCCCGCCCTCCCGCCTTCCCTGCCCGTCGCTGGACCTGCTCGCTGGGCGCCGGCCGGAGCGGAGCCCAGCGCCGGAGCGGAGCGCGCAGGCAAGTCGGGCGGGGGGCGGACGAGCAGCGCTGGGTGGGTGGGTGGGCTGGACTCCGGCGCAGCCCGATTGCCGCTTGCCTCCCCCTCCCACCACCACCACCACCTCCCCGCTCGGCCGGAGGAAGAACTCTGCACGTGCTCGCGGGAATGGGGAAGCGGCGCTGGGGAGCCTGCGAGGAATGCTGGGGTGGGGGGCAGGCGGGAAGGAAAGAGATCCTTGAAAGAGGCTCTTTGCCCGAGTCTCCCCCCCCACCCTCCCCAGGATAGCTGGGGAGGCTATTCCCTTGTCTGGACGGAGTGAAAGGACAACTCAAGTTGCTAGTCCTCTGGACACCTGCCGGCACCGGGGAAAACGGGGGGGGGGTTCCTCGTGGGGGACTCCCGGAGAGGGAGAAGCCTAGTTGCTCGCGAGTAGCTTCTGCTCAGTTCTGCGGCTGGCGTGTTTTTTTGGCGGCCGGCGGCGGGGGGGGGGGGAAGACTTGGCAGCCAGCCAAGGCCTTTGGGCAGCCTGACACCCCCCTCCCGCCCGCGCCTGGGGTCACCTGCCAGCCGGACAGCCGCGGGCCTGAGCAGCTTGGCAGAACCGGACCAGGAACCCCCCCTCCCCAAAGTCTGCCTTGGCCGGACGGGTGGAGGGGGTGTCCTTTTGTGCCCCCAGCCCCGGAGGGGACTTTTCCAACTCTCTCGCCTTTCGGCTGGCTGCCTCGGGCTGGCTCGGACTGATCGCCCCGGAGCCTGGCGGGGTCTCCTCCTCCGTTGTCTACGCGCGGAGTGTCTGACTCACAACTGCGGACTGGCCCAAATTTGGAAGCGCTTTCCTGCGTCCCGCCGTGGAAGGGAGGGAGAGGAGGGGGACCGCGAAGTTTCGCGCTGCTCGTGTGTGCGTTGCGTCGGTGTGTTTTGTGTGTGTGTGTGTGTGTGTGTGTCCATGTGTCTTGTGCTGCGTGTGTCGCCTTTCCAGCAATTGGCATTTCCTTCGCCGCTTCCTGCCTCAAGGCAGAAAGGCGCGCCGGGGACCCTGCCTCTGTCCCCCCCCCCCGCCGGCCTTCCTCCGCCAGCAGAGTCCGGCGGCTCCGGTCAGCCTGCCGGTCCCCGGAATCCGCTGCCTCCTCGAACGGAGCCGGACGGGGCTGTTGGTCAGCTCTACAGCGGCCCCTCCCCGCAGCAGCTGCGCGTCAGGCAGCCCTGTCCCCCCCCCCTCCAGCTGTTTCACCCGGCAGGGACCCTCTTGAACATCTGCAGCTGCCTTCCGCCGTCGTCAGCACCGCAGCAGCAACTAACTATATATACATTTTATAGATACAAAAATAGTATTTAAATCAGGAAGACTGTATACAGTATATATGATTGATTTGTGTGTGTGTGTGTGTGTCCAATCTTTTTGGCAACTTTTAAGACTTTCAACTCACATGCTGGCTGGGGGATTCTGGGAACTGAAGTCCATAAGTCTTAAAAGTTCCCAAGGTTGGAGACACACACAGACACACACACATCCTGATTTATATCGTTCCATCTTTTTAAGAGTGTAAGCTGCTCCGAGTGACCCCGTGGTAAGATGGGCAACCAATGCATTTTAAAAAATAAATATGAATAAATATCAACCTTGGACAAGATGGAGGGGGTCCCACTGAGTCCTTGTGGCCCAAGGTCCTTGCTTAGGTTGTTAAAAACTATGTTGGCCACTTCCCCTCCTTTATCCTTTCCTGCTGAGAAACTGTAGATGGGGAGGGCCCTTGAGGCCATCCAGCCCAACCCCCTGCTCAGTGCGAGCATCCTAATCCAAGTCCCCTGACAGATGGTTGTCCAGCCTCCCTTTGACCCAGCAGGGCTCCGGGAGAGGTTCTCAAGAAGAGACTGGACAGCCACTGTCTTGGAATGACACAGGTGGGGTCTCCTGCTTGAGCACGGGATTGGGCTAGATGACCTCCAGGGTCCCATCCAGCTCTGTTATTCTGTTATTTGTCTGAACTGGCTTGAGAAGAAGGGGGCTGGACTAGATGACCCCCAGGATCCCGTCCAGCTCTGTTACTCTCTTATTTGTCTGAACTGGCTTGAGAAGAAGGGGGCTGGACTAGATGACCCCCAGGATCCCGTCCAGCTCTGTTATTCTGTTATTTGTCTGAACTGGCTTGAGAAGAAGGGGGCTGGACTAGATGACCCCCAGGGTCCCTTCCAGCTCTGTTATTCTGTTACTCTTGCCCTTGGAAGGATCTTTCTAACATTCAACACCCAACATCCACCGTACTGAGATTTAAACCCAGGATTCCTCAAACCAGGTCTTGCCTTGGTTCTGCGTGAAGCCGCTCTGGGTGTCTGAAAAGGACCACCAGCCCCTCCCCCCTTCTTGGGCTGCTCTTCCCCACTGAGCCCATTATGTGTCCCACTCCTCTCAATCGCCCCAGTGGTCTTCCTTGGGACAGCCTCCCCCCCCTCGGTCTGGACCTCCTTCCTGTGTGAGGCTGAGAACGGGATCTGGCCTCAAATTCCTGGGTGGGACCCGATCAACGGAGGGAGATTTGGGAGGCGACCGACCCACGTTCAGCTGCTGCTCAGCCGCAGTTCCCCCTTTTCGGTTCTCTGATAACTGGGATCCAAACAGTCAGTGCCGGCAATCCTGCAGGCCTTAACCACCATACACACACACACACACACACACACACACACACACACGTGTGCGCGCACGCGAGCGTGCGGTCACTCAGCCCATTCATTCATGGACTGTCCACCTCTTTTCTAAGCAACTCTGAGTTCCTTACAGCATTAAATGCATCAAAAGCGTAGAAGATAAATATTTCCCAAAGAATAAAAATGGAATTTTTTTTACATCTTTTGCATGCCTTGTGAGCATTTTTTTTAAACAGGTGCAGTTTCCACTGCATAGCGAGGAAAGGAAAGGAAAGGAAAGGAAAGGAAAGGAAAGGAAAGGAAAGGAAAGGAAAGGAAAGGAAAGGAAAGGAAAGGAAAGGAGAAAGGAAGGAAGGAAGGAAGGAAGGAAGGAAGGAAGGAAGGAAGGAAGGAAGGAAGGAAGGAAGGAAGGAAGGAAGGAAGGGAGACAGAGGGAGGGAGGGAAGGAAGGAAGGAAGGAAGAAAGAAAGAAAGAAAGAAAGAAAGAAAGAAAGAAAGAAAGAAAGAAAGAAAAAGAAAGAAAAAAAAGAGGAAGGAAGGGAGGAAGAGAGACAGGGAGGGAGGGAGGGAAGGAAGGAAGAAAGAAAGAAAGAAAGAAAGAAAGAAAGAAAGAAAGAAAGAAAGAAAGAAAGAAAGAAAGAAAGAAAGAAAGAAAGAAAGAAAGAAAAGAGGAAGGAAGGGAGGAAGAGAGACAGGGAGGGAGGGAAGGAAGGAAGAAAGAAAGAAAAAGAAAGAAAGAAATAAAAAGAAAGAAAGGAAAGAAAGAAAAAGAAAGAAAGAAAGAAAAGAGGAAGGAAGGAAGAGACGGAGGGAGGGAGGGAAGGAAGGAAGGAAGAAAGAAAGAAAAGAGGAAGGAAGGAAGGAAGGGGGCGAGGGAGGAAGGAAAGAAAAGAGAAAGGAAAGGAAGGGAGAAAGGAAAGGAAGGAAGGAAGAGAGAAAGAAAGAGAAAAAGAAAGAAAGAAGAGAGAAAGGAAAGGGAAGGAAGGAAGGGGGCGAGGGAGGGAGGGAGAGAGAAAGAAGAGAGAAAGGAAAGGAAGGGAAGGAAGGAAGGAAGCCCCTGAATTTCTCCAGCCCTGGCATAAGGTTAGGGGGAGACTAGCGAGGCATTTGCTCTATTAGAAAGCAAAGCTGCACGGGGGGGAGGAGGGGGGACTTTGGTGGGCAGGGAGGTCTTCTCAGCTCTTCTCCTTCTCCTTCTCCTTCTCCTCCAGGTTGACGTCACCCTTGGGGACAGCTGGGCTTTGGGGCACCCCAGAAGCAGGAATGGCCCGGGTGCCACACCTTGACCACGGCTCTACAGGTAACGAGGATCTCTGCCTGGTGAAAACGGAGGTTTCAGAAATGAAAAAGTAACTGCAGCTCCAAAAACTCGGAAATCTGGTAATGATGGAGCGGAGCCGTCCTTAGAAGGTCCTGTCCTGCAAAAGGGGGGGGGGGCTTTGCCAGCCGCTCTGCCAGGGAGGTGGGCAGCAGCCGAGGGCCGTGCCCTTCTCGCTCCGGAGAGTAAGGCGCTCTGTGCTCGTCTCGTGCAGAGGCTTCTGGGGAAGAGAGCAAGGGCGGGGCCAGTGGCCTGACTCTCGGGAGCAAGGGGGGCATGGGGGGGTCAGGGGGCAGCTCCAGTAGGGGGGACGGGACCTTTGGTCCAACACGACACCCCTTGAACTGAAGTACCAGTTCCTTCCTCCCTCCCTCCCTCCCTCCCTTCCTTCCTTCTATAACAGAATAAAAGGTACCCTGGAGGTCATCTAGTCCAACCCCTTGCTCAAGCAGGAGACCCTATACCGTTTCAGACAAATGGGTGTCTCTTTTTGAAGGAGGTGAAGATATCTCAGGGGCTGCCCCAAAGAAGAGGGAGTCAAGCTATCTTCCAAAGCCCCTGAAGGCAGGACAAGAAGCAACGGGTGGAAACTAATCAAGGAGAGAAGCAACCTGGAACTAAGGAGAAACTTCCCGACAGTGAGGACAATTAGCCAGAGGAACTACCTGCCTCCAGAAGCAGTGAATGCTCCAACACTGGAAATTTTTAAGAAGAGACTGGACAGCCATTTGTCCGAAATGGTGTAGAGTTTCCTGCCTGAGCAGGGGATTGGACTAGATGACCTCCAAGGTCCCAACTTTATTATTATTATAAGAGGTCTTTCCCCCCCCCCCAAGACACGATACACGGTTACCCCCAAGCATTCATGTTGTCCCCGCTTGGTTTCCAGGTCTGGCTCGCCCTGTCTTGTACCCGGATCAGGACCAGGGCAGGGAGAAGATGCCTTACTCGGTGGAAACCCCCTACGGCTTCCTGCTGGATCTAGACTTCCTCAAGTACGTGGACGACATTGAGAGAGGCCAGACCCTCCGGAAGTTGCCCCTGCATCGCAAAGCTAAGGGGTCCAAGCCAGCTCAGAGCTCCCCCCGCAGCCAAATGGGGGGCTGGGCCTCCACCGAGTCTCTCTCGTCCACGACCAGTGAGGACGGGAGACCCGCTTTCTCCTCACGGCCCCAAATGGCTTCCTATGACACCAAGGACCTTGCAGGCAAAAATGGCTCCTTTCCGACGTCTCCTGCTCCCATAGCCCAGCTTCTCCCCCCAGCTTCTCCCGATTCAGCGGGGAGAGGAGGCAGCCGGGTGGAAACGACCTTGCTGGAGACCAGCAGGAGACTAGAGGAGGCACAGCTGAGTTTGCTGACTAGTGGGGGAGGCGCACCGTTCAAGAGGACAACCGACCCTTCCAGAGAGAGCACATGTCCCCCCAATTCTGCTTCCTCTCTGTCCGGGGACAGCCAGGCTGAGCCCGTGAAGACAAGCCCCCATAATTCGGGAAGGAGCACTCCGGTTCCGGCAGTGAGCCCCGCACACCTCCATCACGTCCGGGAGCAGATGGCTGCGGCCCTCAAACAGCTGAAGGAGCTGGAGGAGCAGGTGAAGGTGATCCCTCTCCTGGAGGAGCAGATCTGCCAGCTGAAGCAGGAGAAGGAGCAGCTGGTGGCTGGCTTGGGGGAGAAGGTGGAGGTTGAAGCTGACCAGCCGGGGGTCTTCTGCTTCCCCCCAAGACAAGCCAGAAAGGAGGCTGCCTGCCTGGACACAGGAGGGCCCCAGGGTATCCAGGAGGTGCAGACTAAGAGCGAGGTGACCAAAGGAAGATCAAGTAAGATCGCAGAGCTGAAAAAACTGACCGAGCGGCTGACCGGTCCAGAGAGGGCTGGGAAGAGCAGAGGAGGGGCCCAGCCGTCAAGAGCAGAGCAGCCTGGCCAGAGGTCCATCGGAGTTGGGGAGGAGGTGGACATGAGTGAACTCGTTTGCTACTACCAGAGTCAAAGACCGTGCCAGGAAGTGGCCATTGGGTGCGAGACTGAGACCCGCGACGCAGAGGTGTGGGTGATGGAGTCCTTCCTTGGGGTGTCGTCGGCCACAGAGGAGGAGATGCAGCTGGTGCAGCATAGGGTCCAGCACCAGCAAGCTGTGATTGCCATGCTGGAGGGACACCTGAAGGAGGCCACCGAGGAACTGGAGGTGCTGCGGGTGGAGGTTTGCTCCCGCAGGCCAGACAACCTGGTCAACCAAGCGACCTTGGTCTGTCCAGAGACAGCCGATGTTTGCGTGGAGGCCGTGCCACCCACCCGGTGCCAGGCTGTGGGCAGCCACGTCGAAACAGTGGAGGTCAGTGTCCAGAGCTTTCTGCAAGTGTCCCATGTAGGAGTCGGTTGCAACTTGCAAGGTGAATCAAGTGCAGAAGCAAAGCCCACCCAGGACTCACAACAGAAAACGCCACTGACCTCATCGGGGATGGAGCACATGGGCCAAAAAGGCCACCTCGAGTGCACAGTAGCAACGCCAGGTTGTGGCACGGCCAGGGAGGGCTCCAGATCAGAAGACGCCAGGCCTCCCACGGGCAGCAAGGAAGGGACGCTGGTCCAGTTGGCACTGCAGACCACAGAGGGAGAACCGGATGCTGGCCCACCTTTGCCCCTGGGGATGGGCAGCCAGGAGCCAAACGGGGCAGAGGGGGTCTCAGGGGCTGGTGAGTGCCACTGTCATGTGCAGCACACAAGGCTGGGCTACTGCAGGGTGGCTGCCAAGCTGAGACACCCATCCCTGTCCTTCGTCAGTTGAGGGTTTCTTAAGATGCACGTTCACGATGTAGCTGCCAATCTGTCTTGCTGCCTCTGAAAATGTAGGGAAGACGCTTTGCTCCCCAGAGACCCCCAAACTACAAACACACATGCACGCAAACACACACACACACAAATACACCTCAGGCTCAGGAGAAGGGCCAGATTACTCACTGTAGGCCTCTCTTCCCTGTGGGCCAGAACTTCTGGCATTATACAAACAGCGCCTGGTCTGCCTTGGACACTTGGTCCTTTAGGACACCAGGTGCCGTTCAGCAATTTGGCACCACGCAGCTTGCTCCAGGAGAGCATACGGGGAGGGGGGAGGACAAGAACATGTGTGTGTGTGTGTGTGTGTGTGTGTGTGTGTGTGTGTGTGTGTGTGTGGTGGGGCTTCTGGGACCAGGCCTCGGGGGGGGGGGGAGTTCTCAATCTGGCCCTATTGGCTCATCCCCAACCCCTGAAACCTGGAGTCTTGGTGGGAGCTGCAGGACGAGCTGATCCGAATAATTGAGCTGAGGCCAACCTTGCAGGGGTCCCCGTTGTCCTTGGAAGGACCACTTTGTGTGGGCCCCATGTGCCCCCAATTGCACAACACTCCAGAGCTGAAAGGGGCCGATTGGGCCTGGGAGCGCAGAGCTCCCCGGCACCATTTTGAACCTAGTTAAAAGGGAGCCCATTGGTGCATTGTGCAAAGGCAGTCCTTGGGTGTGGGTGTTTGATGAGGGGGGGGGAGGACGAGCACCCCCTCCCCCTTTCCTCCTTGAAAAGAGAGTTCCAGGATGGCTGAAGCACTGCAAGGGTCTCTCCCAGCTTTGGAGAAAAGGTGGGTCCCTGGGGGTCTCTCGCCTCCAAGAATCCCACCTTTCCCCACCCCGGACTTTACCGCTTCCAGAAGAAATTTGTGGGATGGGGGGCATAGTTGGAATGGCGTCTTCCCTGGGGGAGAGAGGCCCATACACCACATCTGTCTGCCCTCAGTTTCCTGGGCATGTTCGGGATAGTAGTTCTGGTGCTGGCCTACAGTCCAGGAGGCAGCGAGTTCTAGTCCCGCCTTAGGCATGAAAGCCACAGACGGGGTGACTTTGGCCCAGTCACTCTCTCTCTCTCAGCCTAGCCTACCTCTCAGGGTTATTGTGGGGGAAAGAGGAGGCGGGAGCATTCTGTGCCATTGGAAGTTACCGTCTGTGAAATACGAGTTAGGATGAAGTAGCACCATTACTGAACACCACGACCTACAAGCCAGTCATTTGGGGGGCCCGGAAACCGGCTCACATTTGTGACCAATTGCAGCACCCCTGCAGTCACAGGACTGCCATTTGCACCCTTCTCCGCTGGCTTCCCCCCAAGAAAAGTCACCCCAAGTTGCTGGAGTAAACCCATCCCCAGTCTTCCTTTGCTTGTACGTGCCCTCCTTCCCTCCCCCTTGATTGCACACCCCACACCTCCCTGTGTGCACACACACACGCACACACATGCACCTTCCACCCTCTCTCTGCCTCCCTGCAGTCGCATGCATCCCATGTCATAAGAACCTAAGAAGAGCCCTGCTGAATCAGGCCAAAGCCCATCGAGTCCAGCATTCTGTGTCACCCAGTGGCCCCCCAATTGTACATGGGGATCTTGAGCAGAAAGAGAAGGCAAACCCCTCCCTTTCCCTTGACCCCCAACAAATGGGACTCAAGGGAATCCTGCCTGCCTCAACCCACATAGAGGCGGCACATGGACATCCGAGCCACCGATACACTTGGCCTCCATGAATCTGTCTGACCCTGCCTTGAAGCTGTCAAGGCTGACAGCTGTCACGACCCCTTCTGGAAGTGAATTCTTACTCCCCAGCCTTTCTGACCCCTCCCCTGATTCAGATGTGGCCTCCCTCACTGCCCTCTGGCACCCCAACCTGGGACCGGGAACTGCCAGGATTGCTGTCATTAGCAATGCAGCCACTTGCTTTACGACTGCTTAACGATGGCAACCCCAGCCCCAAGGGCAGTCGTAATTCGAGGACTATGTGTAAAGGCAGGGTAGGAATCTCGGAATAACAAAATAACCATCATCACCATCATGAGGGTCCTCTCCCCCCCCCGTCCCCCTTCTCCGCCCCTCCCTTTCCTCTGCAGGTGCCCTGAAGTCAATAATGAAGCGGCTGGACAGCCCGGCCAAGGCAGAGCTGAGTGGGAAGAAGACCCTCCAGTTTGTGGGCCTCCTGAATGGCGAGTACGAACTGTTCCTCTCCTTGAGTGGGAGAAAAAACCGAGGGGTGGGCCGACTGCAGCCCCCCCTCCCCCGCACCATCAGGGGAGGGGGAAGAGGATGTGGCTGATGGTCTGTCTGCTCAATTTTGCTCCCAAATCCTTGGAAACTCCAATTGATCCACTGGAGCGCCCTACCTCCTTGGGATCGAGCCTCCACGACAGAGGCAGTCTACCCACAAACGCCAGAACCCTGATCTGGAATACACAGCTGGGCCCTTCCTAGGGGAGTGGGGGGGCACCCGAGGGGGTGGGACTGAATAGAACCACACTTAGGAAGAGACCTCCACCCACAGCAGGTCCCGGGGAAACTAAATGGAGCCTCCTTGTTCAGGAGCAGCCACCTTTTTGTGAGAGGATTAGCATCTTGCTTTGGCCTCTTTGCCCTGCTTGTGGGGTTCTTGATGGGATTGTGGGAGGGGGAGGACAAGATGGATTTGGCAGGCGCTGTGAGCCAGGGATCACATGGGGGGCCATGGCGGGTAGCCAAGGGTCCTGGCCCTCCTCTGACGCCCTCTCTCGTGGCAGGTATGAGAGCACCTCTAGCGAGGAGGAGGAGGAGGAGGAGGAGGAGGAGGAGGAGGATGGGTCCCCGGGAGAGGGATCTCTCCACAGCTCCTTCAGCGAGACCATCGGCAACCCAGGTGACTTGGGGGGCGATGTTGCTGCCAGCCTGGATGTCAGCGACAGCGAGGAAGAGGAGGGGAGCCCGGTCTCAGAGGCAGCTGCGCCCGGCTCTGATCCCGAAGAGGCTGACGGACAGGCAGGAGCCACTCCCAAGGTCAAAGAGAGGTAAGGGCATTTCCCAAGGTGAAGGACCCCAGACCCCTTTCCGGACCTTCCTCGCTGGGAATGGTCTCTGGATTCTCCCATCACCTCCCCATTGCACCCCTAGGCTCTGAAGAGGGAGGGGAGGCTACAGTCCTCCCCCTTCCCCAAATTATAGACCTGCCCTTCTTCCAGTCTCAGTTCCTCCAGTCTGTAAAATGGGCGCATCCAATTGCAGAGGATGCTAGAGAGGCAGGAATCATAGTAGAAGCCCAAGGAACGCTCGTCCTCCCCACAACCAGCTGACTAGGGAATTCTGGGAGTGGAAGTCCACCCGTCTTAAAGTAGCCAAAATTTAGAAATTTTGGACTGGATGATACAAAAGTCATTTCCAGCCCATTGAGAGTCTGAAGGCCTGTCGGAAAAAGACGTCCTGTTCTGGATCGTCAGTAATCTGAACTAAAATCTGGGGAAAATCTATCATGCTTTGAGCCGCCCTGAGTTCTTTGGAATAGGGCGGCATAGAAATTAAATAAATAAATAAAATAATAAATAAATAAATAAAAATGTTTAAAATCTAAAATGACCTGAACTAAAATCTAGAAAAAAAAAGTTTGAAATCTAAGATGACCTGAACTAAAATCTGGAAAAAAAAATTAAAATCTAAAATGACCTGAACTAAAATCTGGAGAACAATGTTAAAAATCTAAAATAATCTAAACTAAAATCTGGAAAAAATGTTAAAAATCTAAAATACTCTGACCTAAAATCTAGAGAAAAATGTTTAAAATCTAAAATGATCTAACCTAAAATCTGGAGAAAAATGTTTAAAATCTAAAATACTCTGAACTAAAATCTGGAAAAAAATGTTAAAAATCTAAAATACTCTAAACTAAAATCTGGAAAAAATGTTAAAAATCTAAAATAATCTAAACTAAAATTTGGAAAAAAATGTTAAAAATCTAAAATATTCTAAACTAAAATCTGGAAAAAATGTTAAAAATCTAAAATACTCTGAACTAAAATCTAGAGAAAAATGTTTAAAATCTAAAATGGCCTGACCTAAAATCTGGAAAAAATGTTTAAAATCTAAAATGGCCTGACCTAAAATCTGGAGAAACTTTAAAATCTAAAATAACTTCAGCTAAAATCAGGAGAAACTTTAACATTTAACTTTAAGTGTCGCTCAAAAGCAGAAGACGCAAGAGGCACAGGTTACGTTTCCGGGGGGGGGGTTTGGAGAACTGGCAGAGAGGGATCCACATCAGAACCATTAAGCTTGAAATGGACAGTCCTGTTCTTGCAAGTCCATCTTGAGGTGCCGGTCAGTTTTCTTGGCACCATGCTGGATATGTCGTGTCCCCCAAACCGCCGCTCGGCTGGCTGACTCCCCTTGGCTTCTCTGGCAGGTTTGAGCTGAGTCCGTGGATGCGAGAGGCCTGCCTAGTGGTGCGGACCCATCTGGGCCAGGGCCGAGGGGCCCCAAAGGGCAAAGAGCTGGTGAGTAGCCGCAGGAGCCGGACCTCGGCCTTGGGGGGAGGCAGAAGAGCTGGCAAAGAGTGGGACTTAACTCCGTGTCTGGCAGAAGCCGCACACCACATCCCAAATTAATTCCACCCCGGGGCTGATTTGCCCCCCAACTGGCCCACACGGGCTGGCAGGAGTCTTCTGACCCACGAGGTTCCCTCCCCGTCTGTAGGCGCAAAGGGAGCCCCAGAAGCTGAAACTTCCTGCGAGGTGGGGGGGTGGAAGCGAGGGGTGTCCGCCTTGACCTCTGCCCCGCTTGGTCCCCAGCTGTCCAGCAGCAGCCTGGTCCTGCGGGAATGGTTCCGGGTGTCCAGCCAGAAGACCTCCCGAGCCAGCAAGGTGGCCAAGTACCTGCAGGCCTTTGCCGAACTCTCCCCGGCGCTGCTGGCCCACATCATCAACCTCTCCGACGGCAACGGGAACATGGCGCTCCATTACAGCGTCTCCCACTCCAACTTCGACATTGTCCGGCTGCTGCTTGACACAGGTGACCCCCGGGGCTTGGGGGGGGGACTTAAATTGATTCAAGCCCTCGGGTACGCTTATGACCGCAGTGGGGACTGGAACTTCCATTGCTAAGTGAGGCGGTCGTTCACCAAGTCACGTCCAATTTTTACGACCTTTTACGGTCAGGGTCATGAAGCAAAGCACAGTCAATAAGCAAATCTGGCTCTCTGCACTGATTCTGCACATCAGAAGCCGGCTGGATGGTCAGAAATGGCGGTCGTGCGAACCTGGGACGCCGCAACCATCCTAAACATGAGAACGATTTGCAAGTCCCTTTTTGCAGCGCTGTTGTGACTTTGAAACAGTTGCAAGTATGGGTCCAGCCAGGAGAGGGGCTGTCTCAGTCTGGGGCTGCACAGGGGCTGGTATGGGGGGGCAGAAGTGTCACAACCGCCTTCCTCAAATCTGCCCTCTGTATGGGGCAGCCCAGAGGATGCAGCTCAGAACTGGAAGGGACCTTGGAGATCTTCTAGTCCCACCCACCCCCCGTTCAAGCAGGAGACCCATTCCAGACAAATGACTGTCTAGCCTCCTCTTAAAAGCCTCCATTGATGGAGCACCTACAACTTCTGGTGGCAAGCTGTTCCACTGGTTAATTGTCCTCACTGTCAGGAAGTTTCTCCTTAATTCCAGGTTGCTTCTCTCTTTGGTCAGTTTCCAACCATCGTTTCTCGTCCTGCCCTCTGGTGCTTTGGAGAGTAGCTTGACTCCCGCCTCTTCTTTGGGGCAGCCCCTCAAATACTGGAACGCTGCTACCGGTAAAAGCCTCCCTAAAGGCCAGTGCACAGGATCAGCCCCACATGTCCAACTGGCCCCTAAACAGACCAGAATTGAAGCCTCATTCTCCTCTACCTCAAAAAAGCCCCTTTCCACCAGTCTCACCTGAACGACTTCCCTGTTAGTTTGGGAGCATCTCCGCCTTCCCCAGTGTGGTGCCCGTGGGCCACTGGAGACCAGAAAGGCCGCTTAAGGTTGATGGTGGGGGCTTCTGGCCCCTCATGTCCTCACCGCCAATTTCTCCCCCCCCCAAATAAGGTGTCTGCAACATCAATCACCAGAATAAAGCAGGCTACACGGCCCTCATGTTGGCCGCGCTGGCCACCATGGAGCGGCAGGACGACATGGCCGTGGTCCGACGACTGTTCGACCTGGGCAACGTCAACGCCAAAGCCAGCCAAGTACGTATCTCGGGGGGGGCAAGAGGGCTCCCCTCTCCTGGGATGGACCCTGGGGGTTTCAACGGGAAGCGGGGGTGCCCTGGACGTTCTCGGAAGCACTCTCTCCAAAAGCAAAGCCCTTGTCCGTGTCTCCACTGGGGTTGCAGGCTGGCCAGACGGCGTTGATGCTGGCAGTCAGCCACGGAAGGCTGGAGATGGTGGAGGCCCTGCTGGCGTGTGGGGCAGATGTCAACCTGCAGGACGAGGAGGGCTCCACCGCGCTCATGTGCGCCTGCGAGCATGGCCGGGCAGAAACCGTGCAGCTGCTTCTGGCGCAGCCGACCTGTGACGCCTCCGTCACGGATCACGTGAGTTGCTGCCTCCTTGTCTCAAGCTGCTAGTCCTCAGTATTGCAATATCCTCACCCAAACCTAACAAACCCAATAAACTCCAGTTTGGAATCTATCTTTTTTTTTTTTTTCAGCTTGCCTAACAAGCTGTGATGTCGACTTTACGGGCATAGTGGCTGCTTTATAACCGTCACAAAAATGGTCATAAAATTGAGTCTGTCACACAGGTGACATGCTTTATGGCCATTGTGGGCAGACTCCATTATGGCGGTAGCTCAGGCTCTTCCTGAACAATTATTTCAGGAACCCCTTGTACCCCATTTCTGCCTGCGGAAGAGATCTCTCCGCCATGATTTAATCCACTAACCCAGGGATAGGCAACCTTGGCTCTTTTATGACTCGTGGACTTCAATTCCCAGAATTCCTGAGTGAGCAGGGCTGCTTCAGGAATTCTGGGTATTGAAGTTCACGAGTCATAAAAGAGCCAAGGTTGCCTACCCCTGCATCTCACAAGGCGAGAAGAAAATGAAAATCACCTCAAATGCCTGAAAGTCATTAAAAGTTCGGCCATTCCGTGTTCGAAATTCAAATAATGAAGGAGCAGAATCAGAAAAATTAAAAGTGTTCAGCATTTTCATAAAAATTGGTACCAGACTCCTGTTTTGTTTTGGCTTTTTTTGTTTGTTTGTTTTGGAAAGACAGGACTGTGCCTTGTGGTCCAGCCGCCACCTCTTCTTTCTTAACGCTCTCTTACAGGACGGGAATGACGCTGTGGCCATCGCCTTGGAGGCCGGACACGACAACATTGCGGCTCTGATATCCGCGCACCTCACACAGTCTACAGAGAGGTGAGCGCATCCCCTTTGCATGGCTCCAGCCCCGCCCCCCAGCCAGCCAGCCTCAGTTTCTCTGGAACTAAGACTTGTCATGTTAGAATTTCAGTGTTTCTCAACCGTGGCAACTTTACGACATGTGGACTTCAACTCCCAAAATTCTCCAGCTAGCAACGCTAGCTGGAGAATTTTGGGAGTTGAAGTCCACACGTCGTAAAGTTGCCAAGGTTGAGAAACACTGTGTTAGATGCCTCCGTCCTGCAGGTCATGGTTGTCTCAAAGGGGCTTTTTCAGAAGGCAAACTGGACTTTATTTTTTTCTTTGAAGACGTTTCGCTTCTCCTCCGAGAAACTTCTTCAGCTTCTCAATGGTGGGAAATGGAAAGATTTATACTCCTTGCAGAGAGCCGGTCTTTTGCCTTCTTTCAGAGTCGTTGAGGCCACTCGGAGGTTTCTCTGTGTCCTCGGGGTCCAAGTGGCCTCAACGGCTCTCCAAAAGAAGGCAAACGACCAGCGGTCTGCAAGGAGTACAAATCCTTCCCTTCCCCGCCATCCAGTCGGAGCTGAAGAAGCTTCTGGGACGAGGAGCGAAAGGTCTTCAAAGATAAAACAAGAAAGTCCAGTCGCCTCCTGAAAAAGCACCTTGGGTCATCTGCTAGAGGTTGATTTCAACACGCGCAGGGAAATTTGCGCACAACAGACACAAGCAAGATGGCCGAGAGCAGGCCCAAAAAGCCGCTGTTTTAGAGAATGCCAGCTCCCGCCTGCTTCAGCCTTGGTTTACCTAATTTGCTGGCTGAGGAATTCTGGGAGTTGATGTCCACAAGTCTTAAAGTTGCCAAGGTTGAGGACCCCTGACCTAACTGAACAGAGCTTCCTGATATCAAGAGGGTCTTCTCCATTGGCCAGGCCGCCTGCAGACAAAATCGGGGTTCAGGAGGTGCCATGAAAACAAGCTATAGAAGAGGGAGGGAGGGTTTGCAGCCTGTTCAGCAATTGCTGTCAACGCTGCTAACATCGGATGTTCTTGCTTTGACAACATATGGAGATGCAGCCATTTTCCTTCTTGTGTTTTACTTACAATTAGATGATACAGGGGGGGGAGGAGGAGGAATGTGCATGGGAGTTTAGTTAGACATAACAATATTGTAACTAGTGTGAGAACCAAGGTTTTTAAGAGAGGATAAGAAATGGCGGGTTGAAGGACTGGAGGGAAAGCCTGCATTTCAAACTAATTGGAGAATGTGATTTATGACGGTTAATTGGAGGAGGGAATTGGGCTTTGATACTATGTGCTCAAGGTAGGGGAATTCAGGTTTTGGCTTTGCCTATGTACGTGCCGATGATACTATGCTACTCGAATAAAGATTCTTTAAGGTAAACAATGCCTCGAAGTTCTTTGAAGAGTTTCATCGGTCGGAACCACGACAATTGCTTGTGTCTCTGTTCACAGGCCGGGACCGTGACAGTATTCTTCTGTGATCCTAAGCCGCTTCGGCACTCGAACCGTCCCATCTGCAACAACCAAAGACGAATCCTGCCATTCCCAGGAGACGCTTCCTACACCACCATGAAGCTCTCTGTTCACACGCTCCTCTGGCTGACGCTTGGGATCCCTTTGGGGTGAGGCTCACCCTGGGCCAGCTTCACTATTTGGGGCCACCTGGTCAAGCTTACAGGGTCCTCAGGAAGCCATCAGGGAAAAGCAATGACCTGTTTTATTGCGGCCTGCAAAATTCTTGCTCTGCACATGGAGAGGACAGCAGCGCTTGGGGGCAAAGGCCTCTTCCAAGTGGGGGGGGGAGAGGGGGCATCTGCCAGGCAAACCTCCAACTGTAACCAAAACTGGTAACAGAGTGTAGCGCTCCATGAGGACTAGAAACTACCTATCCAAATTTTTATCTCACTAGAATAAAATTTTGTTAACACTTTTATTCCTGTCTCACACGATTCCTAGTTGGGGAATAAAACTTGAGAGGAAGCAAAGGACTTTGTGCTTTTCAGGCATAAAGTATTCATGTGGCCCTCTGGGTCTCGTTTTTAAAGATGGTTCCAGCCTCATTTGAGATGATTAGCACCCAAAAGAAATAGGAATGAGGCAGGTGGTGGCTGGAACAGTTTCCAAATGAACTTGTCAACATTCAGCTCGAGAATCCAAATAAAACTCCAGGTTCAGTCCGTTTGTGGGAATCTTACTCTTTATTGAGTACACGGCATGGTGATGCCGAAGCAAAACTAACTCTGAGGTTACCAGACACCAGTTCATAGAATTAAACCATCATTTCTCCAGCCAAATCCCCAACTTCTTGGTTATGGGAACCGTCTGCTTCTTCTCCACACCTGCTGCGGTGTCCTTGGAAAGGGTTCAGGCTCTCAGAGACTTCATCAGAATCGGAGGGGTTTTGTTTCTCCATCTAACCCATTCTAAACAGCAATACCTCCCTCCCCTTACTCTAATGGCAAGTGGAAAGGAAGAGGCCAAAGTTTCATTCTTGATAGAAAGAAGTTGGAGCAGGTGCAAGCTAACGTAGAAGTCTTTGACTTGCCATCTGTCAGAGTCACGGCAGACCCCCCAAAAGCTAATGATGACCCACTTCCAAAGATCTAATGGCCGTTGCTGTCATCACCTCGCAATCAAATGACCACGTTTTGGGGGCTCAGCAACCACTCTTCATTTGCAGCACCTCACACCACAGAACCTGACGTTTTTGCTGAAAACAAGCATTTACTTCACGTTTTTCTGGCAAAAAATGCCCCATAGCAAACAAGGGCATTACTAACCACGCTTAACTGCATGAAGTCATTTAACTGAGATTTGCTTAACGACCACCACAAAATAGCCGTAAAATTGGGTCAGATACATGACTCATTTTATGAACATCACAACTTCTGGAGGCAGGTTGTTCCACTGGTTACAAGCTGCCACCAGAAGCGGTGAATGCTCCAACACTGGAAGTTTTTAAGAAGAGACTGGACAGTCGCTTGTCTGAAATGGTATAGGGTTTCCTGCCTGAGCAGGGGGTTGGACTAGATGGCCTCCAAGGTCCCTTCCAACTTTATTATTATTACTTATGATCCTAAGGGCTCCATTACGGCCGTAAGTCGAAAGAAGAGCAACAAAGATGATCAGGGGACTGGAGGCTAAAACATATAAGGAACGGCTGCTGGAATTGGGGATGTCTAGTTTAACGAAGAGAAGGACGAGGGGGGACATGATAGCAGTCTTCCAGTATCTCAGGGGCTGCCCCAAAGAAGAGGGAGTCAAGCTATTCTCCAAAGCGCCTGAAGGCAGGACAAGAAGCAACGGATGGAAACTAACCAAGGAGAGAAGCAACCTAGAACTAAGGAGAAACTTCCCGACAGTGACAACAATTAACCCGTGGAACAGAAGTTGCCTTCCGACATTGTGGGTGCTCCATCACTGGAGGTTTTTAAGAAGAGACTGGACAGTCCGTTGTCTGAAATGGTCTAGGGTTTCCTGCCTGAGCAGGGGGTTGGACTAGATGACCTCCAAGGTCCCTTCCAGCTCTATTTTGATTATATTTCCTATATTCCACCTGCCATTTTAAATGGAGACCCTGCTAGAGGTCAGATTCACTCTATACCTCCCCACAAAGGGTACCGGCTAGGTGTGTCCTCGCCCCCTCAGCTTTTCCAATAAAGACAGATCCCCTGAGCAAGAAGCTTTGATGTCACACAAGGAGGTGACACTGCTGCAAACAGTGGGCCTCCTTCCTTCCCAGACTGGTGTCCAGACATGTGTTGACAGCTCCCTAGGCTGAAAGCCAGCATTCCTGGAGAATGATAGGTTGGAGAAGGCAACATTACTGAATGTGCCAAAAATTAGGAGCACGCTAGTAACACCCTTTCCAGCCAACAAATGAATGTCGTGAAAGACTAGAAATGTTTGTGAGCTGGTGCCTTTTAATAAAGTGTTATTAGTAAAGGAGAATATTTCTAGTTCAGGGTTGATGGTGCTCTCTGAGCTGGCTTGTTTTCTTGAAGACGTTTCATGACCCAAACTAGGTAACATCATCAGTGCTAAATGCAATAGTAGTAGTAGTAGTAGTAGTAGTAGTAGTAGTAGTAGTAGTAGTAGTAGTAGTAGTAGTAGTAGTAGTAATAAAGTTGGAAGGTACCCTGGAGGTCATCTAGTCCAACCCCCTGCTCAGGAAGGAAATCCTATACCCATTTCGGACAAATGGCTGTCCAGTCTCTTCTTAAAGACTTCCAGTGTTGGAGCATTCACCTCTTCTAGAGGCAGGTTGTTCCACTGGTTAATTGTTCTGTCAGGAAGTTTCTCCTTAGTTCCAGGTTGCTTCTCTCCTTGATTAGTTTCCACCCGTTGCTTCTTGTCCTGCCTTCAGGCGCCTTGGAGAATGGCTTGACTGCCTCTTCTTTGGGGCAGCCCCTGAGATATTGGAAGGCTGCTATCATGTCCCCCCTCGTCCTTCTCTTCAATGGCTGTCGTCTCTTCTTAAAAGCTTCCAGTGTTGATAACTATCAATGCTACACTGTTCTCCAAAGCACCAGAGGGCAGTAGGAGAAACAAGGGTTGGAAACTGACCAAAGAGAGAAGTAACCCGAAATTGAGAAACTTCCTGACAGTGAGGACAATCAACCAGTGGAACTCCTTGCCTCCAGAAATCGTGGGCGCTCCATCGCTGGAGGTTTTTAAGAAGACACTAGTTACTTGTCTGAGGTGGTATAGGCTCTCCTGCTTGAGTAGGGGGCTGGACTAGTCCCTTCCAGCTCTATTCCATTATGTTACATAGTTTGGGTCATGAAACATCTGCACACTCAAGAGAGCACCAAGGACCCCTCAATAAAATGTCGAGTCAGAAAAGACACCACCCGATGATCCTCTGGTCGCTTCAGACTAACCTAGTCTGAAATGTCTCAACGAATGCTGCCCAGACACGGCCTCTTGCCAGGAAACGCCACGGCTCTCAAAAGGGAGAAGAACCCAGGAAGCGTCATGGTGTGTTGGGCATGGAAAGCCTCTCAAAGGACGACCTAAGGGGAGAAGCCCGGTTGCAGCTAGGACTCGAGCAGTCAGGAAACGGTCCCATTTGCTGGCTCCGTTAATAATAAATAATAATATTGGAAGGAACCTTGGAGGTCATCTAGTCCAGGGCTTTTCAACCAGTGCTACGGGCACCACCTGTGGCACACTGGCCCCTGGCAGGGGGTACGCGACCATCCTAGAAAAGTGGTAGCGGGGGAGGAGAATGAGCTGAATCGGGGACAGCACCGCACAAGCCTGAGCGAGAGACGGATGGAGCTGCAGGGCTGTCAGGGCTCAGCGGAAGCGCCGGGATCAGCGCCAGGCTCTAGCTGGAGCTTCTGCTGAGCCCAGAAGCACCAATCAGCTGGAAAGCAGCACTGATCCTGGCGCTTCCGCTGAGCCCTGAAGAAGCGCCAATCAGCTGGAATGTTGCAGCCTCTCCAAGCTCTTGTGATTTACATTCAGATGCTTGGCAACTGATTCATATTTATGACGGTCACAGTGTCCCAGGATCATGTGAAGCGACCAAAACCTGCTGCAACCACCCAGCAGACGGGGGGGGGGGGAATAAAAACCAAACACCCCCCACCCCACCCCCGCTGCCAATCCTCAACAGAAATGCTCACAATGAAAACCTTGGACAGGAGGAAGAGCGCCACCGGGTGGGCAGGCAGGTGTCTTGCTCGGCTGTGCCTTGGGGGGCCCTTTTTTCAGTGCCATTGTAACTTCGAACAGTCACTAAGCGAACCGTTGTAAGTCAAGGACTACCTGTACTTCATCATTTTTTTTCCTTTTGGGGGGGTCATCAAGTTTTTGACTCTTTGCTAGGCAACTGGTGGTCCTCGGATGTTGCCATATCCTAAAAGTGGCACAAGGGGTGAAAAGGTTGAAAAGCCCTGATCTAGTCCACAACTTTTTAAGACTTGTGGACTCCAGCTCCCAGAATTCCTGAGTCAGCATGGCTGCCTCAGGAATTCTGGGCGTTGAAGTCCACAAGTCCTAAAAGAGCCAAGGTTGCCTATCCCTGATCCAGTCTAAAACCCGCCACACTGGGCTGCTTAAGCCATCCTTGGGAGGTAGAGAGGAAGAACCCACCAACCCCTTTAGGGAGGGAGGGAGTTCCTAAAACACTTTTAGCACCAGCAGGTGTTTCCCGGATGCTCCTCCCAAAACAGCCCACCACCTTTCCGTAAGGCTGCCAACTCCACGGGAGACCCAGCCCAGCATGGCAGACCCACAGAGAGGGCCAGGCAGGGAAGAATGAGCAGCCCCCAGCTGGGAAGACCCCAGAAACAACATCTGCTACCCTCCCCAGCCGAGGGCTGCCAGCGTTCCTCCCATCCCTGCTCCAATCAGGAGCCCAGGATGGCCTTTTGACCTGCCAGCAGCTTCTCTTTAGCACATCCAGGGAAGGGACCCTCCCCATTTCCCTTTTGGACGGCCAGGACCCACTCCCCACTCTTGGAAGCCTTTCTCGGCCTCCTTCCAGCCTCTCCAGCTCAATTCAAACCCTGCCTCTCTGGGGAGTATGGGACTTGGGTGTCCCCTGAATGCTCCCCTCCTCCAAAGCAACCTTTCCTGCAGAAGGCAGCTGCACTCCAGTTCCCAGAATCGTCCAGCCAGCCACCATGACTGAGGCCTGCTGGGGCAGAAAGGGAACGAGGGAAATCGCTGTTTATGGCAATGGGCCAGGATACTTGCGGGACCGTCTTCTGCCTCATGAATCCCAGCGACCAGTTAGGGCACACAAGGTTAACCTCCTACGGGGTCCCGTCTGTTAGGCAATGTCATCTGGCGGGTCCTAGGGTTAGGGCCTTCTCCGTTGCTGCCCCAGCCCTCTGGAACCAGCTTCCCTCGGAGGTTTGTACTGCTTCCTCCCTCCTAGCTTTCCGGAAACTGTTGAAAACTCATTTATGCAGACAGGTTTGGGGCATGTGAGCTGCACTTTGCCCCTGGGCCTTTGACTGTGACTGTGTGTGGTATGAGTGAAATAAATTGCTTAGTTTTTACATTGTAAATTTGTAATTTTAATTGTTTTATGTTTTTTTGTACTTGTATTCTTGTGAGCCGCCCTGAGTCTTGGGAGAAGGGCGGCATATAAGTTCAATAAATAATAATGCAGAAACATCCACCTGAGGCCAAGTCACAAACTTTCAGTCCCTGCTCCAAAGCCCCAAAAGGCCACCTGCCCTGCCACATCCAGCAATGCCACCCCCCTCTCCATTTCCCCTTTGGACCGGCTGGACACGCTCCCATCCTTGGAGGGAGATCGTTCTCTGCCCCCTTTCAGCTCACTCCACACCAGGCCTCCCTGCAGGGCAAGATTCAGACTCTCCTCCCCTAGAACTAAATAGGAATTTCCTGGCAACGAGAACCAGCAGCCAGAGGAAGAATGGCTTCCCTCTAGAAGCTGTGGGTGCTGCAACCCTGGAAGCGTTTAAAGAGAAACTGGACAGCCACCTGTCTGGAAAAAAAAGCAGGGCTTTTCCACCAGTGGTACAGGTACCACCTGTGGTCCATGGGCACCTGGCAGGTGGTACGCAAGCATCCTAGAAAAGTGGTAGCAGGGGAGGGGAATGAGCTGAACCGGTGGCACCGCACAAGCCTGAGCGAGTCAGCTGGAGCCGCAGGGCTGTCAGGGCTCAGTGGGAGCGCCAGGATCAGCGCCAGGCTCCAGCTGGAAAACAGCCCTGATCCTGGCGCTTCCGCTGAGCCCAGAAGAAGCACTGATCAGCTGGAATGTTGCAGCCTCTCCAGGGTCTTGTGATTTACATTCAGATGCTTGGCAACCGATTCATATTTATGACGGTCACCGTGTCCCAGGGTCATGTGAAGGGACCAAAACCTGCTGCAACCAGCAGACGGGGGGAATAAAAACCAAACACCTCCCCTCACCCCGATTCCGGTTGCCAATTCTCAACAGAAATGCTCACAACAATGGAAACCTCGGACAGGAGGAAAAGCGCCACTGGGTGGGCAGTCTTGCTCGGCTGTGGCTTGGGGGGCACTTTTTTCAGTGCCACTGTAACTTTGAACAGTCACTAAGCGAACCGTTGTAAGTCGAGGACTACCTGTACACTTCATCATTTTTTCCTTATTTTTTTTTTTGGATCATCAAGTTTTTGACCCCTTGCTAGGCGACTGGTGGTCCTCGGATGTTGCCATGTCCTAAAAGTGGTACAATGGGTGAAAAGGCTCAAAAGCCCTGGTATAGAATCTCCTGCTCGAGGAAGGGGATGGACTAAATGACCTCCAGGGTCCCTTGCAGCTCTATTCCAATTCTGAAATCCCATCCTTTGAAGATGGTTGACTGATTTCTTTGGGGTGACAAAGAAACAGGTTTTTTCTTTGCTTTCAATTGAGATGCTTTTGATGTGTGTTCAGGGATGGTTCTTTAAAAAAAGAGATGACAGAAACTTGAGAGAAGCAACCTGGAATTAAGGAGGAATTTCCTAACAGCCAGGACAATTAACTAGTGGAAGGGAAGTTTCACCCACCTGACTGAAATGGCATAGGGTCTCCTGCTTGAGCAGGGGGCTGGACTAAATGACCTCCAGAGTCCCTTCCAACTCTGTTATTTGTCTAGGATAGCATAGGGTCTCCTGCCCAAGGAGGGGGTCAGACTAGACGACCTCCCTCCGTTAATTCCATTATTTCTTCTTCTCTTTCAGAGCAGCCTTTCCCACCAAAGGGAGTGGGGAGGACTTTCCCCCTCCCAGGATCCCCCACAGCCACCACAGAGAGCCTCTTGGCCTAGGCAGTGAGGAGGGAGAGCCCCTCCTTTCAAAGTATGGAGGGGGAAAAAAGACCCACCAGAGGCCAGAGTCAAAAAAAAAACCAGAAACGTCCTTTATTTCCAACACATCTGGTGGCTCGTCGCTCGCTCTCTGGCCAGGAGGGGCGGGGGGGGAGGATGGCGGCTCCTTCCGTCGGCCTGGGGGGGGGAGAAGAGGAGGCGGTGGCAGTCAGGCTGTGTTCCCCAACTGAGAACCCCCCCCACACGCCAAGACCCCATCCTCAAGACTCCGCCAACCCAGGGACCCGTCTCCCAGAGACCCCCTCCCCAAGACTCACCCCCACCCTGAGACTCACCCCCAACCACCAGGGGGACCCCTTTCCTGGAGACCCCCTCCCCAAGACACCCCCAATCACCAGGGGGACCCGTTTCCTGGAGACCCCCTCCACAAGACTCATCCCCTCCCCGAGACTCACCCCCAACCACCAGGGGGACCCCTTTCCTGGAGACCCCCTCCCCAAGACTCACCCCCACCCTGAGACTCACCCCCAACCACCAGGGGGACCCCTTTCCTGGGGACCCCCTCCCCAAGACTCATCCCGCCCCCCGTGGGACCCCTTTCCTGGAGACCCCCTCCCCGAGACTCACCCCCACCCCCCGCCCATCCAGGGATCCCCTCCCTAAGAGTCCGCCCCCCCGGGCGACCCCCCCTCCCCGGGACTCCCCGCCCCGCCCCCTCTCACCCCCCTCAGCGCAGCCGGCGGGCCTCCCGCTCCGACTCGAGCAGCGTCAGGACGTCCCCCTCGCGGACGGGGCCCTTCACGTTGCGGATGATGGAGCGGCTGGTGTCGTCCATGAACTCCACGCGCACCTGCGGGGGGGAGGGGGGAGGGAAAGAGAGGGGGGGTCAGGACGACTGCCGCCGCCGCTGGAGGCTCCTCCTCCGCCCCCGCCGCCGTCCCCGGGGACCCCCGCGGCCCCTCCGCCGGCCGCGGCCCACCTGCGTGCACTGCCCCTGCGAGCCGGTCCGGCCCAGCACTTTGGTCACGCGGGCCAGCTTGATGGGCTGCACGCGGCTCGTGTCCATGGCTGAGGCGGCGGCGGCGGAAGAAGAAGAGGAAGATCCCGGCGCTGGGCCCGCGCCTTTATATAGCCTCGCAGGGAACTCTCGCGAGAGGTCGGTCTTTTCTCCCGGCAGGCTCCGCGCGGGAGAGCTTTTTCTCCAGGCCTTCTTTGCGCGCTTGGCCCCGCCCCTTGCCAAGAAGGCTCCCGACTTGCCTTGCCGCGCACGCCCGCAGGGGGCGGCAGAGAGACGGGGCCCGGCTGGGAAGGCTGTGCGGAGGGTTTTATTCCATCAGTCAAAGAATACGCCTGGAAGGGACCCCAGGAGGTCTTCTAGTCCAGCCCCTGCTCAAGCAGCAGACCCTAGGCCATTCCAGGCTGGTGGCTGACCAGGCTCTTCTTTAAAAGCCTCCTCTTAATTTTGATGACTAGGAGGGTTTTTTTAATTAAATGTTTATTAATAATAAATCCATCTCATTTCATTTTTACAGCCACTCCACAGCCTTGGAGGTTTTCTTTTTGTTTATTGATTTTTTAATTGCATTTTATTTATGTATTTATTCACAGTGATTGCAGTGGCCCACGTGGGCCAGCTTCCTTGTAATGAACATAAACAAAAGAATGCAAATAGGCACTTGCATTGCCTGTATTAATTTGCGTTCATTGCAACGAACTCTGGGCTGTTTCCTTCCAAGTAATGGCATCAGAGTGAGTGGGGAGTTCTGGGAAGTGGAGTCCACCCATCTCACAATACTGGAGGTTGACAAATACTGGTACAAGTTTGCAAATTAAAAAAAATAACAATTTTTTAAAAAAGAGAAACACTGGTATAAGAAAGAGTTTGTCCATTTGGCTACACTTTCTCTCCTTTTATTTTTTTTCGGTTTTGCTTCCCTCCTGCGCCTTGGGCAAGGGGGTTGGACTAGATGACCTCCAAGGTCCCAACTCTGCTCTTCTGTTCTATTCCATTCCATTCTATTCTATTTCATTCTATTTAGTCCATATTCTATTCTATTTATTCCACATTCTATTCTATTTATTCCTTATTCTATTCTATTCTATTCTATTCTATTCTATTCTATTCTATTCTATTCTATTCTATTCTATTCTATTCTATTCTTCACTTATTCTATCCTATTCTATTCCTATTTCTATTCTATATTCTATTTCTATTCTAATTCTATTCCATTCTATCTATCTAACGTTGCTCCTCTTCCCTCGTCCCAGCATGCACCGCGCGAGGCCCCTTCGACTCTTCCGCCCTTCTCCCCGACGTGCCGCGCGGCTCCGCCCATCGAGGGAGGGGGCTCGGCGTCCCTCTTCCCGGCGTGCCCCGCGCAGAGCGCAACCTTGAGCCAAGATGGCGTCGGCCACGGGCATCATCCGCCTTATCCGCAACTTTTTGGCCGGGGTAAGGAAGGGCGAGCGGGCCGGGGTCCCCGCCGCCATCGCTGCCTCCGCGAAGGCCAGATGAACGCCTGTCCGGCCCCTGCCAGGCTTGATCTCAACGACCCTGAGCGCGGGGCGGGGCCTCGCACCTTAACCCCGCCCTTTCCCCGCGCGAGGGCTTCTGGGGCCGGTAGTTTTCGCGCGGCAGTCGGTAAAGTGGCCCTTCTCAACCTCAGCCGCTTTTAGCTGGCTGGACTTCAACTCCCAGAATTCCCCAGCCTGGGGAATGCCCTAGGAGAGTGGCTAATTCTGGGAGTTGAAGTTCACCTATCTTAAAAAGTTTGCTGCGTTTGAAAAACATTAGTCTGAAATCTTCCAAAGTGGGTTTGGGATATTTATTTGCAAGATCTACATCCTGTGCACTTCTGGCCATGCCGGCTGGGGAATTCTGGGACTTGAAGTCCACAGTCTTAAGGTTGAGAAACACAGGTGTAGAAGGCCTGGTATAACTATTAATTGTATGGAATGGAATGGAATGGGAGATAGGATAGGATAGAACACAGAACAGGAAGAGAAGAGAAAACGAATGGAATAGAATAGAATAGAAAATATGGAATGGAACGGAATAGAATAATGATAGAACAGAATAATGATAAAATAGAACAGAATAGAATAATGATACCGTAGTACAGAATAGAGTTGAATAGAATGCAGAATAGAATAGAATAGAATAGAATAGAATAGAATAGAATAGAATAGATAACGGAATAGAATAGAAAACAGAATGGCAGAAGGTGCCCATCAGAACGCCACCCAGTCCCAGCAGAAGCTCATTCCAGAGGGCAGCATCTGCCCTTTGGTCCTGAGCGATGGCACCGCTTGACTGAAGGGACTCAAAGTGTGTGTGTGTCAACCATGCTACATCAAAAAGAATAGAATAGGATAGAAATTAAATAGAGTAGAATAGAATAGAATAAAATAGAATAGAATAGAAATTAAATAGAGTAGAATAGAATAGAATAGAAATTAAATAGAATAGAATAGAATAGAAATTAAATAGAGTAGAATAGAATAAAATAGAATAGAAATTAAATAGAGTAGAATACAATAGAATAGAATGGAATGGAATAGAATAGAATAGAATAGGAATAAGGCTTACATTTGTAAATGATGGATTGAGACCTGGGAAGCAGACTTTTAACTGAGAGAAACAGATTGATGCCTTTAAGATCTGTATGTAATGGCAGCTCTATGGGATTTTTTGGTCCTTCCACCTCAGCCATAATTTTAGGGGGTTTACTGATCTGGAAGCCCCAGTGGGATTTTTTTCCTGAATGTGGAGCAGGATTATTTGTTAAATTTATATCCCTCCGCCCCCACCTCTCTGTCCAGAATGACTCTGAGCAGCAGAGGATTAATCATGCTTTACACCAAAGTATTAATATTCTTATTTAACAACTCTCAGCTGAGTGAGTGCCTATGTTTATTCAGACACTTGAATAGGCTTTGTGGTTTTCAATTGCTACTAGGAATGCAGTGGCTCAGATAGTGCACTTCAGATGAGTGGCTTTTCTCTTTCTTTCTTTCCCCCTCCCTCTCTCTCTCTTTCTTTCTCCAACAGAGAGACCTGCAAGCTAAACTGCAGCTGCGCTACACAGAGCTCTCCAAGAGGTAAATTTCTCGGCATGAGGTTAGAAAAAGCTCCGGACTTCAGCCCTGGTGCAAGACTCTACACCAGGCGGGCTCCCCATCAGAGACTTTAAAAGCCAGTTGAGTGTGCAGATTGGTTACAGTGATCCTGGGGAAGAATCTCCCGATTTAAACCCTTTATAGTCCTGGCATCTGTTGCCCAAAATCATTTACACAACTGGAACCTAATGGGTATGTGTGTAAATTGTCCTTGTTGGATCAAGTCTTCCAGGAAGGAGGGCATTCCCGAGTGTCTTTTCCTCTAAGGCAGGGGTGGGGAACCTGGGCTCTTTTATGACTTATGGACTTCAACTCCCAGAATTCCTCAGCCAGCCTGGCTCAGCTTGGAAACCTCTCCCTTTCCCCTCAGCATGGCTGGCTCAGGAATTCTGGGAGTTGAAGTCCACCAGTCATAAAAGAGCCAAGGCGGCCTACGCCTGGTCTAATGGATATTAGAATCTGATCTAATAGAGTCTGTCTAATACTCCATTATCAGCATTCCAGTATTTGAGGGGCTGCCACAAAGAATGGGGGGGGAGGTCCACCTCTTCTCCAAAGCGCCTGAAGGCAGGACAAGAAGCAACAGATGGAAACTAATCAAGAAGAGAAGCAACTTGGAACCAAGGAGAAATTTCCTGACAGTCAGAACAATTAACCAGTGGAACTCCTTGCCTCCAGAAGTTGTGGGTGCTCCATCACTGGAAGTTTTTAAGACAAGACTGGACAGCCACCTGTCTGAAATGATCTAGGGCAGGGGTTCTCAACCTTGGCAACTTTAAGACTTGTGGACTTCAACTCCCAGAATTCCTCAGCCAGCTTTGCTGGCTGAGGAATTCTGGGAGTTGAAGTCCACAAGTCTTAAAGTTGCCAAGGTTGAGAACCCCTGATCTAGGGCCTGACACTTGAACGGGGTTGGACTAGAAGACCTCCAAGGTCCCTCCCAGCTGTATTCTGATTGAATAGAGTCCTAAGTCAAGAACTTAGTTGTGAGCTCCACAACTCTGACCACCCCAGGCCAGAGGCAAAGCCCAATCTTGAAGGCTATCAGGGTCAGTCCCGGTTGAAAGACCTTGGAAGATGATTGTATGCTTTGGATGCAGCCCTGTGACTCAACATCGGCTCAGCTCAAGGGTATCGGTCACTTTGGCCTGAGAAATCCCAGCGTGGATTGTCCCAAAGGTGTTTTTCAAAAAGGCAATTGGACTTTCTTTTTTTTTCCCCCTTTGAAGACATTTCGCTTCTCATCCCAGAAGGTTCTTCATCTCTGACTGGGTGGTGGGGAAGGGAAGGATTTATACTCCTTGCAGACGGCTGGTCCTTTGCCTTCTTCTAGACTAGAGAGTCTTTGAGCCTCATCTGTGTCCTCAGGGTCACCTGAGGGGTGCAAACGGCTGTTGGGGATGAGTCTGTGTTGTCTGAATCTCAAACTTACGAGCAAATGGTTCCTATGCCCTTTGGGATGAACGCCCTTTGAATGGTGCGGGAGGATTTTAGATGGCACTTTCCACCAGTAAGACTAGCAAGAATGTTTAAAAATATGTCAGATAGATGTTGGAAATGTAAACATAATATAGGCTCGTATTATCATATTTGGTGGACATGTGGGAAGGCAAAGGTTTATTGGAAAAATATACATATGTGGTTAGAAAAAATATTGGATGAACAGGTGAGTTTTAAACCTGAACTCTTTTTATTAGGCATTACACCTGAAAAGACTAATAAGCAGAAATTATATCTAATTTTACATATTACTACAGCAGCAAGAATAATCTTTGCACAATATTGGAAAAATTAAGCTTTGCCTCAAGAAGAAGAAATAATCAGGAAAATCTTGGAATGTGCAGAAATGGACAGATTAACCATGAGGTTAAAAGATAAAGAAGATACAGACCATTACCCAATTTTTAATTTATTTTATACTTGGTTAGAGAAAAGAAGCAAGGATTAGGAATTGAATATGTATTAGTTTAGCAAATTTCAGACAACTTGTTGATTGGAAAATTTGCATATATGGGGGGGGGAATAATAAAGATTGGGAAAAAAATGAATGGTACAGGAGGATGAACAGATTTCCTGAAAACATTGCAGAACACAAACGTTTGACCTTCAGTTTGAGATGCAGACAACACACATTCCTCCTCAACCCCCGTCTCCAACAAGGGGGCTCCACACTCATTTGCACCACTCAGGTGACCCTGAGGACACACATACGCCTCCAAGGGGCCTCAACGACTCTCTAAAACAATGCAAATGACCAGGAGTATAAATCCTTCCCTTCTCCTCCATCCGGTCAGAGCAGGAGAAGCCTCTGGGATGAGAAGGGAAACGTCTTCAAAAGAAAAACAAGGAAGTGCAGATGCCTCCCGAAGAAGCCCCTTGGCAGAATCTTCACAGACACCCAGCTTTATCTGCTGGCATCTCCTGATAGTCTTGAGGAGCTCCCTGCCTTACCTCAAGCCTGCCTCCAGAAGCTGTGAATGCTCCAACACTGGAGGTTTTTAGGAAGAGACTGGACCGCCGTTTGTCTGAAATGGTACGGGGCTTCCTGCCTGAGCAGGGGGTTGGACTAGATCAGGGCTTTTCAACCAGTGGTACGACTACCACCTGTGGTACATTGGCCCCTGGCAGGTGGCATGCGACCATCCCAGAAAAGTGGGAGCAGGGGAGGGGAACGAGCTGAACCGGGGGCAGCACTGCACAAGCCTGAGCCAGAGACGGCTGGAGCTGCAGGGCTGTCAGGGCTCAGCGGAAGCCCCAGGATCAGTGCTGCTTTCCAGCTAATCGGCGCTTCTTTGGGGCTGTCAGGGCTCAGCGGAAGCGCCAGGATCAGCGCCAGGCTCCAGCTGGAGCTCGGCGCTGATCCTGGCGCTTCTGCTGAGCCCAGAAGAAGCACCAATCATCTGGAAAGCAGCACTGATCCTGGCGCTTCTGCTGAGCCCAGAAGAAGCACCAATCATCTGGAAAGCAGCACTGATCCTGGCGCTTCTGCTGAGCCCAGAAGAAGCGCCGATCAGCTGGAATGTTGCAGCCTCTCCAGGGTCTTGTGATTTACATTCAGATGCTTGGCAACCGATTCATATTTATGACAGTCACCGTGTCCCAGGGTCATGTGAAGCGACCAAAACCTGCTGCAACCACCCAGCAGACGGGGGGGAATAAAATCCAAACACCCCCCCCACCCCACCCCTGCTACCAATCCTCAACAGAAACGCTCACAACAATGAAAACCTCGGACAGGAGGAAGAGCGCCGCCGGGCGGGCAGGCAGGTGTCTTGCTCAGCTGTGGCTTGGGGGGCACTTTTTTTAGGGCCATTGTAATTTTGAATGGTCACTAAGCGAACTGTTGTAAGTCGAGGACTACCTGTACTTCACTTTTTTCTTTTTTTTTGGTCATCTAGTTTTTGACCACTAGGCGACGTGGTACTCAGATATTGCCATATCCTAAAAGTGGTACAATGGGTGAAAAAGTTGAAAAGCCCTGGACTAGATGACCTCCAAGGTCCCTTCCAACATTATTACTGTTGTTATTTTTTATTATTATTATTATTATTATTATTATGGATCATCACACAGTCAGCCAGATGTTCAGACTGGATTTGGCATTTTTGTCTACCTATCGGGTCCTTACCCAGGACCTGGGATAGGCAGATGTAAATGTTTGAATTGATGGTATTTACAGATAGCATCTGTAATTGGACTAGAAGACCCCCAAGCTCCTTCCAACTCTATTATTATTATTATTACTATTGTTATTGTCATTGCTATTACTATTATAATCATCATATCTTTATTACTATTATTATCATTACTATTATATATTATCAATATTGCTATTATTATTATTATCATTATTACCAGTAAATGCCTAGTGTGAGTGCAGGATCTGAGTCCGTACAAGACCCCTCCTGGGCCGCCACCTTGGGGGTCCCTTTTGTGGCCCCTGGAAACGGAATAAGGATCTGGCCCATCCTTGGAAGGGATAACGTGGCCTGTGGCTTCCAGCCTGGGTCAAGCCAGGACGTTCCTTCAAGTGTCTCTTATTTTGGCTTTTCCTGCTCTGATCGTCTCCTTCCGCCTCCCCGCTTTGCAGGACCCAGCCGCCCCCCCGCCTCCCGCTGGGGCCCAGCCACAAGCTAGCAGACAACTACTACTGCACGCGAGACGGGCGCAGGGAGGCGTTTCCGCCCATTGTCCTCATGTCAGCTCAGAAGAAGTTGGCCCCCGGAGAGGAAGCTGGAAGGTAGGCGCCCCCCTCCGACCCCCTCGGCGATACCTGCTGAGACCCGGACGGTCCTAAGAGCTGAGCCTCCTTTGTAAAGGAGCCTTCTTTCCGGAACGTTCCTTCCTAGAGAAGCTAAACAGGTCCTTGTTTGCCGTCGCCGTTTCCGGCTTCTGAACAATGACCCAGCTGGCTGAACTGCCAAAGCTCTTGGCTGTTTTAGGTTATTCTAGCTAAAAGTCTACCTCTGTTGCAATAGGAACGTGGGTGTTTAAAGTCTTTTTTTTTCCCCCTGCAAACTTGTGCATTAAGCCAGCCTTCAAGTTGGGCTTGGTTCCCCAGAGGCTGTGAAGTTTACTCTTCTGCCGAGGCCTTGAAACACTTCAGGCGGGGAAAAAACATTGGCTTCCTTTCCTCCCAGCCAGGTTTCTTTCTTTCCTTTACCACGGAAGTTAAAATTTAAGAAGAGGCGAGGATGATTAAGAACACAGTTAAGAATTGGTGGAAAGGGGAAGGGAAGGCTTCCAGGGTACTAACCGGCCCCATGGCTGGGTGCTTTTCTGTGCACCCAAAGGAAGGCCACCAAGCCCTGTTTTTACGCCTTTATGGGAGGTCAGGAGAGTGGGGGGGGGGCAGCTTCACCTGGGGGGGGGGGGAGAAGGAGAATATTCCCCAGGGCAAGGGCAACAGCAGAGAAAGGTCTCTTCTGGGAGCCCACCAATTAGAGTTCTTTAACTGACGGGGTCTGCAACACACCTTCCCTGTTGTTTACTGGCCCTGCTGAGCACCTGAGAGAGGTGTGAACGGGAAGCCCCTTCTTAAGCTGGCAAGCTGGCTTATGCTTTTATTTCATATGCCGCCTATAGAGTAGAGTAGAGTAGAGTAGAGTAGAGTAGAGTAGAATTATGGAATAGAATAGAATAGAATAGAATAGAATAGAATAGGATTAGAATAGAATGGAATAGAATAGAATTAGAATAGAATAGAATAGAATAGAATAGAATAGAATAGAATAGAATAGAATAGAATAGAATAGAATAGAATAGAATATGGAATAGAATATGGAATAGAATATGGAATAGAATATGGAATAGAATAGGAATAGAATAGAATAGAATAGAATAGAATATGGAATAGAATATAATAGAATAGGAATAGAATAGAATAGGATTGGAATAGAATAGAATAGAATAGAATAGAATAGAATATGGAATAGAATATAATAGAATAGGATTAGATTAGAATAGAATAACAGAACAGAACAGAATAGAATAGAATAGAATAGAATAGAATATGGAATAGAATAGGATTAGAATAGAATAGGATTAGAATAGAATAGAATAGAATTAGAATAGAATAGAATAGAATATGGAATAGAATATAATAGAATAGGATTAGAATAGAATAGAATAGGAATAGAATAGGATTAGAATAGAATAGAATAGAATTAGAATAGAAATAGAATAGGATAGAATAGAATAGAATTAGAATAGAATAGAATAGAATATGGAATAGAATATAATAGAATAGGATTAGAATAGAATAGAATAGAATAACAGAACAGAACAGAATAGAATAGAATAGAATAGAATAGAATAGAATAGAATAGAATAGAATAGAATAGAATAGAATAGAATAACAGAATAGAATAGAATAACGGAATAGAATTACGGAAGAGAAGAGAAGAGAACAGGACCTTGGAGGTCTTCTAGTCCAGCCCCCTTGTTCAAACAGGAGACCCCATCTTAGACAAGTAGCTGTCCAGCCCCTTCTTAAAAACCTCCAGTGATGGAGTGCCCACAACTTCTGGTGGCCAGCTGTTCCACTGCTTGATTGTCCTCACTGTCAGGAAGTTTCTCCTTAATTCCAGGCTGCTTCTCTCTTTGATGAGTTCCCAACCATCGTTTCTCCTCCTTCTCTCTGGTGCTTTGGAGAATAATGTGACCCACCCATCTTCTTTGGGGCAGCCCCTCAGATACTGGAACGCGGCTATCATGTCACCTGTTTCTTCTTTTCTTCTCTTGTATAAATAACTCAAGGAGACAAACTTACCTGACATTCCTTCCTTCCTTCTCCCGTTTTTCCCACAACAACCTTGTGAGGTGGGTTGGGCCTATGAGGGACTGGTCTAAAGTCACTCAGCTCGCTTTTCTTAAATTTCTATGCCACCCACCTGCTCCTTACAAGGAGATGGTGGTCAGCTTTTCATGTCCAAGGTGGGACTAGAACTCCCTGTCTCCTGGTGATTGGCCTAAAGTCACCCAGCTGGTTCTCATGCCTAAAGTGGGACTAGAACTCACCGTCTCCTGGCAATTGGCCAAGCCACCCAGTCAGTTTTCAGACCTAAGGCGGGACTAGAGCTCACCGTCTCCTGGCAATTGGCCAAGCCACCCAGTCAGTTTTCAGACCTAAGGCGGGACTAGAGCTCACCGTCTCCTGGCAATTGGCCAAGCCACCCAGTCAGTTTTCAGGCCTAAGGCGGGACTAGAGCTCACCGTCTCCTGGCAATTGGCCAAGCCACCCAGTCAGTTTTCAGGCCTAAGGCGGGACTAGAGCTCACCGTCTCCTGGCGATTGGCCAAGCCACCCAGTCAGTTTTCAGGCCTAAGGCGGGACTAGAGCTCACCGTCTCCTGGCAATTGGCCAAGCCACCCAGTCAGTTTTCAGACCTAAGGCGGGACTAGAGCTCACCGTCTCCTGGCAATTGGCCAAGCCACCCAGTCAGTTTTCAGACCTAAGGCGGGACTAGAGCTCACCGTCTCCTGGCAATTGGCCAAGCCACCCAGTCAGTTTTCAGGCCTAAGGCGGGACTAGAGCTCACCGTCTCCTGGCAATTGGCCAAGCCACCCAGTCAGTTTTCAGACCTAAGGCGGGACTAGAGCTCACCGTCTCCTGGCAATTGGCCAAGCCACCCAGTCAGTTTTCAGGCCTAAGGCGGGACTAGAGCTCACCGTCTCCTGGCAATTGGCCAAGCCACCCAGTCAGTTTTCAGGCCTAAGGCGGGACTAGAGCTCACCGTCTCCTGGCGATTGGCCAAGCCACCCAGTCAGTTTTCAGGCCTAAGGCGGGACTAGAGCTCACCGTCTCCCGGCGATTGGCCAAGCCACCCAGTCAGTTTTCAGGCCTAAGGCGGGACTAGAGCTCACCGTCTCCCGGCGATTGGCCAAGCCACCCAGTCAGTTTTCAGGCCTAAGGCAGGACTAGAGCTCACCGTCTCCCGGCAATTGGCCAAGCCACCCAGTCAGTTTTCAGGCCTAAGGCGGGACTAGAGCTCACCGTCTCCTGGCAATTGGCCAAGCCACCCAGTCAGTTTTCAGGCCTAAGGCGGGACTAGAGCTCACCGTCTCCTGGCAATTGGCCAAGCCACCCAGTCAGTTTTCAGGCCTAAGGCGGGACTAGAGCTCACTGTCTCCTGGCAATTGGCCAAGCCACCCAGTCAATTTTCAGGCCTAAGGCGGGACTAGAGCTCACCGTCTCCTGGCAATTGGCCAAGCCACCCAGTCAATTTTCAGGCCTAAGGCGGGACTAGAGCTCACCGTCTCCTGGCAATTGGCCAAGCCACCCAGTCAGTTTTCAGGCCTAAGGCGGGACTAGAGCTCACCGTCTCCTGGCAATTGGCCAAGCCACCCAGTCAGTTTTCAGGCCTAAGGCGGGACTAGAGCTCACCGTCTCCTGGCAATTGGCCAAGCCACCCAGTCAGTTTTCAGGCCTAAGGCGGGACTAGAGCTCACTGTCTCCTGGCAATTGGCCAAGCCACCCAGTCAGTTTTCAGGCCTAAGGCGGGACTAGAGCTCACTGTCTCCTGGCAATTGGCCAAGCCACCCAGTCAATTTTCAGGCCTAAGGCGGGACTAGAGCTCACTGTCTCCTGGCAATTGGCCAAGCCACCCAGTCAGTTTTCAGGCCTAAGGCGGGACTAGAGCTCACTGTCTCCTGGCAATTGGCCAAGCCACCCAGTCAATTTTCAGGCCTAAGGCGGGACTAGAGCTCACCGTCTCCTGGCAATTGGCCAAGCCACCCAGTCAATTTTCAGGCCTAAGGCGGGACTAGAGCTCACCGTCTCCTGGCAATTGGCCAAGCCACCCAGTCAGTTTTCAGGCCTAAGGCGGGACTAGAGCTCTCCGTCTCCTGGCAATTGGCCAAGCCACCCAGTCAATTTTCAGGCCTAAGGCGGGACTAGAGCTCACCGTCTCCTGGCAATTGGCCAAGCCACCCAGTCAGTTTTCAGGCCTAAGGCGGGACTAGAGCTCACCGTCTCCTGGCAATTGGCCAAGCCACCCAGTCAGTTTTCAGGCCTAAGGCGGGACTAGAGCTCACCGTCTCCCGGCGATTGGCCCAAAGCCACCCAGCTGCTTTTTCGTTCCTAAGGCAGGATTGGAACTCACCGTCTTCTGCTGCCTTAAGCACTAGACCAGTGTTTCTCAACCTTGACCATTTTAAGGCACGTGGACTTCAACTCCCAGAATTCCACAGCCAGCAATGCTGTGGAATTCTGGGAGTTGGAAGTCCGCGTGCCTTAAAATTGTCAAGGTTGAGAAACACTGCACTAGACCAAACCGACTCTTTTTAATCCCATTTTACGGCCTCCGGAGGTCTCCAGCATGGGGGAAGTGCTCACATGGCCTCTAACGTGCCGCTGTTCCATTTCTGACCCACAGCTCGGACTCTTCCGTCACAAAGAGGGAGAAGCTGCCTGTGACCCCCGGCTTCCCGCCTCGGAAGTGGGACCTGTCCAAGGACGAGCCCTATTTGTGAAATCAGCCCCCAGGCTCAAAGGCCGGGCTGTGGGTCTGGGTCTTTCCCTCTGGGGCAAGCAGCAGCAGCAGCACGGAGACGCATCCTGCAAGGACTTTGCTTTTCATCTCCTCCTGGGCTAATTAAATAAAGGTAATCAATTGATAACGTAACTAAAAGTGCTACATGACTTTAGGGGCTGGTCGGGCTGGCAAAACAGAATTTGAGGCATCGATGTTGGAATTGTTAAACTCAGATGATACAGCCAGAATAAACGAAGGCACAAAACACGGGTTAAGAGTGAATTTATTGATTTATTAAAATTCTACCCTGCCGCCTTTTCAGGGGACTCTGGGTGGTAGATGACATTCAACCGACTGGCAGAGCTAGAAGGGACCTTGGAGGCCTTCTAGTCCACCCCTCTGCCCATGGCAGGAGACCTTATACCAGGGGCAGGCAACCTTGGCTCTTTTATGACTCGTGCTGGCTCAGGAATTCTGGGAGTTGAAGTCCACCAGTCATAAAAGAGCCAAGGTTGCCTGCCCCTGCCCTATACCATTCCGGACAAACGGTTGTCCAGTCTCTTCTTGAAAACCTCCTCCAGTGTTGGAGCACCCAGAGTTTCTGGTGGCAAGTTGTTCCACTGGTTCATCATTAAGAAATGGCAGACTAACCACAAGCGTTTTATTTATTTATGCCTGTATTTTGTGTATTTATTATACATACGTACAGAATTGAAACGAGTTACAAATTTACAGTATGGAGATACATACCATATATATGTGTATGTATACGTGTACATGCACATAATGCACACATACAAACACATTCTCCCAAAATGTCTTTCTCAAAGCATTCAGCTGATGTCCCCAAATATCCAGGGGGAGGGTCTGAGAGGGGCTTTCGACCAATCGGAGGCAGGGCTGGTATTAACAAAAGTAAGCAGCCCCAATTACTGACACCCAGAATTGATGCTCAGTGTGAAAAAATGGAAACGTCAGGTTAAACCTCCATCCAGCTGTGTGTTTACTTTCCTGAAGACTGGCTAGAAACTTCTGGAAAGACCCTAAGACGCACATAGGAACACACACACACACACACACACACACACACACAGAGCTAATATAGCCAAACATCAGGAGGCATCTGGTAGCAGCTTTTCCGGCCGAACAAGGTCCAGAAGTGCTGGCAGCTGTGGCTGGCAAAAGCTTGTCTTGGGCTCCTTGGAAAAGGGTCACAAGTCAAATAGTCTTTGTCGGTAGACTGCTCCTGAACAGGGGGCTTTTTTTCCCCTTTTTTTGCTGTTCCCCACCCAACCTCAGGAAGTCCTCGAGCAGCGCATGATACCAGCAGGGATGGGAACGGCAGATTGGCCAAGCATGGAAGAAGGCTGAGCCTCCTTGGCAGGGCTGGACCCCCTCCTCGTAATGGTCAGAGGGCACGGAGATGGAGGATGAGCTTGGTGGGGGGGGTAACTGCTTGGAATGGTTGGAGCCTCAATCAGAATAGAGCTGGAAGGGACCTTGGAGGTCATCTAGTCCAACCCCCTGCTCAGGCAGGAAACCCTATACCAGCGGTTCTCAACCTTTTTCAGGCCGAGACCCCAACCTGTACCGTGCATGCGCGGCACGATGGCCCAAATCGCACATGCGCTGCACGCGCGACGGCCCAAATCGCGCGTGCGCGATGCGTGCGACGGCCTGAATCGTGACGGCGCGACGGCCTGAATCGCGACGGCGCGGTGCTGCCCCCTGCGCCGGCCAAGGGGAAAAGGGGAAAAAATGGCGGACTGCGGTATTTGGCGACTCCCGTGAAACGGTCGTTCGACTCCAAATGGGGTCGTGACCCACAGGTTGAGAACCACTGCCCTATACCATTTCAGACAAATGGCTGTCCAGTCTCTTCTTAAAAACTTCCAGTGTTGGCGCATTCACAGCTTCTGGAGGCAGGTTGTTCCACTGATTAATTGTTCTCACTGTCAGGAAGTTTATCCTTAGTTCCAGGTTGCGTCTCTCCTTGGTCAGTTTCCGTCGGTTGGTTCTTGTCCTGCCTTCAGGGGCTTTGGACAATGGATTTGTTTGGAACATGGCTCAAGATCCCAAAACAAACAACCTTACTTGGAATTCCAGCAACAAAGCTTTATTCAAACTAAAGCGTTTGCAAAGGCTCGGTGGACTGAAACACACACAGAAGTTCAGCCACACCTTAAATTGCTGTTTGACACATTTTTATATCCTTTCCCCGACGCAGATTCTCCTCTTCCCTATCACACTCAACACTCATCTGATAAACTATCCCGACCGCCTAAATCCACTGTCCTTCCCATGTTCCAGGAAGCCCCTTTGTGCACATCCTATCTATCACCATCTAATTTTCTGTTAGCACAGCTCAGCTTCTATAGTTATTTAGATATTTCCTCTGCTTGCAATTTCAATTAGCTAGTCCGCAGTGTTTCTCAACCTTGACCATTTTAAGGCATGTGGACTTCAACTCCCAGAATTCCACAGCCAGCATTGCTGGCTGTGGAATTCTGGGAGCTGAAGTCCACATGCCTTAAAATGGTCAAGGTTGAGAAACACTGAGCTAGTGGCTTCTGCTTTTCTTATTTGTATGAAATTTACCTGTCAGAGTTTATGACTTTCAGGTGGCTTCTTCTATCAACCTTTAGATCAGGGGTTCTCAACCTTGGCAACTTTAAGGCTGAGGAATTCTGGGAACTGAAGTCCACAAGTCTTAAAGTTGCCAAGGTTGAGAACCCCTGCTTTAGATTCATTCGATTGGAAATTTCTGGTGAATAATCTACTCCCTTCAAATTGACACCCCCTCCCCTTATTTATGGTAACCCCACAAATACTGTAAGACTGCTATCCTGTCCTCCCAGTCCTTTTCTCTAGGCTCATCCTGGGGGGAGCGCAGGAGGGCAGACCCTCCCTTACCTCCCCATCGCCACCTCCTGGCTGGGGCGGGGGGGGGCTTCTCGGGGGTGAGGCAGCCAGGCGATGCTGACCCCCCCCAACCCTAATGCACCCCTGGGAAGGGGGCGGGAAGGGCGTGCAAATGCAACCGGGCTGAGAGCCGCGAGCACCGACCGGGCTCAAGGGTGGGGGCGGGGGGGGAATCGCCTGAGCCGAAGGGTGGGGGGGCAGCAGCTGGATCTCCCCCCCCCCGTTTCCAGCCAGCCTCGCAAAGCATCTGCAAGCACGTGCTTCGGATCGGCTTTGGGAGACTGCGCATGCGCCTTTGGCCGCCTGCCCGCTTCGTTCCCCTCCGGCCGAGCCTCGCGTTCTATTCCGCGCATGCGCGACTCGGAGGCGTGTTCCCCCCCAAGCGCATTTTCTTTTGCGCAGGCGCGCTCCTTCTTCGGCGGGTTTCATGCGAGCCCGGCGTTCAGTTGTGCGGGCGGCGGCCACGGAGCCATGACGCGCCTTCTTCTCCTCCTCTGGCTGCTGCGTTGGGAGGCCGGTGAGCGGGCCGCGGCGGAGGCTGGGAGGGAAGGCGGGAGGAGCGGAGGGCGGGCGGGAGCAGGAGAGGACCGTCTCCCCGCACGGCAGCTCATTCATGCCCCCCCAAGCACGCCCCGCGGCCGCCGATTGGTCGAGCGCCATCCCCAAGCCCCGCCCCGCAGGCGGCCATTGGCTGTCCTGCCCTCACGCCCCGCCACACCTCCGAGCTGGCTGGCTTTCCATACTCCCCGCCGAGCAACACGTGCGCCGATGCCCCCTCGCTTGCCCCCCCGCCCTCTTCCAAGGTCAGAGGTGAGGCCGTTGCCCGGTTGCCACGGCGACCGGGCCTACCTGACCAAGGGGGAAGGCGAGCCTTTCTAGAGTTAAGACCCCCGAAATCTTTCGGAGTCGAACGCAACGCGGGGGGGCGGTAGGATTACCCCACCACCATCGCCCAGATTTCTCTTTGCAGGTGCATTTGTGCCACATTGGCCCGTCTTGCTCCGGGCCTGGCTCTCGTTACGCCCTTTCCCCATGCTTTGCCCTCCCCGCTCTGTTCCTTGGTCTGTTTCAGTGCCCTGCTGCAGACGGTTGGACTCCCAGACCCAGAAGCCTGGGTGGGGCTGATGGGAGCAGTAATCCAGCCTTCCCCATTGGGGGGGTACAACGATTCCCTCTCCCCCCCCTTGGACCCTTTGCGTTTCCTTCTACAGCGGAGGGTGGGCTCTGGGTCCCTCCATGGGGGATGGGGTGTCTCCTTTGGGCCTTGGCTTGGCCCTGCCTACGCAGGCTGCCCCTCCCAACTCCGGTTCTTTTGAGGAAGGGGCTGTTAGCTTAGACGCAGCACAGGTGGGCCTCTCCCCGCCCAAAAGGTCTGGGGGGGCCAATGAACCCTCTCCCCCCAATAATCGGCTCTTTAATTAGCACCTGAACCTAGTTAGAGATTAAAATGGAGCAGGGACACTTTAGCAAGCATTGATTGATTGATTGAGGGTCCTCAAATTAGGGTCAATGAAAGAGGTTTTCGCTGTGATGCCCCCATTGCACCTCTAACTGAGTCCATCCACCTTCCTCTGGTCATCCTTCTCTTCCCCAGCATGATGGGTTTCTCTAGGAATTGTATGAGTTGCCCAGATAGGGATGGATGGATGGACAGATGGAGGAATGGAGGGATGGATGGATGGATGGAGATGGATGGATGGACAGACAGATGGATAGAGATGGATGGATATGGATGGATGGATGGATAGATAGATAGTGTGCCGTCAAGTCAGTGTCAATTCTTTGCAACCACATAGATATCTTTTCTCCAGGAAGATCTCCCCCTAAGCTTCAGGTCTTCCAAGATTGCCCCTATCAGACCTGTAACTCTCTTAATCAATGCTAGTCCTCTTCCCTTCCCTTCCCTTCCACCTTTCCCAGCATCTGTAGGAATTATATGACTTGCCCAGCTAGGGATGGATGGATGGTGTGCTGTCAGTTTTTCAGGACCACATAGATAGCTTTTCTCCAGGAAGATCTCCCCCTAAGCTTCTGGTCCTGCAGGTCTTCCAAAGGTGCCCCCATCATCCACGTAGCTGAGTCCCTTCACCTTGCTGCTGGCCGTCCTCTTCTTACCTTTCCTTCCTCCTTTCCCAGCATTAGGGACTTCTCAGGAGTGTTCCAGAGAACTCTGGATTGATTTGTTTGATCGAGTTGCTTTCTTTCTTAACTCTGCGCTGTATTCTCAGGAGTGTTCTGCAACACCAAACTTCAAAAACACCCATTCTCATCCTGTCCTTCAAGCAAGGGAAACCTTTGGCCTTGTTTCTGCTCTGCTTTGTTGCTTAGGCTTTAAGAGTAGGTTAAGTCAGTTAGCTCTCCTTGTTCTGAAATTGTGAGTTGATATTTAGCAGCCCAGAGATTAAAATAAAACCTTTTTTCCACTTACATACTGTGATTCACCATGGCTCTTCTTATGTTCTTATGTTAATCAATCTGGGAACCCATTGCTTCATATGACTCTGTGGTACCTTGTGCTCAATTATAAGCACACCCTCTTTTCTCTCTTTTGGGGGTTTTCTCTTTGGGTGTCACTGTGTGCTTGATTCGGCTTTGCAACACTTATCATAATTTTTTGAAAATTAAAAGACTCTGGCACCCTGCTTCAGTGGAGAAAAGCAAACTCCATCTGGAAGGAAAAGGCGAATGTGAGTCCTAAATAGGACGAAAACCATTTCAGAAGTTCCGTTTTGCAGATTTTTCTCCGTCGTGTTTAAATCTGGTGTGCCGCTGATCTTTCTGGGGATCCAGGATCCAGCTTAGAACTTACTTTTGGGGAAAATCCATATTAGAATAATGGAAGACGTTCTGTTTTTAGCTGTGCTTGTGACTTACGGAAGATTACCATGGGAGAAAGCAACCATATAAATCCTTTAAAATCAATACAGCTTTACAACCTCTGGTAGGGTTACACAAACACACTCTGACTGCAGTTTGGATTGGTCCTCAAATCAGAATTGTTTTATTTCACCCCTAAAAATAAATAGTGGTTAGTTAATGATTACTTCCCGGTAAGGAGCCAAGGTCAGAGTCTCAGGAGCTGCTTCTCTTAAGGAACTGATGGTGTGTTTGGGGATTTTTAAAAAGCTGACAGTATAATTGAATTCACTATCTCTCCATTCCTTTTTTTTTTTTTTGCACTTTCATTTTTTCGATGCCTCTCTCTCTCTTTCAACATCTCATTGGCCCCCTCCACTCACCGTTCTCTCTCTCTTCCTTTCTGCCTGCAGGGTCCTCCTCCTGCCCTCTTGAGAGCTTCCAGTGCCACGAGGGGGGCCGTGTGCCGCTGTGCCTGGGCCAGGAGAGGCAGATCGGCTGCCAAGGCGACACAGACGGTTGTCAGCAGCTGGGAAGCATCTGCAGGAATCACACCTGTCGGTGCGGCCACAGCAGCGGGCCCTGCTTGCCCTTTGAGCGGTTTTGCGACAAGCGCCCGGATTGCCCAGACGGTTCGGATGAGGCCGAGTCTCTTTGCGCATCCTCGCTGGGCCCTCTCAAGGAGGGTGACTGCGAAAGCGACGAGTTCCGATGCTACCCAGGGGCCGAGTGCTACCCCCTGTCTTTCAAGTGCGACGGCCATCCAGACTGTGAAGACAGAGGCGACGAAGAGGGCTGCGGTGCGGATTTGCTGTCAGAGACCCCGCAGATAACCCCAAAAGGTGGGCTGAGCTGCGGTCCGATTTTGGGGTGCCAAACGGCCCTTCTGCTGGCTGGCCTCTCTTTGAATTGCAACGTTTTTTAGGCAGTCCGGAAAGGGCCACCTTGGACCTCGTGACGTCTGCTTTGCTAAAGCTGCACTTTGCTTGCTGTTCAGTTATATTTTGTATTTCTCTGTATGCAGTTTGTGGTTATTTGCTGCTTATAACTCCCAGTCAACCTGGCCAAAGTAGTCTCTAGATTAGAAATATACCTCATATACCTGGCTGGGAACAAGTGGGGGCTTGGATGCGTCTCCTACTGTAGGAATAAATTTCACTCCTATTTCCCCCCCCCTTCCTCTTTCTGCATTATTTTTCACCCGAAAGAAGCGAGCAGGAAGGGTCTCTCCTGCTGCGGCCCCTGTTGCTCCTGCATATGTTTTTTATCCTGTGTGTCCTTGGGAGAGATTAAGGACGTTGAGAAGGTCCTGTGAGAATCCCACCCTCCGCCCTGGTTTCCTCCTCAGCTTAGAGATGGCCAGAGCTGTGTCCCTGGCAGGTGAAAGGGCACGGGCGCCGTCTCCGGCATTTCCTGGAGGAGGCTGGACAAGAATCTGGGGTGCCAACCAGGGGATGCCAAGATCGGCAGAAAGCAGATCTTCCATTAATTCTGAGATTTCAAGGTAATGGTGGAGGAGTCTGCAAAAAAAATAATAATCCCTTTTTAAAAAAACAACAGCAGCAGCACAAGAAAAGTACTGTACGCGTGGCCAGTCTGCCTCCAGTTATATTACTGAAATAAATTAAAACGGAGCATTTGGACAGCTGGGTCCTCTCCATTCTCGTGTTCGATGCTGACTCAGAATCAGTTCTTCCAGTCTGTAAACCTGTAATTTTTGTATTAGGTTGCCGGTGATGATTTTGCAAATGCTAGGGGTGGGGGGGGGAATTAAATTCTGTCGCTCAAACCTAAAGCTTGCTGCGTTTTGCTGTGGGTGGTCCTGAATTTTCAGATTCTACAAAGGAGTTTTTCTGCCTGGGCTCCACCACGGCTGGAGTTGGCCACTCTGAACGAGAGGTGTCAATCACTGCAACCCACTCCCTTTACGTTCTGATTCTGGAGCTCCACCTCTCCCCCCCCACCCCTTTTCTTGGGCTGACTTCTGTTGTCCTCTGCAGTTCTAATTAACTGGGCAGTTTAATTCTGCACTCTTAATGCCTTGAACTCTTAATCCACGTCTTATCATTTATCCCATGCGTGTGCAAATAGGCAAGCGTGTTTTGTTTTGGACTCTCCTGTTTCTCACATGTTTGGATATGAACATGCCCTCCTCAAAGCATTCCTTTTTTTATTTTTTTTTGTATAATGAATGTTTTTATTAATTTTTTACAAATTTTTTACAAAAAGAAGAAAAATTATAACTCAACTGGAAACAATCATTTAAAACATTTACCAATCAATCAGAATAAGTGCCCGGTACCCCCACCACCACATCCTCCTAAACCTACACTATCCCCCTCATCTTTCCATCTAACTACCTACTTTCTCCTTTCTCTCCTTACCCATCCCCTCCACCAACCTCTATCCCCTATCTTCTCCCTCTTACCCTCTTTCTACTTGCCTCACCTTCACACCTCCTTCCTCTTTCCATCCAATGTGGTGCCCAGAGGCCACCCGAGCAACCCCTTAATACCTATGACTAAATACATACTATCTTATAAACCCCAATTACAGTTGAGAAAACATAATATAACAATTATTAACACCCTCCCACCCCCCCCCCGGCTTCCCAGAGTGAATACAGGGTAAAAACGCAAGAAACCCCACTAAACTACTTATTATATAACTGTTTAACTATATACCAAATGTAATTCCTTCAGTTGATATTTCTTTTGTATATAATCTATCCATTTTTTCCAGTCCATCATAAATTCTTCACTTGAGTGATTCTTCAAGTATGCAGATATCTTAGCCATTTCTGCCAAATTAACCACTTTTAATGTCCATTCTTCAATAGATGGTAACTCCGATGTCTTCCAGTATTGTCCCACCAATAATCTTGCTGCAGTAATCAAGTTCAAAATCAACTTAGTCTCTATGGTGGTACAGTCTTTTGTAATGCCTAACAAAAATAATATTTTTTTTTTTGAAAAAATTAAGGCTTTTTGGATAAAAATATGGTGGATTCTTCAAAATATATTGAAAAAGTGTATTGAATTCTCAAAGCATTCCTGAATGCTGCTTTTAGCCAAACCATGACACACACACAGATCGTTTTGTATTGTTTTGATACAAGATGGGCAGAAATAAATTTAATAAGTAAATAAATGAAATCAGGAGAAGCCCAGTTGCACCTCTTTCTGATTCATACTCTTTTTATTTAAAAAAAGAGCTGAAGCTCCAGGAAGTTCTGCCTTTCCATAAATGTTGGGAAAGTTGCCATTTAATCCCTTTTGGGGGGTTTTCCACCGTAGACTTAACCCAGCTCTCCTCCTATGCTGAGGTGCTTAAAATACACTGGCTGCCTTCTCAGACCGGTCTCTTTGCTAAAAAAAAATCTCTTGACACAATCAGAACCAATATCTAGAGCGGGGGGGGGGGGTAAGACCCGAGGACTTCAACTCCCAGAATTTCCCAGCCAGCATGTCTGGCTGGGGAATTCTCGGAGTTGAAGTCCACAGGTCTTAAAGCAGCCAAGGTTGGACACTCCTGATTTAAAAGTTGCATCCCCAGATCTGGGGTAGCCAGCCCCCCCCCCACAACCCACCAGAGGGAGGGTCTTTCCTTTGGAGAGTCTGACTATTTATTGCCTCCCACTTTGCTTAATCATTCCGGTTTAGGCCAGCCATCCTCCCCCAAATATTCCCAAGCCATAAATAACTGCTTGGAAGAATCTGAGTTCCTGTCAGGATGTCTGTTTTCTGAGATACCTCAATTCAGCCAGCTTGGGGTTTGATTTTTTTTCTTGTTTTGTTTTGTTTTGTAGTTTAGATAGATAGATAGATAGATAGATAGATAGATAGATAGATAGATAGATAGATAGATAGATAGATAGATAGATAGATAGATAGATAGATAGATAGATAGATAGATAGATAGATAGATAGATAGATAGATAGATAGATAGATATTGATATTTCTGCCTCCTGATGCTCTGGTTTGTTTTGCTTCCTGCGTTATTTTTTTCCACCAGTTCTTAGTTCTCTGCAAAAGGCTTTCTGAGTTTTAAAATCATGTCTTGGTTTCTCCGTGCTTCAAGCCCCCCTCTGTTGCGGCCGTGTCTTTCTTTGGCCGTGTCTTTCTTTCCAAAATTCTTTGCAAAGCTGCTTGTGTCTCCCAGGGATCCCGAAGAACCAAAGACCTACATACAAACACCCGCGAAAACCTCAGAAAACAAATATATATAGGTTTTCCCGGGTGTTTGTATGTAGGTCTTTGGTTCTTCGGGTTTTCTCCCATGTAGAATTTTTTTTTGAAAAAGTTTTATTAATTTTATAATAAACAAGAAAAAAGAATAAATAAAATACCACTCAACTAATACAATCTTTTACAACTTTCTCCCATAAAAAACAAAACATACATTTTTATAAAGTACATAATATGACTATGGGTATTGCTTGGCAACACCTCCTTCACCACATCCCTCTCTTCCTCCCTACCTACTACCATCCCCCCACCCTCTCTCTCACTCCTTCCCTCTCCTCCCTCCTCTCCTTCCTACCTACTTCCCTTCACCTTCACTCCTCAATCTACCCCCTCCAAATGTGGTCCAGAGGTACAGCCCAAGCATCCACTCATTTCTATTAAACATATCATTCTTCTATATAACCAATATTAAAGTTGAGTACAACAATACACCCCCCCTACTCACCCTCCCCCCCCCCCCGACTTCCCAAAGTGAATACAGGGTAAAACACAAGAAAACCCACTAAACTAAACCAAACTATTATATAAATCCTAATAATAATTTAGCTATATTTTTGTTCCAACATATAAAAATGTAACTATGTAATTTCTTAAATTGGTATTTCCCTTGTATATAGTCTTATCCATTTTTTCCAGTCCAACATATATTTTTCATTTGAATGAGCCTTCAAATATGCAGATATTTTGGCCATTTCTGCCAAGTTTATAACTTTCAAAATCCATTCTTCAATAGATGGTAATTCTGGCTTCTTCCAATATTGTCCCACCAACAATCCTGCTGCTGTAATCAAGTTCAAAATTAAGTTCGTCTCTATGGTAGTGCAGTTTTTTATAATACCTAATAAAAACAACTGGTGAAAATTCAATACATTTTTTCAAAATATTTTGAAGTATCCACCATATTTTTATCCAAAAAGCCTTAATTTTTCTACAAGTCCACCATACATGAAAATAAGTAGCGTCCGTACATTCACATTTTCTCTCAAATGTTGTGCTTGTGTAAATTTTACATTTGTGTAAATTTTACATTTTTCACCCAGATCGTCTCCCATGTTTCCATCATGATTGGTTGTCCAAAATTTTGTCCCCACTTAATCATACAGTCCTTGACTAATGCAGTTTCAGAATCAATTTCTATCAATACATTATACAATCTTTTAATATGCATAGACCTTTGGTCTCTAACTTGTTTAATTAAATTATCATCTATTTGAGATAAACCCATCTTCAAGTCTTTTTTCCATCTAGTCTGCAATTGTAAATATGAAAACCAAGTATGAACTATTCCTTCCTCCCTTAGCATGTTCAAGGATTTTAATAATAATGAGTTCCCTTCTTTAATTAGGAGTTTTTTTCTCTCTATCAGGTTTAATTCTTCTATTTCCCTCCCTGGGAAAACTAATTCAGTGGCAGGCAAATGTTCTCTATCCTCCTCGGTGAAAACGGAGGCAAAGAAGTCATTTAGCCTCTCAGCAATCTCCTTGTCTTATCTGATTATCCCCTTCTGACCATTGTTATCAAGTGGCCCAACTGATTTTCTGGTTGGGTTCCTGCTTCTGATGTACTTAAAAAAGGTTTTGTTATTATTTTTAATATTCTTGGCTATATGCTCCTCAAAGTCTCTCTTGGCTTTCATGACTATCGCTTTGCATTTGGTCTGCCAGAGTTTGTGATCCCTCCTGTTCTCCTCGGTAGGAAGAGCCTTCCATTTCTTAAATGAGTTTTTCTTCTTTCCAATAACCTCCTTTACCTCATTCGTAAGCCATACTGGTATCCTCTTGGACTTTCCAGTCCTCTTTCTTCTTTTAGGAATGCATTTTATTTGAGCCTGCTGTAACGTATTGTTAAACAGTTTCCAAGCATTTTGGAGGGATTTGACTTTTTTTACTGTTCCTTTTAGTTTCTTCTTTACTATTTTCCTCATTTTGTCAAAATTCCCTCTGTGAAAGTTTAAGGTCTCTGTGTTAGTTTTCACTGACAATTTGCTATCCATGGTTAAGTTGAAGGTTATTGTGTTGTGATCGCTGGTTCCTATGGGCTCGGTTACAAGGACTTCCAATTTTACGCAGGAGAAACATATATATGCAGGTCTTGGCGTATTTGGGTCTTTTCCCGTGTAAGATTGAGAGTATCTTGGCGACGTTTCCAAGATACTCTCAATCTTACACCGGAAAAGACCTGAATACGCCAAGACCTGCATACCTGTACCCATGAAAATCTACAAAAACAAAAGAGAGAGAGAGACCAGTGGATAGAGAGAGAGAGAGAGAGAGAGAGAGAGAGATAAGGAAGGAAGAGAGGAAGGAAAGAAAGACGAAAGAAATAGCAAGTCATGAACCCAACCCCAACCTACTTAAATGCATCTCTCTGCCAGTCGCTTCAGCTTTTTCAACAATTCCTCTTTAATCCCATCCTACAGAATAAAATTCCATTTTAATGTATTCCCCACCCCCCACCCCGTGTGTGTGTGTGTGTGTGTGTGTGTGTGTGTGTGTATTAAACTCTGTTTTCCTCCCCCCCCTTTCTTTTACAGGCACCAGCACCCCCCCAGAAACCCTGGCCTTGGACCCTTTGACCATCACTGCCATTGTCGGTGAGTAAGGCTGGCAGAGCCACCTTGGTCTCCCCCAAGCCGCTTCCACTCTCCTGATCTGCAAGGCGGAAATTGGCCTCGTGAGAGGAGCAGGCTGGCGACCCTGGGATTTGGGGGGGGGAGAGGGCGGGGGGCGCTTTGCTTGGCCGAACCTGAGGGTGGCGCCCCTTGCCCAGGGACGCTTGGCATCCTGGGGGGGGGAGGAGGGGAGGCTGACCCAGGGGCACAACGGAGCCCAGAACTGCCACTGCTCAGCAAGACCACTCTGGGGTGGGCTTTGCCCCATTTCACGACCGTTCTTGCCAAGGTGGTTAAGCGAATCCCTGCGTTTGCTAAATTGGTAACAGGGTTGTTAAGTGGGTCCGAGCTTCGCCCTTGTACTTTGCTTGTCAGAAGTTCACCAAAGGGGACCCCGGGACGCTGTAAATACGAGCCCGTGGCCAAGCGTCCCGATTTTGATCCCGTGACCACGGGGGACACTGCAACGGTCGGTCAGTGTGAAAAAAACGGTCAGAAGTCCGTATTTTCAGTGCCGTGGCAACTTTGAACGGTCACTAAACGGGCGTTTGCTAAGTCGAGGGCCACCTGTAGTGGGGTCTGATCCATCTCCACCGATGTGGCATCGTACGCAGGGCAGCAAAAGGTTTTTGGTGATGTGCTAGAATACCAGATGGAAAAGCTGGCTTTGGGGGGGGGGTCTCCCCTGAAGGCAATCAGAGCTGGCCGGCATCTCCCCTCCCACAGCTGTTCCAGGAATGAGGCCGGCTTCTGAGGTTAACCCGTCTCTCTCTATAATAGTAGTAGTAGTAGTAGTAGTAGTAGTAGTAGTAATAGTAAAGTTGGAGTAAAGGGACCTTGGAGGTCATCTAGTCCAACCCCCTGCTCAGGCAGGAAACCCTATACCAGGGGCAGGCAACCTTGGCTCTTTTATGACGCGTGGACTTCAACTCCCAGAATTCCTGAGTCAGCATAGCTGACTCAGGAATTCTGGGAGTTGAAGTCCACGCGTCATAAAAGAGCCGAGGTTTATTTTATTTAATTATTTGTTGGCTTTATATGCCGCTCCTCTCCAAAGACTTGGAGCGGCTTACAACATCTATATAAAACAACAGATCATAATCTGAATCCAACCAAAAATATTTAAAACATGAGAAACCCCACACACATTCAACATTTACACCACAGTTGCCTACCCTTGCCCTATCCCATTTTGGAGAAATGGCTGTCCAGTCTCTTCTTAAAAACGTCCGGTGTTGGAGCATCCACCGCTTCTGGAGGCAGGTGGTTCCCCTGGTGAACTGCTCTTTTAATGGCACTGATTAATCTGCTCTTTTCTAGCACTCCTGATCACGGTGGTGGTGGCAGCAGCGGTCACCCTGTGGGCCTCCAGACAGACCAAGCCTCTCCTCTCCCCCAAAGCAGCCTTTAAGCAGCTCATCCTCGTGGAGCACCCTTGAGACTGGCCTGCCAGCCAGGTAAGCCCCAGGTCTGATCCGGTGTCTTTAGCTGAGCTTCTCTTCTCTGGGAGGCCCAAAGCGGCCTTTTTTGTTTCAGGCGGCCACTGGACTTCCTTGTTTTTCCTTCGAAGGCGTTTCGCTTCCCATCCCAGAAGCTTCTTCCGCTCTGACCGGATGGTGGAGAATAATGGAAGGATTTATACTCCTTGCAGAGAGCTGGTCCTTTGCGTTCTTTTAGACAGTCGTTGAGGCCACCTGGACCCTGAGGACACAAACAAACCTCCAAGGGGCCTCAAGGACTCTCTGAAAGGAGGCAAATGACCAGCTGTCTGCAAGGAGGATAAATCCTTCCATTTTCCCCACCAAAAGGGTCAGAGCCGAAGAAGCTCCCAGGGGGAGAAGCGAAACGTCTTCAAAGAAAAAATGAGGAAGTCCTGAAAAAAAAATCACGTTTGGGATAACCGTGACCTGGATGAGTTCTCCGGAATAGGGCGGCATAGAAATTAAATAAATAATAATAATAATAATAATAATAATAATGATGGAGAGCGTCCATAGACCTGCCTCTGATAAACTTCAACACAAGGACCCTCGGAGAACCCAAATCTCTCCTGGACTTTCATAAGGGAGCGCCTCCCTTATGAAACCAGATTGCAACGCCTCGGTCTCTTCAGCCTTGAAAGACGGCGTTTAAGGGGTGACTTGATCGAAGTGTATAAAATCATGCATGGGATAGAAAAGGTGGATAGAGAAACATTCTTTTCTCTATCACACAATACCAGGACAAGGGGGCACTCCCTAAAGCTCATAGCTAAGAAAGTGAGGACAAATAAAGGGAAATATTTCTTCACCCAGAGGGTCGTTGGTTTATGGAATTCACTTCCAGAAGGGGTCGTGACAGCTGTCAGCCTTGACAGCTTCAAGGCAGGGTCAGACAGATTCATGGAGGCCAAGTGGATCGGTGGTTATTAAAACGGATGTCCACGTGCCGCCTCTATGTTGGTTGAGGCAGGCAGGATTTCCTTGGGTACCATTTGTTGGGGGTCAAGGGAAAGGGAGGGTTTGGCCTTCTCTTTCTGCTCAAGATCCCCATGTACAATTGGGGGGCCACTGGGTGACACAGAAGGCTGGACTCGATGGGCTTTGGCCTGATTCAGCAGGGCTCTTCTTAGGTTCTTAGGTTCTCCCCCACCTGGGTGTAAATTGCAAGGTTTGTGATGCTTTGGGGTTGAACAGCTTTTCTTTATGTTCTTCTCTGCAACCCTGTTACTGAGCGTCTCTTCAGCCCCTCGTAATCTCACAGGCAGGAGCTGCCCGTGGAGAGTAACATTAAAAACAGTACGTTCTTGAGATGGGCATTGGGAGAAGCTGGCAACGTTCCAGTCCTGCCCTGCACCACATCAGCCCAGCTGTTTTGGGGGTGGCATTCCAGAAAGCAAGGCCCCGGTGGATTTGCTGAGTTCTGCTCTTTTGTAGGCTGGCAAAAAATAATAATGTTTTCCTCTCCATATTCTCCTTTTTGGGGTGTCGGCGGAGATTCTCAACCATCCGAGTCAAACATTTTGCTTCTCATCCAAAAAGCTTCTTCAGTTCTACGGAGGCTCTGAGTCGCCACCCAGGTCACGATTGTCCCAGAGGTGCTTTTTCACGAGGCAACTGGGCTTCCTTTGTTTTTCCTTGAAGACGCTTCTCTTCTCATCCAAGAAGCTTCTTCGGCTCTGACCAAATGATGGAGAAAATCGTAAATCCTTCCGTCCTCCGCCATTCTTTCAGAACTGAAGAAGCCTCTTGGATGAGAAGCGAAACATCTTCAAGGAAGAAAACTAAAGAAAGTCCAGTGGCCTTTTGGAAAGGCACCTTCGGATCCCTTTGGGGTGGAGAACCCGGCCTCCCCGGTCTGCTCTCTTCATTCTTCTCCTGATATTCTTTCCGGCCGGAGTGCAGGCCCTTTGAGGGGTCTAAAGCCTCTTCTCCTCTCCTTCCTTTCTCCCAGGAAGATGCTCCTTGCTCCCTCACGCAAGGGACTCCGTCACCTGCGCCCCCCAGGAACCTCAGGCGAAATCCTTGGATCGAAAAGGCTGCCGTCCGTGCTGGGTCCCCTTGCAGGAACTGAGGCTGGGAAGCCACGTGGCCTGCAGGCCGTCAACAGAAGTCTGCCTCCTAAGGGGGGAAATTAAAATAGGTTTAATATTTAAAATATATCCGGGTGTCTCTCGCTGCCGGCTTGGGCTTGTCTTCCGCAGCAGCTCTGCGGGTGCCCTCTCGTGCAGAAGCCTTCAGCCTAGGCGCTGGGGAGCCTCTCCAAGCAAACTGGCCTTTGCGTCCCTCACATCAGACCCCGGGAGCTGCCGGATCCCACGTTCCTTTCATGGTGCTGCTGGGGGTTGGGTGGGCGGGTTGGTGCTTCCCTTGTCCCCTGCCTCCAGGTGCGTTGAACAAGAGCTCTCCAGAAAGTGTGGGTGGTCCGTCACTGGAGGCTTTTAAGAGTGGACAGCCATCGGTCTGGAATGGTCTAGGGTTTCCTGCTTGAGCAGGGGGTTGGGCTAGAGGACCTCCAAGGTCACTTCCAGCTCTGTTCTTCTGTTCTTCTCAACTTCTGGAAGTTTGGGAAGGCTGATGGACCCCCTGATAGGACAAACGTTGGTTTTGGCTGCTCCTGGTTTTTCCTGTCGCGTTGCCATCTGGAGTGAACGCCGCCTGATTACCGGGATCATCACTTACTGAGATTGGATGGGAGGTGAGAATTTGATCTATTTTGAGGCAGGAAAGGCACCCCTAATTTTTTTTTCCAAGTCTCGTTCAGCTTGGGGGTTCTGCTTGTGCAGCACTGGGGTCAGGCTCCTGTCCTAGTGCGAACATTAAAAATTGTTTCCCAACTCTCGTGGGGGGGGGTTCTCCTGGAATTTCCCCCGCTCATTAAAGTGCCTCCCACTCACATCCCTTCTTCAGACCCCTCCTCTTCATCTTTACTCGCAGCTTTCAGGGGCGTCTTTCCCTCCTTACAATGGCCTTGAGAACCACCCCAACCAGAAACACCGCTGTTTTCTGGGATTTCTTTGAACATTCATGTCAACATCCAGCTCGAGAATCCAAATAAAACTCCCAAGTCCATTCTGTTTCCGAAAATCTCAACTGTTTATTGAATACACGGCATGGTGGTGTCGAAGCAAAACTAACTCTGAGTTTCCCAGGCACCAGTTCATAGAATTAAACCATTTCTCAGGCCAAAACCCCAACCTCTCATCTAGTCCATGTAAACAATTTCACTTTGTTATGGGAACCGTCTGCTTCCTCTCCACACCTGCTGCGGTGTCCTTGGAGAGGTTTCAGACTCTCACAGTCTTCAGCGGAATCGGAGAGGTTTCGTTTTTCTCATTCTAATGGCAAGTTGAAACGAGACATGTCGTTACCAAAGTTTCATTCTTGACAGTTCAATAGTCTGCAGCCATGGGATATCCTGCTATCCCCCACTGAAGGGCTAATCATGGTCCTGGCTGGCTTAGGAATTCTGGGAGTTGAAGTCCACAGGTCATAAAGTTGACATGGTTGCTCACCCCTGTGTCTTGAAGCATTTCAAACGCGACCTCTTAAAAAAAAATGTGAGATCAGACCGGCCCAACTCAAACATCCAGATTAGCTTCTTAGGTTGACATTTTAAGAGCATAATCTGATTAATGCCGTCAGAAGCTCAGAAGCAGCTGCTTCCAGTTCCATCCACTCCCATAACTGGGATCTAGCCGCTTTGTGGGGCTCAGTTGGTTTGGTGGCACAGAGTGAGCAGTTCAGAGCTGATAATAGTAGCAACTCTGCAATTGACAGGCATCGGCCGCGGATGGTGGCCGTTGGAGGACCCCTCAATCACCACCATGAGGCCTACCGTGCAAAGGCGGGCAAGCCTCTCAGCCAACATGAAGTTTAGGGCCTGTCAGAAGTGCTGCAGGACTGCCGACAACGTGGACCTCCTCCTCCCCTTCTCTCAGGAGAAGCTGGTCAAGCCGTGGAGCTCCATGGACAATTTGGCCGACTGGGCCCAGGACAGCGATGATCTTTCCCACCCATCGAATCCGAATTTCTTGACCCTCAACGTTGGAGGCCAACACTTCCACATCTCTGTCCGAGTGGCAGCCAAATACCCCCTCACCAGGATTGGGCAATTGGCCACCTGCATGGATCCCATGAAGAAGCTGGAGCTCTGCGACGACTACTCGGTGCCGAAGAACGAGTACTTCTTCGACCGAGACCCTCTCGTCTTCCAATACGTCTTTCACTTCTACCGCAGCGGAGTCATGTGGGTCCTGACCGAGTTCTGCTCGGCCAACTTCCTGGAGGAGATCGAGTACTGGGGCGTCCACATAAAGTACACCCAGCGCTGCTGCCGGATCCTCTTTGAGGAGAAGCATGACGAGATAGTGGAGTATCTGAAGATCCAGCGAGAGTTAGAGGCCGAACTGGAGACCTTCGAGAAGGAAGAAAATTTTGAGGGCAAGTTCATGGGCCAGTTTCGGAAGGCCATCTGGAACCTGATCGAGAACCCGTACTCCTCGGTCCTGGCTAAGATCACGGCCCTCTTGTCCAGCCTGTTCGTGCTGTTCTCGGTGGTGGGGATGACCCTCAGCACCGTAAAGGAGATGCAGGACAAGACCAGCAAGCAGTGCATGGAGCACTTGGAGACCATCTGCGCCGTCTTCTTCACCCTGGAGTACCTAATGCGGCTGGTCTCCACCTCCACCCTCCGGCAGTTCTTCCGGGCGGCCTTCAGCGCCATCGACCTGGTGTCCATCCTGCCCTTCTATGTCCAGATCGTCTTTGAGTGCCTGGTCGAGAACGACACTGAAGACCACGAGGAGCTGCACAAGATGCGGAACGTGGGGAAGCTGGGCAAGGTCCTCAAGCTGATCAAGCTGATGCGGATCTTCCGTATCCTGAAGCTGGCCAGGCACTCCATGGGACTGAGGGCCTTCGGCTTCACCCTCCGGCAGTGCTGCCAGCCGGTCTGCTGCCTCCTGCTCTTCATCGCCATGGGCATCTTCACCTTCTCCGCCCTCATGCACTCCGTTGAGCACGATGTGCCGGACACCAACTTCACCAGCATCCCCAACGCCTGGTGGTGGGCAGCAGTAAGTGAACCCATCATCCACACACAGACCCCACTCCCTCCGCGTATCAGCTAATAATAATTATCAGAATAGAGCTGGAAGGGTCATTGGAGGCCCTCTAGTCCAGCCCCTTGCTCAAGCAGGAGACCTTATACCAGTAGTGGCGAACCTACGGCATGCGTGCCAGAGGGGGCACTCAGTCCTCTCTGTGGACACAGGTGCTGTCGCCCCAGCCCCGCCTCCCCCTGTGGCCCCCTCACCAGCAGACCCCCCGGAGGAGAGACACCCCCAGGCGCAGCCTGTGTGGAGCAGCGCAGCCTAGGACATGGCAGCCGGACAGCAGGGACAAGCCCCGTCATGCGCAGATGATGCTGCAGGGCGCGGGCAGAGGACGTGGCTGCCATAGTGCTGCTGGGCTGCCTGGGCAATCTGCAGCGGACCATGGAGGTGGTGGGTGGCCAGGTGGGTGAGGGGCGGGCCAGAGTGGTGGCAGGGCAGGGTGCTGGCAGGATGGTTTTGGGGGCACTCAGTCTCTAAAAGGTTCGCCATCACTGCCATTTCAGACGTGGCTGTCCAGTCTCTTCTTGAGAACTTCCAGTGATAGAGCGCCCATAATTTCTGAAGGCAGTTTCTATTCCACCAGTTAATTGTCCTCACTGTTAGGAAGTTTCTCCTTAATTCCAGGTTGCTTTTCTCCTTGATGAGTTTCCATCCATTGTTTCTTGTCCTGCCTTCAGGCGCTTTGGAGAATAGGTGGACCCCCCTCCTGTTTGTGGCAGCCCCTCAAATACTGGAATGCTGCTATCATGTCCCCCCGAGTCTTTCTTTAGATTGGCCATACCCAAGTCCCACAACCATTCTTCATACATTTTTGTCTCCAGGCCTTTAATCGCCTTAGTTGCTCTTCTTTGCGCTTTTTCCAAAGCCTCAACATCTTTTTTGCAATGTGGTGACCAAAACTGGATGCAGGTATTCCAGATGCGGCCTTACTAAGGCTTTATAAAGCGGTACTAAGACTTCACATCACTTTGATTGTGTGCCTCTGTTTATACAACCCAAGATTGTGTGAACTTTTTTGGTTATTAAAACGGATGTCCATGTGCCGCCTCTGTGTTGGTTGAGGCAGGCAGGATTCCCTTGAGTCCCATTTGTTGGGGGTCAAGGGAAAGGGGGGGGGTTTGCCTTCTCTTTCTGCTCAAGACCCCCATGTACAATTGGTGGGCCACTGGGTGACACAGAATGCTGGACTCGATGGGCTTTGGCCTGATTCAGCAGGGCTCTCCTGATGCTCTTATGTTCTTATGGCTATTGCCGCACACGGCTGGCTCACATTTAAGGGATCGTCCACTAGGACTCCAGGGTCCCTCTCACGGTGACTGTTTTTGAGCCAGGCCCCCTTGCCTAATCTGTACTTGTAATTTGTAATTGAGGGTCTCCTCTTGAGTTAGTAGCCCTGTCAGACCCAAGAATGACATTTAATAAGTCTTGGGGACCCAATCCCCAAAAATGGCCCAAGCGGAGATGGTGGAAGATCTGGCTTGGAGGAGGGACAGCAGAAAATGGCTCGGGGGGGGGGGTGCTTCCCAGCTGTGGGGGACTGAAGAGGACCCCATGCAGGCAAAAAGAGCTTCCCCTTCCGCTCTTCTTACTCCCAAGTGGGGAAGGGGTGCAGAAATGCCCTAAAAGAAAGGCACGCGGTGAGGTTTGGAGATGGTGACTGGAGAGAGCTGGCCCTGAAGGCAACAGGCCTGCTGGTGGGTCTACACCAGGGCTCTTCCGACTTGGCCCTTTTACGACTTGTGGACTTCAACTCCCAGAATGCCTCAAGAATGGGAAGGCGGCTCTCTTGCCTCCCCTGGTCTTTCTCCTTGTCAGACTAGGCCAGGGGTGGGGAACCTGGGCTCTTGTAGGACTGGTGGACTTCCAATTCCATGCTGGCTGAGGAACTCTGGGAGTTGAAGTCCCCGAGTCATAACAGAGGCCAGGTTCCCCACCCCTGGCCTAGACATCCCTGGCTCCCTCCGTCGTCCTTCTTCTGGTTTAGCCTCCAGACCCCTGATGGTCTTGGCGGTTGGGCTGTCTTTTTGGTGTGAAGAGTTGGCTCCCTCTTGCAAGCGAGTTTGCTTCAACTCAGGAGGACATCTTGTTCTTCCTCCTCCTCCCCCTCCTCCACTTTTCCTCCTCTTCCTCTTCTTATTTTTCTCCTCTTCTTCCTCTTCCTCCCCCTCCTCTCTCCTCTTCTTCCTCTTCCTCCCTCCTCTTCCTCCTCCCTCCCCTCCTCTCTCCTCCTATTTTCCTTTCTCTTCTTCCTCTTCCTCCCCTCCCCCTCCTCTCTCCTTTTCTTCCCCATCCCTTCCTCCTCCTATTTTCCTCCTCTTTCTCGACTTCCTCCTCCTTCCTCCCCTCCCCCTCCTCTTCTTCCTCCCCTCCTCCTATTTTCCTTTCTCTTCTTCCTCTTTCTCCTCCTTCCTCCCCTCCCCCTCCTCCTCTTATTTTCCTCTTCCTCTTGCTCCTCTTCTTCCTCCTCCTCCCTCCCCGTCCTCTCTCCTCCTGTTTGTCTCCTTTTTCCTGTTCTCTTCCTCTCTCTCCTCCTCCTGCCCCTGCTCCTCCTCCTCCAGGTGAGCCTCTCCACCGTGGGCTATGGGGACACGGTGCCGGACACCTTCCTGGGCCGGGTGGTGGCCTTCGGCTGCATCGCCTTCGGCATCATCCTCAACGGGATGCCCATCTCCATCCTCTACAACAGGTTCTCCGACTACTACGCCAAGCTCAAGTCCCACGAGGACAAGACCGCGGTGGCCCTCATGACCTCCCGCCAGGACGGCCTCAGGGAGAGGCTCCAGAAGAAGCTGGGCCAGTGCTGGGGCCCCGAGAGCAACCGGGCAGGCCAGCCCCCCCGGCCGGTAGCCACTCGCCACCCTCCCCCTTGCTCCTTGCCTCCCCCCCCACACCCCCAACTCAGCCACACCTCCATCCCAGGATAACTCCTGCGTCCGTCCCTGCCAGGTTGGCCTGCCAGGCTTTGCTCCCTCGTACCCGGGACAGCCAGCCAGCAGGTCTCCTTGCTTGCCCCCTCCCCCTGCAGATGCCAAGGGGGCAGAGAGGGCAGGCAGAGGGGGCTGTTTCCCCCCCTCCTCATTTCCCTCTGCCTGCCGTAAACTTACCTGTGAGCCCAACATCGGTTTAATCCCGGAAAGTTTAGCTGATCAACTGGCCTTCCGAAATCGGGTGCCCAAATTCGCTGGCAAGACCCCCGATGGCCGAATGAGTCCCGGAAGCCGCCTCTCCTCGTTCTTAACCTGCCTCTCCTCAACGCCACCCGGGTGAAATGCGTCCGGCTGGCTTTTATTTTTAGATTTCCTTTTTATCCCGCCTTGTATTCTTTTTATAAACAAGGTAAGGAACCTATCTCATCGTCCTTCCTCCTCCTTTCTCCACTACGACCCCGTGAGGCGGGTTGGGACGGAGAGGGCCTAGCCCAAAATCACCCAGTTGGCTTTCGTGTTGAAGGCAGGACTAGAGCTCCCTGTCTCCTGGTCCTAGCCTGACAAAAACTGGGTTTGTGGCAGGCAGGGACAATCTTGGGACGTCGGAGTCCTGATGGCCATGGGAAGAAAATGGGTGTACACTGGTGTTTTTTCAACGTTGGGACCGTGAAGATGGGTGGATGTCAACTGGCTGGGGAATTCTGGGAGTTGACATCCACCCATCTTCACGGTCCCAACGTTGAAAAAACACCCACCAATTTTACAAAATTTTATTTTATTTATTTTTACGATTTTTATACTGCCCCCCTCCCGAAGGACTCGGGGCGGTGTACAGCCCAATTAAAAAACATCAACATACAACAAGTAAAATTATTAAAAATAGATTACCGGTAAATAATTTGGCCCAATCATTTAAAAACCCAATACATAATCTTAAAAGTTCAATCCCCTAAAAACAGTTATGGCCTTGTTGGTACAGGAGCTACTATCCCAGGCCGGCTTGTCGAAATAGATGTTTTTAAAGAGCTCGTTCCAAAGCGTTGGAGCTCCCACAGAGAAGGCCCTCCCCCTGGGGGTCGCCAGCCGACATTGTCTGGCCGACGGCACCCTGAGGAGACCCACTCTGTGGGAGCGTACCGGACGGCAGGAGGTATTTGCTGGCAGAAGGCGGTCCTGTAGATATCCGGGTCCGATGCCATGGAGCGTTTTAAAAATGGTCACTAACACCTTGAAACGCACCCGGAAGGCCACCGGCAACCAGTGCAGCTCGCGCAGGAGCGATGTTACATGGGCGCGCCATGGCGCTCCGGTCATTACCCGCGCGGCCGCATTCTGGGCCAGCTGAAGCCTCCGGGTGCACCTCAAGGGGAGCCCCATGTAGAGAGCATTACAGTAGTCCAGCCTGGAAGTGACGAAGGCATGAGTAACTGTGCATAGCGAGTCCCGCAACTGGCGTACCAGGCGAACCTGATAGAACATCATCCCGGCCACGGCCGTCAGATGGTCCTCTAAAGACAGCCGTGAGTCCAGGAGGACTCCCAAATTGCGAACCCTTTCCGCGGGGGCCACTGTTTCGCCCCCAACGGACAACGAAGGAATCAATTGACTAACACAGACTGCATGTGCCCTTCTTTGGAGACGGGCAGGCACACAAACCGAAGAAACAACACCAACACAACTCCGTTGTGGCAATGACGCAGTTGGAAGAAACCCCCACCACAGGCCAGCCGAATCAGTTTGGCCAGTGACCATCCCCAGGAAGGTCCATCTTTTACCCCAACGGGAGAAATCTAGGAAAAACCAGGCTCCCCTGGCCCAGAAGGCCGATGGGCGCCGGCGACAGTCCTGCCCTCTGCCCCGGAAACCCACCTTTCCCAGTGGAAGGGGTTCCTCCTGGGAGCAAGACCCCCCCCCTCCCCACAGCCCCTCTCCCCAAAAAATGTTGGCAAGAGCAGAGCACAGGTCGGAATTGGGAGGGGGGGGTGAAGGACCCATTTGTTGACTGCCCCATTTCTTCCCCGCCCTCTTTCCACCTGCTCTTCCCATTTGGACTTTGCTGGAGAAAGGCCTCTGATGCCAGGCGAGCGGAAGGTAAATTGACCACCCTCCAGCTCTTCCTTCTTTCCATGCTCAGATGCAACCTTCAGTGTAAGGCTTGCAAGGACAGGGAAGATACACAGACACACACATGCACAAACACACAGAGAGGCTCCTTTAGGACTCACCCTGCTCCCTTGCCAGTTTCAAGGCTGGTGGGAGCAAGGTTGCAGGCAAGACACAGTCACAGAACTTTGTGCACCAGGCTCAACATTATTATTATTATTATTATTATTATTATTATTATTATTATTATTATTATTGCCACTCTGCCTGGCCCATTGGCAGGCAGACTTGCCCCTGGCTGCTCCTTCTTGCCCCCCCTCCCAAGCTGGCACCCCACTTGTCAGTAAAAGAAGCAACAGGACTAGAAGCTTGGAAGCCGTTTGCGTTTAATGTGGAGACAGCGCTCCCTTGGCAAAATCATCATAAGCATAAAAAGAAATATTCACAAGTCTCCGTGCCCAGGAAGTTTGTCCTATACACACACACACGCACGCACATATTTTTTATATATATATACACATATATTTATATAAATTAAACAGTTCGACTATCTACAGTATGGTACATTCTGCAGCGGTGCCCAGTTGGCTGGAGCTGGGCGCCATTTGAACACACTGCACATTTTCTTCCCAGGGACATGGGTGTCCAGAGCAGCATCCCCCAGTCTGAGGAGACCCCAGGCAAGGTGGGGAAGTTGGAAGACTTCCCTGTTTGGTCCCAGCCATTGCTCTTTGGAGGTAGACTGCTGAGGAACAAGGAGGCTCAACTTGTTTACTACGGCCCTTCGCCACAGCGAACCCTAAATATATTTTCTTCTTTTTCAATCAGCACTGGTGCTAGCTAACCTTGTTCTTCCAATAATGTGTCTCACACACACACACACCCCTTTCAATCGCTTTAAAGCTGGCAGGACACTTTCTTGTGGCAGTCAGTTCCACGGGTTCAATAAGCTTTGTCTGCTCTCCTCTGTCGCTAGTCTTTTCTTCCAGCAATGGGGGGTGGGGGGTGGGCAGAGAGAGTCCAGGCTGCCTTCTTTGCATGGGGTCAGCTGATCAAAGCAAGACACACACCCCCTCCTCAGCCCAAGAGGTTCAGTTTGTAGGAATCCAGGGGAAGGAATTGAACTCAGGTCACAGTGGCTGAAACAGTTCCAAAACCCATCACTTGTGCCCTCCACAATGCAGGAATAGAATAAGAATAGAACAAAATAGAGAGGAGAGGAGAGGAGAGGAAAGGAAAGGAGAGGAAAGGAGGAGAGGAGAGGAGAGATGGAAGGGACCTTGTAGGTCATCTAGTCCAACCCACCCACCCACCACCCTAAGAGGAGACCCTACTACACCATTTCTGACCGATGGTAGTCCAGTCTATTCTTGAAAGCCCACAGTGAGGAATCTCCCACAACTTCTGAAGGCAATTTGTGCTACTGCAGGACTGTACATTTAGGAGAGGGGTGTCCAAGCTTGCCAACTTTTAAGGCCGGTGGACTTCAACTCCCAGAATTCTGCTGGCTGGGGAAGGAATTCTGGGAGCTGAAGTCCACCGGTCCTAAAGTTGCAAAGTTGGACACTTTAGAGAGGAAAGCCCCTGGCTGTTGGTATCCTCCCCCCTTAAGAAGCCCCCCCCCGCCCCAGGAAAGCTCTCCAGGACCAAGGTCAGGGTTTGGATGTGGAAGGGGGGAGGATCAGCCTGCCAGACACACACACACACACACACACACACACACAGTGCCCAGGGGGGGCTCAGTGGCAGCCGCAGCTGCCCGCCACCATGCCGTCGTACTGCTTGAGGACCACTGTCTCGTCGTCGTCGAAGTAGAGCAGGTTGATGGAGAAGAGCTTGTCCGGGACGCAGCAGGGCGTCTGCACCACCGGGCTGAGCTTCAGGGCGTGGATGATGGACTGGACGGTGGCGTGGTTGGTGGGCCGCATGCTCTGGCCCAGTGGGAAGCGGCAGGTGCCCTTGCAGTAGTAGGCGTTGTAGCCCCGCGGGGAGATGACCCAGCCGGTCCAGCCGATCTCGTCGAAGTCCACCGGCAGCGGGTAGCGCTGACAGGGCAGGGAGCTCTCGGCCGAGCGGGCACCCCGGCTCCGGTTGGAGGGCGGCTCGGGGGGAGGCGGCAAAGCTGCGGGGGGGGGGGCAAAGCAATGGCTCACATCCCCACTTGGCATCTCAGCTGCAGCTTCAGGAGCAAAGCTGGAGGGGGTATCTTCTAAGGGGTGTAACGCTGTGCCCCCCTCCCCACAATGCCTGGCGGGGGTCACTCACCGGGGAAGCCGCTGGGCAAGGCAGCCGCCCGCCGCCCGTCGTCAGTGAACAAGACCAGCATGGGCTTCTTGCTGGCGTGGTGGTCCCGGCCCGAGGCAAACTGCACGGCGTGGGGGTCCAGGGGGGCCCCGGCCAGGCCCTGCACCGTCACCAGCAGGCCCTGGTTGCTGCCCTCTTCAGCCACCCAGTCGCGAACCTGGAAGGGGGGAAGCATCGGCGGGCGTCAGCGGGCATCCTGCGGAGCTCGAGTGAGTGAGCCAAGCCGCAGCCAAAAGCCCCCCTCCCTGGTTCTCAGGCCCACAGGCAGGCAGGCCAAATACCCAGGGGCCCCCCACCCCCAAGCCCTCCCCAGTGGCCCCCGGGAGGCAGCACTCACCGCCTGGGTGATGGAGAAGACCTCCCAGCCGAAGCCCTGCAGGGCCAGCAGCCGGGCGGAGAGCAGCTTCTTCCCCTGGGGGGCCTCGGGGTGGTCCTTGCCCAGCACCTGGTAAACGCTCACCTGGGGGGGGGATGAGAAAGGGGGGGTGGGATTAGCACTCTGCCCGTGCCCGCCTAACCTGGCCCCCTCCCCCGGCCATCGCTCAGCTTGTAGCCCTGCCTTGGCCACCCCGTCGCCTCCAGATTATGCTGGCAGTACATCTCCCAGCATCCCCCGTGGTCCCGCTGGAGGGGGTGGGCCTGCCGCTCAGGCAGGTTTTAAAAAAGGAAGAGGCCAATGGGGGGAGTGGGAGGAAGAGGATGGGAGGAAGGGAGGGGGAGGAGGAGGGGAGGAAGGGGGGGAAAGAGGAGGAGGAGGGGAGGGACGGAGGGAGGGGGAGGAGGAGAGGAAGGGAGGGGGAGGAGGGGAGAAGAGGAAGGGAGGGGGAGGAGGGGAGAAGAAGAGGGGAGGAAGGGAGGGGGAGGAGAGGAAGGGAGGGGGAGGAGAAGGAGGGGAGAGAGGAAGAGGAGGGGAGGAAGGGGGAGGGGAAACAGGAGGAGGGGAGGGAGGGAGGGAGGGAGGGAGAGGAAGAGGGGAGGAAGGGAGAGGGAGGAGAGGAAGGGAGGAAGGAAGAGGGGAGGAAGGGAAGAGAGGAAGAGGAGAGGATGAAGAGAGGGGGAGGACAAGGTGGATGGGAGGGAGGGAGGGAGGGAGGGAGGGAGAGGTAAAAGAGGAGGGATCCCTCCATGGACACTTAAGAGGAGCCTCCATTGTCAGGAACAGTCTATCTTGGGGGGGGGACCCAGATCCTGCCCCAGAGGCCGGGCTGGCCATGAAGCCCAGGGCAGGACCCAGAGATGCCTTCAAGCAGCAGCTGGCATCCAATGTGGGGGGGAGGTGGGAGAGAGGACACCCCGGGGGTGCTTCGTGCGTGCCCACCGGTTGGGGCAGGGGGGAAGCGTGAAAGAGTGCCTCTGAGCCTACCTGGCAGTAGTGCTGCCTCTGCAGGAGGGCCCCCTCGCCCCCCCCGGCCCCCCGCAGCTTGAAGAGGTGCAGCTCGGCGGAGAGGACCGCCTCGTTCTTGGCCACGCTGGAGAGCAGGAAGAGCAGCTGCATCTGGTCGCTGTGAGCTGAAAGAGAAGGCAGGCCGTTGGCACCGGGCAGCCCACCACAGCCCTGCCAGGTAGGCAGGCTGGAGGAAGGATTGGGCAGAGGCCTCTGCGCTGGCCCCCTTCCTGCTGGCAAGGCGCTTTGCTTTGGGTCTGGGTCTCCGTCACTGATTAAATTCATTAAATTCATCGTGTCCGTCAACGTTTCTCAGCCGTGGGAACTTGAAGATGGGTGGACTTCAACTCCCAGAATTCCCCAGCCAGCTTTGCTGGCTGGGGAATTCTGGGAGTTGAAGTCCACCCATCTTCAAGTTCCCACGGCTGAAACCCAGGGCGGGCTGTAAATGAATAATTTTCAATTTTAAAAACATCGAAGCTTCCTGCACCCCTTAAAAGCCGCAGAAGCTGACCCTGGCCCCAATGTCCCCACCTTTTAGGGTGTTGTACAAAACCCCTCCACTCCCCCCAAAGCCCACCCCCCACCCCATCCTTGAGGAGCGAAAACAGACAAGTGGGGGGGGGAAATCTTCAACTAACATCCACCGCTCAGGAGGGGGAAATTAAAAAAAATATGAAACAAAACTTCCTGCCATTCTTTGGGGAGGGAGAATCGTAAAAGGGGGGGGAGGAGACGTAAAAGCCCACCCCCTTCTTTTCCAGCTTTAAATTTTCAACCCTCAAACTTTGCTTGTTCTCAGGGGCTTTGATTAGAGATTGGGGGGATGTGGGGAGGGGGGGATACACCTGTCAGGGTGGCACACACACACATACACACAAAGGGAGTAGCATCAGGATTTTGAGATGCTTTGTCAGTGGCTAACTTGGAGGGGGGAGGAATGAAGTAGCCCCCCACCCATCTGCTCCACAGATCATTCTCTCCCCCCTCCCAGGGCATGTGCATCCAGCGTGGACCCAGGAGGGGGCATTGCCCCCATCTTAGAGGTGATACCAATTCCCCTCCGAGCCCCTGCCTGGCCAAAGGATGCCCTTTGTGGGCAGATCTGAACTCAGGACCTGGAGACCTGAGTAGCCCAACCCAGTTTAAAGAGAATCAGCCAAGCTGGGAGGGAGAGAAGGGCAGTTAGAAGACCAGAGCATCAGGCTCCTCTAGATGGCCTTAAGCCTCCCTGGGGGAAGCCTCTGAGAGCCCCCCCAAGCGGTGGGGAATAACAGTGTGGGAAGGGAGCTTGGAGGTCTTCTAGTCCAGCCCTCTGCTCAGGCAGGAAAAACCAAAATACCATTTCAGAGAAACAGTTGTCCAATCTCTTCTTAAAAACCTCCAGGGATGAGGGAGGGAGGGGTGGACAGGCAGAGGGAGGGAAGGGAAGGGAGGAAGGAAAGAAGAAAGAAAAAAGAAAGAAAGAAAGAAAGAGAAAGAAAGAAGAAAGAAAGAAAGAAAGAAAGAAAGAAAGAAAGAAAGAAAGAAAGAAGAAAGAAAGAAAGAAAGAAAGAAAGAAAGAAAGAAAGAAAGAAGACAGTGGGAAGGGACCTTGGAGATCTTCTAGTCCAGCCCTCTGCACAGGCAGGAAAAATGATACTATTTCAGAGAAACAGTTGACAGACGGAGGAAGGGAGAGAAGGAAGGAAAGAAAGAGAATGAGAGAAAAAGAGAAAGGAAGAGAGAGAGTGGGAAGGTACCTTGGAGGTCATCTAGTCCATCCCCCTGCTTAGGCAGGAAAAAAGATGCCATTCCAGGCAAAGGGCTGTCCAGTCTCTTCTCAAAAAAGCCTCCAGTGTTGGAGCACCCACCACTTTGGGGGGGGGGGCTAAGTCCTTCAGAAAGGGAGGAGGGAGAAAGGGGGCGGGGGGGGGTTCCTCACTGCCTGCCCCACTGCTCCCTCTCTGGCCGGGGCGGTGGGGGGGGGAAGGGAGCTATGAAGCTGCAGTCCTTACCATTCACGCGCCCCCTCCCCAGGCTTTCTTCGGTCCCAACCCCCCCGCCCCTTCCCACGCCGGGACTCACTCCGCTCCAGGAAGCTGCGCACGGTGTTGCCTTCCAGCAGGTGGGGGTCCTTGGTGACCCCGTCGGCGTCGGCCACGGTGTTGTACAGGTCCACCATGTACTGGGGGGGCTCCTTGAAGTAGAGGGGGGGCTGCGGGGGCTCCTCCATGCCGAAGACCTCCAGCAGCTGCTTCAGGGCCTGGTCCCGGGTCTCCTCCGAGCCCCAGGTGGGCTTGGCGGGGCGGGCAGGTGCCCAGGTCAGCAGCAGCAGCAGCGGCAGCGGCAAGAGCAGTGACCTCGTCATCTCGGCTTCTGGAGGCTTCCTCAAGAGGACTAGCTCCTCGGGGCTGGCCCGGGCCTCCTTTATACCCCCGAGCAGAAGGGGCAGCGGCTGATGGGCCATTAGGGAATGAATGGCCCCCGCTAACAAGGTGCCAAGCTGCCCATCAGCCCAGTCCACACCTTGGAGGGCTGTGGATTCCTCGGGAGGAGAGACCCCCCCCTCCGGAAGGGGGGCTGCGTGTTGGCGGTTGGGCCTTGGCAGGAAGAGGTGGGGAGACTCCCCCCCCCCCCGCAGACCTCTCCGAAGTTTATTGAGGGCCCAAAGCTGCCAGCCAGATGAGCCGGCTCTCCCCGGGGGGCTAACGGGCATCTAATGGGGAGCAGCGGGGGGCCATTTGCAGACAGGAATTAGAGGCTTCTGGGGGGGCCCAAGAGGGGGAGAAGCAGCAGCAAGGGGGATCCCTCCGTGGGGCAGCGCCCTTCACCCTAAATGGTGGCCCTCCTGGCTGGGAAGACAGCTATCCCCTGTCCCCTGGGACACCGGAGGTGAGCAGCCCCCCTTGGCCCTGCCCCCGAGAGACATGGGGAGGGGGCTGCAGCTGAGCCCCTTGGAGGCCCTTTCCCTGTGCCGAGGGCCTTTCTAAAAATCATGGCATGATTCTAGTCCTCATGGATTTCCCTGGCTCAAACTGCCCTTCTCCTGCACCACTGAGCCCCATGTTTTACAGGAAGTGGGGCAGCTCCCTGCCCTGTGTAGACCTTCAGAGAACACCTGCTTCCTCCCCCACACACACACACACAACCAGCCCCCAATTGCTTCTCTCCCTTTTCTGGTCTGTTTCGGCAAAGACGGAGCCCAGACAGATGACCTCTGGGGTCTCTAGGTGTGCACACAGCTTTCGCACCACTCGCGATGCGCCCAGCTGAGTGGGCACCCTTGTGAATGCCGCATCAGAGCCCGTCTGCACGGAGGCGTCTACTCCAGCCCCATCAATCCACCAATGTCATTAGTGGGACCCAGAAAGGGGGTCTTCTCCATCCTTACCCCACCCTCACCAGCCCCCTCCCCAAGATTCATAGGCTCTCCGCCAGTTGGCTTTACTTCTGAAAAATCCTTACAGCTGATTTTCCTCCCACCCCAACGGGATCCTCAGCAGAGTAGAGCTGAAAGGGATCAAGCTGGAGGCTGTCCAGTCTCTTCTTCAAAGCCTCCAGTGTTGCAGCACTCACAACTTCTGGTGGCAAGCGGTTCCACTGGTTAACTGTCCTCCCTGTTAGGAAGTTTCTCCTTAATTCCAGGTTGCTTCTCTCCTGGATCGGTTTCCATCCGTTGTTTCCTGTCTTGCCTTCAGGCGCTTTGGAGAATAAATTGACCCCACCCCTCCTCTTCTTTGGGGCAGCCCCCCCAGATACTGGAAGGCAGCTATCCTGTCCCCCCTGGTCCTTCTTTTCTCTAGGTTGGCCAAACCCAAGTCCCACCACCGTTTTTTGTATGTTTTAGTCTCCACTCTCCTTGGATCCTCTTAGTTGCTCTTCTCTGATTGTTTTTCCAAACCCTCAACATCTTTTTTGTGATACGGTGACCAAAACTGGATGCAGGTATGCCAGGTGTGGCCTGACTGGGGTTTTATAAAGCGGGACTAAGACTTTACGTGATTTTGATTCTATGCCTCTGTTTATGAAACCCAGGATTATGTTAGCTTTTTTGGCCGCTGCCACACACAGCTGGCTCTAATTGGGGTTCTACATCAAGTTCACCAAATAGTTTTTTTGTTTTTTTTACAGATGTTCCTTTTACAAATCTGCCTTGACCAGGGTGGGCGACCCAGGCTGCTTCTGAAACAGGGAGAGCCTTATAAGTGGGATAAATTCCAGCCTGATTTTCCAGTGTTTCCCCCCCCCAAGACACGGCGTTTGCTCCTCGCCGGCACAAACTCCGGTTAAAGTCTAGCTTAGGAAAGAGAGGCACTTGAAATCCTGGCTAACTGAAATGTCGGGGGTCTTGGGCTGCTGTATTTTTCTGGGGAGGTTATGGAAGCAAGAGGCCTTTTGGAGGAGGGGGGGCTGGGTGAGACCCAGGCCCGGACAACACCCTGTTAGCATTTCTCTCTTCCCAGATTTTTTCAGGCAGCCGGGTGAGTGTCAACGTGGGGGTCTCTATGGCGTGGGGAAACCCCCCACTTTGGGATGTCCAGGTCTTCCCAGAGAGCCCTCTCTGTTGGACTTCCACCAGACCCTCCAGGTGAGGCTTCGTTTCCTGGGGAGACCACTGCAGGTTTCAGCCCAGGGTTGCCGCCCCCCCATGACACACACACATCTGCATGGCTTCTCCAAGGCCGGGGCTCAAGTTCCCAGACTTCCCCCACCCCCCCACCCAGAAGACCCTCCTTGGCCCTGCATACAAGGTTAATAATAATAATAATAATAATAATAATAATAATAATAATAATAATAATAATAATAACAGTGAAGTTGGAAGGGACCTTGGAGGTCATCTAGTCCAACCCCCTGCTCAGGCAGGAAACCCTATACCACTTCAGAGAAATAATAATAATAATAATAATAATAATAATAATAGTAGTAGTAGTAGTAGTAGTAGTAGTAGTAGTAGTAGTAGTAGTAGTAGTAGTGAAGTTGGAAGGGACCTTGGAGGTCATCTAGTCCAACCCCCTGCTCAGGCAGGAAACCCTATACCACTTCAGACTAATAATAATAATAATAATAATAATAATAATAATAATAATAATAATAATAATAATAATAATAATGTAAAGTTGAAAGGGATCTTGGAGATCATCTAGTCCAACCCCCTATACCATCTCAGACAAATGGCCGTCCTTATTGACCAACTCCATTTCCTTCTTTCCAAACTTTCTGGGCGTTGGATCTGCCAAGTGGTCAGGAAGGGAGATTTGATTTTAGGAACATTGTTCCGTTTCCCCCCCCTCCCCTCCGTGCCGAGCTCTGGCGTCCAGTTGGGCCGGATAAGAGAGCCTGGCAGTCTGCCAAGGAAAGCCCCCTCCCCAAAAAGGGAGGGGCAGGAAAGAGCCAGCTCTGCCCAGTGACCCTCTTTTGCAAGACCCCCACCCCAGGAGGGGTTGTCTGGGTGATGGATGGAGAGCCCCCTCCCCAAACAGACTTCCAAAGGGTGGGTGCCGGGTTCAGGGGGCGCCCAAACATCCTGGCAGGCCTGCGGCTATCCAGGTGCCCCACCCCCACCCCACCCCTCCAGGCTTCACTCTGGAAAGCTGTTGATGGGCCTTGGTGCTGAGTTTCTGGGGGTCCCCAAAAGCTGCCTTGGGGACCCCCAAGAGACCCCACCAAGGGACGGGCGAACTTGTGAGGCTGCTCCACTATTTTTAATGTCCCTTCCTCTGCTATTCTTGGCTTCCATTTGGTTTCTGTCCTGTTTTAATGGATTTAAGAGCTTTTTTTTCGCCCTGTTGTGCGCCCCGCAAGCAAGAGTCGCTTATGTGAGAGATGGACAGCTGTGTGACATTGAACAGAACAGAGCTGGAAAGGGACCTGGGAGGTCTTCTAGTCCAGCCCCCTGCTCAAGCAGGGAAACCTATTACCATAACATCGGTTTAATAAGAAATAAGAAATAAAACCTGGGGAGGCTGCTTCTTTTAATTTTGCCCCAAAGGTTTTTAAACGTTCAGGCTCCCCAAAAGCACAACAACCCCAAACCAGGCACTGTATATATGAGGTGGGCGGGGGGGGGGGCTTTGAGTGTGACATTCTGCCCCCCTCGATGAGAACTGGCCCCATTTGGACCCCCGTGCCAATGCAGCCATCGGCCCTGGACAACACCTGGAGAAACAGGTTGTGTGTGAATAGAGCGCGAGATCTGGGATGGGATGGGGGGGGGGAGAGCCAGCCTGCCCCAGCCTCGGTCCTTGCAGCCTGATTGGACTGGCCAGCCGAATCCCTCGGGAGCCTCCGCTCGGTTCTGTGGTTGTGTCCGATAGGATCAACTTCATTTCCACACCGGGTCCCTCTTGGGGGGGGGTCGGCTGCTCTACCAGGAAAGTCTTTGTCTCGTAGTGGTCAGGGACGCAGAGTCTGGCGGCGGCCCTCGCCCGCCCCTGGCCGGTGGCCCCGGGGACCCTGCAGCAGGAGCACAGGCAGGAGCAGTCAGCCAGGGCAAGGCAAGGAGGGAGGGAAGGAAGGAGAGGGAAGAATGAAGGGAGGAAGAGGGACGGAAAGAGGGAGGGAAGGAAGGAGAGGGAAGAATGAAGGAAGGAAGAGGGACGGAAAGAAAGGGAGGGAAGGAAAGGAAGGAAGGAAGGAAGGAGAGGGAAGAATGAAGGAAGAGGGAAGGAAAGAAAGGGAGGGAATGGAAGGAAGGAAGGAAGAATGAAGGGAAGGAAGGAAGAAAGGAAGGGGGAAGGAAGGGGGAGGGAGGGAGGGGAAGGAAGGAAGAGGGAAGGGAAGAAAGGAGAAAGGGGAGGAAGAAAGAAGGAGGAAGGAAGGGG